>CAWUFW010003960.1:0-577500 GCA_963921515.1 Calotriton arnoldi
TGTGCTTCGTTCAGTTGCATGTGCTCACGACCCCTACACTACCCAAACACCACTGCACTACCCTAAACCCTAAAACACTACCCCCAGCACGACCCCCTACACTACCCAAACACCACTGCACTACCCTAAACCCTAAAACACTACCCCAGCACGTACCCCCTACACTACCCAAACACCACTGCACTACCCTAAACCCTAAAACACTACCCCCAGCACGACCCCCTACACTACCCAAACACCACTGCACTACCCTAAACCCTAAAACACTACCCCCAGCACGACCCCCTACACTACCCAAACACCACTGCACTACCCTAAACCCTAAAACACTACCCCCAGCACGACCCCCTACACTACCCAAACACCACTGCACTACCCTAAACCCTAAAACACTACCCCCAGCACGACCCCCTACACTACCCAAACACCACTGCACTACCCTAAACCCTAAAACACTACCCCCAGCACGACCCCCTACACTACCCAAACACCACTGCACTACCCTAAACCCTAAAACACTACCCCCAGCACGACCCCCTACACTACCCAAACACCACTGCACTACCCTAAACCCTAAAACACTACCCCCAGCACGACCCCCTACACTACGCAAACACCACTGCACTACCCTAAACCCTAAAACACTACCCCAGCACGACCCCCTACACTACCCAAACACCACTGCACTACCCTAAACCCTAAAACACTACCCCCAGCACGACCCCCTACACTACCCAAACACCACTGCACTACCCTAAACCCTAAAACACTACCCCCAGCACGACCCCCTACACTACCCAAACACCACTGCACTACCCTAAACCCTAAAACACTACCCCCAGCACGACCCCCTACACTACCCAAACACCACTGCACTACCCTAAACCCTAAAACACTACCCCCAGCACGACCCCCTACACTACCCAAACACCACTGCACTACCCTAAACCCTAAAACACTACCCCCAGCACGACCCCTACACTACCCAAACACCACTGCACTACCCTAAACCCTAAAACACTACCCCCAGCACGACCCCCTACACTACACAAACACCACTGCACTACCCTAAACCCTAAAACACTACCCCCAGCACGACCCCCTACACTACCCAAACACCACTGCACTACCCTAAACCCTAAAACACTACCCCCAGCACGACCCCCTACACTACCCAAACACCACTGCACTACCCTAAACCCTAAAACACTACCCCCAGCAGTACCCCCTACACTACCCAAACACCACTGCACTACCCTAAACCCTAAAACACTACCCCCAGCACGACCCCCTACACTACCCAAACACCACTGCACTACCCTAAACCCTAAAACACTACCCCCAGCACGACCCCCTACACTACCCAAACACCACTGCACTACCCTAAACCCTAAAACACTACCCCCAGCACGACCCCCTACACTACCCAAACACCACTGCACTACCCTAAACCCTAAAACACTACCCCCAGCACGACCCCCTACACTACCCAAACACCACTGCACTACCCTAAACCCTAAAACTACCCCCAGCACGACCCCCTACACTACCCAAACACCACTGCACTACCCTAAACCCTAAAACACTACCCCCAGCACGACCCCCTACACTACCCAAACACCACTGCACTACCCTAAACCCTAAAACACTACCCCCAGCACGACCCCCTACACTACCCAAACACCACTGCACTACCCTAAACCCTAAAACACTACCCCCAGCACGACCCCCTACACTACCCAAACACCACTGCACTACCCTAAACCCTAAAACACTACCCCCAGCACGACCCCCTACACTACCCAAACACCACTGCACTACCCTAAACCCTAAAACACTACCCCCAGCACGACCCCCTACACTACCCAAACACCACTGCACTGCCCTAAACCCTAAAACACTACGCCAGCACGCCCCCCAACACTACCCAAAGACCACTGCACTACCCTAAACCCTAAAACACTACCCCCAGCACGACCCCCTACACTACCCAAACACCACTGCACTACCCTAAACCCTAAAACACTCCCCCAGCACGACCCCCTACACTACCCAAACACCACTGCACTACCCTAAACCCTAAAACACTACCCCCAGCACGACCCCCTACACTACCCAAACACCACTGCACTACCCTAAACCCTAAACACTACCCCCAGCACGACCCCCTACACTACCCAAACACCACTGCACTACCCTAAACCCTAAAACACTACCCCCAGCACGACCCCCTACACTACCCAAACACCACTGCACTACCCTAAACCCTAAAACACTACCCCAGCACGACCCCCTACACTACACCAAACACCACTGCACTACCCTAAACCCTAAAACACTACCCCCAGCACGACCCCCTACACTACCCAAACACCACTGCACTACCCTAAACCCTAAAACACTACCCCCAGCACGACCCCCTACACTACCCAAACACCACTGCACTACCCTAAACCCTAAAACACTACCCCCAGCACGACCCCCTACACTACCCAAACACCACTGCACTGCCCTAAACCCTAAAACACTACCCCCAGCACGACCCCCTACACTACCCAAACACCACTGCACTACCCTAAACCCTAAAACACTACCCCCAGCACGACCCCCTACACTACCCAAACACCACTGCACTACCCTAAACCCTAAACACTACCCCCAGCACGACCCCCTACACTACCCAAACACCACTGCACTACCCTAAACCCTAAAACACTACCCCCAGCACGACCCCCTACACTACCCAAACACCACTGCACTACCCTAAACCCTAAAACACTACCCCCAGCACGACCCCCTACACTACCCAAACACCACTGCACTACCCTAAACCCTAAAACACTACCCCCAGCACGACCCCCTACACTACCCAAACAACACTGCACTACCCTAAACCCTAAAACACTACCCCCAGCACGACTCCCTACACTACCCAAACACCACTGCAATGCCCTAAACCCTAAAACACTACGCCAGCACGACCCCTACACTACCCAAAGACCACTGCACTACCCTAAACCCTAAAACACTACCCCCAGCACGACCCCCTACACTACCCAAACACCACTGCACTACCCTAAACCCTAAAACACTACCCCAGCATGACCCCTACACTACACGAACACCACTGCACTACCCTAAACCCTAAAACACTACCCCCAGCATGACCCCCTACACTACCCAAACACCACTGCACTACCCTTAACCCTAAAACACTACCCCCAGCAGTACCCCCTACACTACCCAAACACCACTGCACTACCCTAAACCCTAAAACACTACCCCAGCAGTACCCCCTACACTACCCAAACACCACTGCACTACCCTAAACCCTAAACCACTACCCCCAGCACGACCCCCTACACTACCCAAACACCACTGCACTACCCTAAACCCTAAAACACTACCCCCAGCACGACCCCCTACACTACCCAAACACCACTGCACTACCCTAAACCCTAAAACACTCCCCCAGCACGACTCCCTACACTACCCAAACACCACTGCACTACCCTAAACCCTAAATACTACCCCCAGCACGACCCCCTACACTACCCAAACACCACTGCACTACCCTAAACCCTAAATCTACCCCCAGCACGACCCCCTACACTACCCAAACACCACTGCACTACCCTAAACCCTAAAACACTACCCCCAGCACGACCCCCTACACTACACCAACACCACTGCACTACCCTAAACCCTAAAACACTACCCCAGCACGACCCCTACACTACCCAAACACCACTGCACTACCCTAAACCCTAAAACACTACCCCCAGCACGACCCCCTACACTACCCAAACACCACTGCACTACCCTAAACCCTAAAACACTACCCCAGCACGACCCCCTACACTACACCAAACACCACTGCACTGCCCTAAACCCTAAAACACTACCCCCAGCACGACCCCCTACACTACCCAAACACCACTGCACTACCCTAAACCCTAAATCTACCCCAAGCATGACCCCCTACACTACACAAACATCACTGCACTACCCTAAACCCTAAAACACTACCACCAGCACGACCCCCTACACTACACAAACACCACTGCACTACCCTAAACCCTAAAACACTACCCCCAGCACGACCCCCTACACTACACAAACACCACTGCACTGCCCTAAACCCTAAAACACTACCCCCAGCACGACCCCCTACACTACCCAAACACCACTGCACTACCCTAAACCCTAAAACACTACCTCCAGCACGACCCCCTACACTACCCAAACACCACTGCACTACCCTAAACCCTAAAACACTACCCCCAGCACGACCCCCTACACTACCCAAACACCACTGCACTACCCTAAACCCTAAAACACTACCCCCAGCACGACCCCCTACACTACCCAAACACCACTGCACTACCCTAAACCCTAAAACACTACCCCCAGCACGTACCCCCTACACTACCCAAACACCACTGCACTACCCTAAACCCTAAAACACTACCCCCAGCACGACCCCCTACACTACCCAAAGACCACTGCACTACCCTAAACCCTAAAACACTACCCCCAGCATGACCCCCTACACTACCCAAAGACCACTGCACTACCCTAAACCCTAAAACACGACCCCCAGCACGACCCCCTACACTACCCAAAGACCACTGCACTACCCTAAACCCTAAACACTACCCCCAGCACCCCCTACACTACACAAACACCACTGCACTACCCTAAACCCTAAAACACTACCCCCAGCACGACCCCCTACACTACCCAAACACCACTGCACTACCCTAAACCCTAAAACACTACCCCAGCACGACCCCCTACACTACCCAAACACCACTGCACTACCCTAAACCCTAAAACACTACCCCCAGCACGACCCCCTACACTACCCAAACACCACTGCACTACCCTAAACCCTAAAACACTACCCCCAGCAGTACCCCCTACACTACCCAAACACCACTGCACTACCCTAAACCCTAAAACACTACCCCCAGCACGACCCCCTACACTACCCAAACACCACTGCACTACCCTAAACCCTAAAACACTACCCCCAGCACGACCCCCTACACTACCCAAACACCACTGCACTACCCTAAACCCTAAAACACTACCCCCAGCACGACCCCCTACACTACCCAAACACCACTGCACTACCCTAAACCCTAAAACACTACCCCCAGCACGACCCCCTACACTACCCAAACACCACTGCACTACCCTAAACCCTAAAACACTACCCCCAGCACGACCCCCTACACTACCCAAACACCACTGCACTACCCTAAACCCTAAAACACTACCCCCAGCATCACCCCCTACACTACCCAAACACCACTGCACTGCCCTAAACCCTAAAACACTACCACCAGCACGACCACCTACACTACCCAAACACCACTGCACTACCCTAAACCCTAAAACACTACCCCCAGCACGACCCCCTACACTACCCAAACACCACTGCACTACCCTAAACCCTAAAACACTACCCCCAGCACGACCCCCTACACTACCCAAACACCACTGCACTACCCTAAACCCTAAAACACTACCCCCAGCACGACCCCCTACACTACCCAAACACCACTGCACTACCCTAAACCCTAAAACACTACCCCCAGCACGACCCCCTACACTACCCAAACACCACTGCACTACCCTAAACCCTAAAACACTACCCCAGCACGACCCCCTACACTACCCAAACACCACTGCACTACCCTAAACCCTAAACACTACCCCCAGCACGACCCCCTACACTACCCAAACACCACTGCACTACCCTAAACCCTAAAACACTACCCCCAGCACGACCCCCTACACTACCCAAACACCACTGCACTACCCTAAACCCTAAAACACTACCCCCAGCACGACCCCCTACACTACCCAAACACCACTGCACTACCCTAAACCCTAAAACACTACCCCCAGCACGACCCCCTACACTACCCAAACACCACTGCACTACCCTAAACCCTAAAACACTACCCCAGCAGACCCCCTACACTACACAAACACCACTGCACTACCCTAAACCCTAAAACACTACCCCCAGCACGACCCCCTACACTACACAAACACCACTGCACTACCCTAAACCCTAAAACACCCCAGCATGACCCCTACACTACACAAACACCACTGCACTACCCTAAACCCTAAAACACTACCCCCAGCACGACCCCCTACACTACCCAAACACCACTGCACTACCCTAAACCCTAAAACACTACCCCCAGCACGTACCCCCTACACTACCCAAACACCACTGCACTACCCTAAACCCTAAAACACTACCCCAGCACGACCCCCTACACTACCCAAACACCACTGCACTACCCTAAACCCTAAAACACTACCCCCAGCACGACCCCCTACACTACCCAAACACCACTGCACTACCCTAAACCCTAAAACACTACCCCCAGCACGACTCCCTACACTACCCAAACACCACTGCACTACCCTAAACCCTAAAACACTATCCCCAGCACGACCCCCTACACTACCCAAACACCACTGCACTACCCTAAACCCTAAATCTACCCCCAGCACGACCCCCTACACTACCCAAACACCACTGCACTACCCTAAACCCTAAATCTACCCTCAGCAC
Organism: Calotriton arnoldi; assembly: GCA_963921515.1. Lineage (NCBI taxonomy): Eukaryota > Metazoa > Chordata > Amphibia > Caudata > Salamandridae > Calotriton > Calotriton arnoldi. Next base: position 6,605 of record CAWUFW010003960.1, read on the forward strand.
GACCCCCTACACTACCCAAACACCACTGCACTACCCTAAACCCTAAAACACTACCCCCAGCACGACCCCCTACACTACACCAACACCACTGCACTACCCTAAACCCTAAAACACTACCCCCAGCACGACCCCCTACACTACCCAAACACCACTGCACTACCCTAAACCCTAAAACACTACCCCCAGCAGTACCCCCTACACTACCCAAACACCATTGCACTACCCTAAACTCTAAAACACTACCCCCTACACTACACAAATACCACTGCACTACCCTAAACCCTAAAACACTACCCCCAGCACGACCACCTACACTACCCAAACACCACTGCACTACCCTTAACCCTAAAACACTACCCAGCAGTACCCCCTACACTACCCAAACACCACTGCACTACCCTAAACCCTAAACCACTACCCCCAGCACGACCCCCTACACTACCCAAACACCACTGCACTACCCTAAACCCTAAACACTACCCCCAGCACGACCCCCTCCACTACCCAAACACCACTGCACTACCCTAAACCCTAAAACACTACCCCCAGCACGACCCCTACACTACACCAACACCACTGCACTACCCTAAACCCTAAAACACTACCCCCAGCACGACCACCTACACTACCCAAACACCACTGCACTACCCTTAACCCTAAAACACTACCCCCAGCACGTACCCCCTACACTACCCAAACACCACTGCACTACCCTAAACCCTAAAACACTACCCCAGCACGTACCCCCTACACTACCCAAACACCACTGCACTACCCTAAACCCTAAACCACTACCCCCAGCACGACCCCCTACACTACCCAAACACCACTGCACTACCCTAAACCCTAAAACACTACCCCCAGCACGACCCCCTACACTACCCAAACACCACTGCACTACCCTAAACCCTAAAACACTCCCCAGCACGACTCCCTACACTACCCAAACACCACTGCACTACCCTAAACCCTAAATCTACCCCCAGCACGACCCCCTACACTACCCAAACACCACTGCAATAACCTAAACCCTAAATCTACCCCCAGCATGACCCCCTACACTACCCAAACACCACTGCACTACCCTAAACCCTAAATCTACCCTCAGCACGACCCCCTACACTACCCAAACACCACTGCACTACCCTAAACCCTAAAACACTACCCCCAGCACGACCCCCTACACTACACCAAACACCACTGCACTACCCTAAACCCTAAAACACTACCCCAGCATGACCCCCTACACTACCCAAACACCACTGCACTACCCTAAACCCTAAAACACTACCCCCAGCACTACCCCCTACACTACCCAAACACCACTGCACTACCCTAAACCCTAAAACACTACCCCCAGCACGACCCCCTACACTACACAAACACCACTGCACTGCCCTAAACCCTAAAACACTACCACCAGCACGACCCCCTACACTACACAAACACCACTGCACTACCCTAAACCCTAAAACACTACCCCCAGCACGACCCCCTACACTACCCAAACACCACTGCACTACCCTAAACCCTAAAACACTACCCCAGCACGACCCCCTACACTACACAAACACCACTGCACTACCCTAAACCCTAAAACACTACCCCCAGCACGACCCCCTACACTACCCAAACACCACTGCACTACCCTAAACCCTAAAACACTACCCCCAGCACGACCCCCTACACTACACAAACACCACTGCACTACCGTAAACCCTAAAACACTACCCCAGCACAACCCCCTACACTACCCAAACACCACTGCACTACCCTAAACCCTAAAACACTACCCCCAGCACGTCCCCCTACACTACCCAAACACCACTGCACTACCCTAAACCCTAAAACACTACCCCCAGCACGACCCCCTACACTACCCAAACACCACTGCACTACCCTAAACCCTAAAACACTACCCCCAGCACGACCCCTACACTACCCAAAGACCACTGCACTACCCTAAACCCTAAAACATGACCTCCCGCACGACCCCCTACACTACCCAAAGACCACTGCACTACCCTAAACCCTAAAACACGACCCCCTACACTACACAAAGACCACTGCACTACCCTAAACCCTAAAACACTACCCCCAGCACGACCCCCTACACTACACAAACACCACTGCTCTACCCTAAACCCTAAAACACTACCCCCAGCACGACCACCTACACTACCCAAACACCACTGCACTACCCTTAACCCTAAAACACTACCCCCAGCAGTACCCCCTACACTACCCAAACACCATTGCACTACCCTAAACCCTAAAACACTACCCCAGCACGTACCCCCTACACTACCCAAACACCACTGCACTACCCTAAACCCTAAAACACTACCCCCAGCACGACCCCTACACTACCCAAACACCACTGCACTACCCTAAACCCTAAAACACTACCCCCAGCACGACCCCCTACACTACCCAAACACCACTGCACTACCCTAAACCCTAAAACACTACCCCCAGCACGACCCCCTACACTACCCAAACACCACTGCACTACCCTAAACCCTAAATCTACCCCCAGCACGACCCCCTACACTACCCAAACACCACTGCACTACCCTAAACCCTAAATCTACCCCCAGCACGACCCCCTACACTACCCAAACACCACTGCACTACCCTAAACCCTACATCTACCCTCAGCACGACCCCCTACACTACCCAAACACCACTGCACTACCCTAAACCCTAAAACACTACCCCCAGCACGACCCCCTACACTACACCAACACCACTGCACTACCCTAAACCCTAAAACACTACCCCCAGCACGACCACCTACACTACCCAAACACCACTGCACTACCCTTAACCCTAAAACACTACCCCCAGCAGTACCCCTACACTACCCAAACACCATTGCACTACCCTAAACCCTAAAACACTACCCAGCAGTACCCCCTACACTACCCAAACACCACTGCACTACCCTAAACTCTAAACCACTACCCCCAGCACGACCCCCTACACTACCCAAACACCACTGCACTACCCTAAACCCTAAAACACTACCCCCAGCACGACCCCCCTACACTACCCAAACACCACTGCACTACCCTAAACCCTAAAACACTCCCCCAGCACGACTCCCTACACTACCCAAACACCACTGCACTACCCTAAACCCTAAAATCTACCCCCAGCACGACCCCCTACACTACCCAAACACCACTGCAATAACCTAAACCCTAAATCTACCCCCAGCATGACCCCCTACACTACCCAAACACCACTGCACTACCCTAAACCCTAAATCTACCCTCAGCACGACCCCCTACACTACCCAAACACCACTGCACTACCCTAAACCCTAAAACACTACCCCAGCACGACCCCCTACACTACACCAACACCACTGCACTACCCTAAACCCTAAAACACTACCCCAGCACGACCCCTACACTACCCAAACACCACTGCACTACCCTAAACCCTAAAACACTACCCCCAGCACTACCCCCTACACTACCCAAACACCACTGCACTACCCTAAACCCTAAAACACTACCCCCAGCATGACCCCCTACACTACACAAACACCACTGCACTGCCCTAAACCCTAAAACACTACCACCAGCACGACCCCCTACACTACCCAAACACCAATGCACTACCCTAAACCCTAAAACACTCCCCCCAGCACGACCCCCTAAACTACGCAAACACCAATGCACTACCCTAAACCCTAAACACTACCCCAGCACGACCCCCTACACTACCCAAACACCACTGCACTACCCTAAACACACTACCCCCAGCACGATCCCCTACACTACCCAAAGACAACTGCACTACCCTAAACCCTAAAACACTACCCCCAGCACGACCCCCTACACTACCCAAAGACCACTGCACTACCCTAAACCCTAAAACACTACCCCCAGCACGACCCCTATACTACCCAAAGACCACTGCACTACCCTAAACCCTAAAACACTGACCCCCAGCACGACCCCCTACACTACCCAAAGACCACTGCACTACCCTAAACCCTAAAACACGACCCCTACACTACATAAAGACCACTGCACTAACCTAAACCCTAAAACACTACCCCCAGCACGACCCCCTACACTACACAAACACCACTGCACTACCCTAAACCCTAAAACACTACCCCTACACTACACAAATACCACTGCACTACCCTAAACCCTAAAACACTACCCCCAGCACAACCACCTACACTACCCAAACACCACTGCACTACCCTTAACCCTAAAACACTACCCCCAGCAGTACCCCCTACACTACCCACACACCATTGCACTACCCTAAACCCTAAAACACTACCCAGCAGTACCCCCTACACTACCCAAACACCACTGCACTACCCTAAACCCTAAACCACTACCCCCAGCACGACCCCCTACACTACCCAAACACCACTGCACTACCCTAAACCCTAAAACACTACCCCCTGCACGACGCCCCTACACTACCCAAACACCACTGCACTACCCTAAACCCTAAAACACTCCCCCAGCACGACTCCCTACACTACCCAAACACCACTGCACTACCCTAAACCCTAAATCTACCCCCAGCACGACCCCCTACACTACCCAAACACCACTGCACTACCCTAAACCCTAAATTTACCCCCAGCACGACCCCCTACACTACCCAAACACCACTGCACTACCCTAAACCCTAAAACACTACCCCCAGCACGACCCCCTACACTACACCAACACCACTGCACTACCCTAAACCCTAAAACACTACCCCAGCACGACCCCCTACACTACCCAAACACCACTGCACTACCCTAAACCCTAAAACACTACCCCCAGCACTACCCCCTACACTACCCAAACACCACTGCACTACCCTAAACCCTAAAACACTACCCCCAGCACGACCCCCTACACTACACAAACACCACTGCACTGCCCTAAACCCTAAAACACTACCCCCAGCACGACCCCCTACACAAACACCACTGCACTACCCTAAACCCTAAATCTACCGCAAGCATGACCCCCTACACTACACAAACATCACTGCACTATCCTAAACCCTAAAACACTACCACCAGCACGACCCCCTACACTACACAAACACCACCGCACTACCCTAAACCCTAAAACACTACCCCCAGCACGACCCCCTACACTACACAAACACCACCGCACTGCCCTAAGCCCTAAAACACTACCCCCAGCACGACCCCCTACACTACCCGAACACAACTGCACTACCCTAAACCCTAAAACACTCCCTCCAGCAGGACCCCCTACACTACCCGAACACCACTGCACTGCCCTAAACCCTAAAACACTCCCCCAGCACGACCCCCTACACTACCCGAACACCACTGCACTGCCCTAAACCCTAAAACACTCCCCCCAGCACGACCCCCTACACTACCCAAACACCACTGCACTGCCCTAAACCCTAAAACACTATCCCCAGCACGACCCCCTACACTACCCAAACACCACTGCACTACCCTAAACCCTAAAACACTACCCCCAGCACGACCCCCTACACTACTCAAACACCACTGCACTACCCTAAAAACACTACGCCCGCACGTCCCCCTACACTACCCAAAGACCACTGCACTACCCTAAACCCTAAACTACCCCCAGCATGACCCCCTACACTACCCAAAGACCACTGCACTACCCTAAAACACTACCCCCGCACGTCCCCCTACACTACCCAAAGACCACTGCACTACCCTAAACCCTAACACTACCCCCAGCACGACCCCCTACACTACCCAAACACCAATGCACTACCCTAAACCCTAAAACACAACCCCCAGCACGACCCCCTACACTACACAAACACCACCGCACTACCCTAAACCCTAAAACACTACCCCCAGCACGACCCCTACACTACCCAAACACCACTGCACTACCCTAAACCCTAAAACACTCCCCAGCACGACCCCCTACACTACACAAACACCACTGCACTACCCTAAACCCTAAAACACTACCCCCAGCACGACCCCCTACACTACCCAAACACCAATGCACTACCCTAAACCCTAAAACACTCCCCCCAGCACGACCCCCTAAACTACGCAAACACCAATGCACTACCCTAAAACACTACCCCAGCACGACCCCCTACACTACCCAAACACCACTGCACTGCCCTAAACCCTAAAACACTACCCCCAGCACGTCCCCCTACACTACCCAAAGACCACTGCACTACCCTAAACCCTAAAACACTACCCCCCGCACGACCCCCTACACTACCCAAAGACCACTGCACTACCCTAAACCCTAAAACACTACCCCCAGCACGACCCCTACACTACCCAAAGACCACTGCACTACCCTAAACCCTAAAACATGACCTCCCGCACGACCCCCTACACTACCCAAAGACCACTGCACTACCCTAAACCCTAAAACACGACCCCCTACACTACACAAAGACCACTGCACTACCCTAAACCCTAAAACACTACCCCCAGCATGACCCCCTACACTACCCAAACACCACTGCACTACCCTAAACCCTAAAACACTACCCCCAGCACGTACCCCCTACACTACCCAAACACCACTGCACTACCCTAAACCCTAAAACACTACCCCAGCACGTACCCCCTACACTACCCAAACACCACTGCACTACCCTAAACCCTAAAACACTACCCCCAGCACGACCCCCTACACTACCCATACACCACTGCACTACCCTAAACCCTAAAACACTACCCCCAGCACGACCCCCTACACTACCCAAACACCACTGCACTACCCTAAACCCTAAAACACTACCCCAGCACGACTCCCTACACTACCCAAACACCACTGCACTACCCTAAACCCTAAATACTACCCCCAGCACGACCCCCTACACTACCCAAACACCACTGCACTACCCTAAACCCTAAATCTACCCCCAGCACGACCCCCTACACTACCCAAACACCACTGCACTACCCTAAACCCTAAACATCTACCCCCAGCACGACTCCCTACACTACCCAAACACCACTGCACTACCCTAAACCCTAAAACACTACCCCCAGCACGACCCCCTACACTACACCAACACCACTGCACTACCCTAAACCCTAAAACACTACCCCCAGCACGACCACCTACACTACCCAAACACCACTGCACTACCCTTAACCCTAAAACACTACCCCCAGCAGTACCCCCTACACTACCCAAACACCATTGCACTACCCTAAACCCTAAAACACTACCCAGCAGTACCCCCTACACTACCCAAACACCACTGCACTACCCTAAACTCTAAACCACTAACCCCAGCACGTCCCCTACACTGCCCAAACACCACTGCACTACCCTAAACCCTAAAACACTACCCCCAGCACGACCCCCTACACTACCCAAACACCACTGCACTACCCTAAACCCTAAAACACTCCCCCAGCACGACTCCCTACACTACCCAAACACCACTGCACTACCCTAAACCCTAAATCTACCCCCAGCACGACCCCCTACACTACCCAAACACCACTGCACTAACCTAAACCCTAAATCTACCCCCAGCATGACCCCCTACACTACCCAAACACCACTGCACTACCTTAAACCCTAAATCTACCCTCAGCACGACCCCCTACACTACCCAAACACCACTGCACTACCCTAAACCCTAAAACACTACCCCCAGCACGACCCCCTACACTACACCAACACCACTGCACTACCCTAAACCCTAAAACACTACCCCAGCACGACCCCCTACACTACCCAAACACCACTGCACTACCCTAAACCCTAAAACACTACCCCCAGCACTACCCCCTACACTACCCAAACACCACTGCACTACCCTAAACCCTAAAACACTACCCCCAGCATGACCCCCTACACTACACAAACACCACTGCACTGCCCTAAACCCTAAAACACTACCACCAGCACGACCCCCTACACTACCCAAACACCAATGCACTACCCTAAACCCTAAAACACTCCCCCCAGCACGACCCCCTAAACTACGCAAACACCAATGCACTACCCTAAAACACTACCCCAGCACGACCCCCTACACTACCCAAACACCACTGCACTACCCTAAAACACTACCCCCCGCACGTCCCCCTACACTACCCAAAGACCACTGCACTACCCTAAACCCTAAAACACTACCCCCCGCACGACCCCCTACACTACCCAAAGACCACTGCACTACCCTAAACCCTAAAACACTACCCCCAGCACGACCCCTATACTACCCAAAGACCACTGCACTACCCTAAACCCTAAAACATGACCCCCCGCACGACCCCCTACACTACCCAAAGACCACTGCACTACCCTAAACCCTAAAACACGACCCCCTACACTACATAAAGACCACTGCACTACCCTAAACCCTAAAACACTACCCCCAGCACGACCCCCTACACTACACAAACACCACTGCACTACCCTAAACCCTAAAACACTACCCCCTACACTACACAAATACCACTGCACTACCCTAAACCCTAAAACACTACCCCCAGCACAACCACCTACACTACCCAAACACCACTGCACTACCCTTAACCCTAAAACACTACCCCCAGCAGTACCCCCTACACTACCCACACACCATTGCACTACCCTAAACCCTAAAACACTACCCAGCAGTACCCCCTACACTACCCAAACACCACTGCACTACCCTAAACCCTAAACCACTACCCCCAGCACGACCCCCTACACTACCCAAACACCACTGCACTACCCTAAACCCTAAAACACTACCCCCTGCACGACCCCCCTACACTACCCAAACACCACTGCACTACCCTAAACCCTAAAACACTCCCCCAGCACGACTCCCTACACTACCCAAACACCACTGCACTACCCTAAACCCTAAATCTACCCCCAGCACGACCCCCTACACTACCCAAACACCACTGCACTACCCTAAACCCTAAATCTACCCCCAGCACGACCCCCTACACTACCCAAACACCACTGCACTACCCTAAACCCTAAAACACTATCCCCAGCACGACCCCTACACTACACCAACACCACTGCACTACCCTAAACCCTAAAACACTACCCCAGCACGACCCCCTACACTACCCAAACACCACTGCACTACCCTAAACCCTAAAACACTACCCCCAGCACTACCCCCTACACTACCCAAACACCACTGCACTACCCTAAACCCTAAAACACTACCCCCAGCACGACCCCTACACTACACAAACACCACTGCACTGCCCTAAACCCTAAAACACTAGCCCCAGCACGACCCCCTACACAAACACAACTGCACTACCCTAAACCCTAAATCTACCGCAAGCATGACCCCCTACACTACACAAACATCACTGCACTACCCTAAACCCTAAAACACTACCACCAGCACGACCCCTACACTACACAAACACCACTGCACTACCCTAAACCCTAAATCTACCCCAGCATGACCCCCTACACTACACAAACATCACTGCACTACCCTAAACCCTAAAACACTACCACCAGCACGACCCCCTACACTACCACAAACACCACCGCACTACCCTAAACCCTAAAACACTACCCCCAGCACGACCCCCTACACTACACAAACACCACCGCACTGCCCTAAGCCCTAAAACACTACCCCCAGCACGACCCCCTACACTACCCGAACACAACTGCACTACCCTAAACCCTAAAACACTCCCTCCAGCAGGACCCCCTACACTACCCGAACACCACTGCACTGCCCTAAACCCTAAAACACTCCCCCCAGCACGACCCCCTACACTACCCGAACACCACTGCACTGCCCTAAACCCTAAAACACTCCCCCAGCACGACCCCCTACACTACCCAAACACCAATGCACTGCCCTAAACCCTAAAACACTATCCCCAGCACGACCCCCTACACTACCCAAACACCAATGCACTACCCTAAACCCTAAAACACTACCCCAGCACGACCCCCTACACTACTCAAACACCACTGCACTACCCTAAAACACTACGCCCGCACGTCCCCCTACACTACCCAAAGACAACTGCACTACCCAAAACCACTACCCCCGCATGACCCCCTACACTACCCAAAGACCACTGCACTACCCTAAAACACTACCCCCGCACGTCCCCCTACACTACCCAAAGACCACTGCACTACCCTAAAACACTACCCCCAGCACGACCCCCTACACTACCCAAACACCAATGCACTACCCTAAACCCTAAAACACGACCCCCCGCACGACCCCCTACACTTCCCAAAGACCACTGCACTACCCTACACCCTAAAACACGACCCCCTACACTACACAAAGACCACTGCACAACCCTAAACCACTACCCCAGCACGACCCCCTACACTACACAAACACCACTGCACTACCCTAAACCCTAAAACACTCCCAGCACGACCCCTACACTACACAAACACCACTGCACTACCCTAAACCCTAAAACACTACCCCCAGCACGACCCCCTACACTACCCAAACACCACTGCACTACCCTAAACCCTAAAACACTACCCCCAGCACGACCCCCTACACTACCCAAACACCAATGCACTACCCTAAACCTAAACTCCCCCAGCATGACCCCTACACTACGCAAACACCAATGCACTACCCTAAACCCTAAAACACTACCCCAGCACGACCCCCTACACTACCCAAACTCCACTGCACTACACCCTAAAACACTACCCCCCGCACGTCCCCCTACACTACCCAAAGACCACTGCACTACCCTAAACCCTAAAACACTACCCCCGCACGACCCCCTACACTACCCAAAGACCACTGCACTACCCTAAACCCTAAAACATGACCCGACCACTGCACTACCCTAAACCCTAAAACACTACCCCCAGCACGACCCCCTCCACTACACAAACTCCACTGCACTACCCTAAACCCTAAAACACTACCCCCTACACTACACAAACACCACTGCACTACCCTAAACCCTAAAACACTACCCCCAGCATGACCCCCTACACTACCCAAACACCACTGCACTACCCTTAACCCTAAAACACTACCCCCAGGGCGACCCCTTACACTACCCAAACACCACTACACTACCCTAAACCCTAAAACACTACCCCCAGCACGACCCCCTACACTACCCAAACACCACTGCACTACCCTAAACCCTAAAACACTACCCTCTACACTACACAAACACCACTCCACTACCCTAAACCCTAAAACACTACCCAGCAGTACCCCCTACACTACCCAAACACCACTGCACTACCCTAAACCCTAAACCACTACCCCCAGCACGACCCCTACACTACCCAAACACCACTGCACTACCCTAAACCCTAAAACACTACCCCCAGCACGACCCCCTACACTACCCAAACACCACTGCACTACCCTAAACCCTAAAACACTCCCCCAGCACGACTCCCTACACTACCCAAACACCACTGCACTACCCTAAACCCTAAATCTACCCCCAGCACGACCCCCTACACTACCCAAACACCACTGCACTACCCTAAACCCTAAATCTACCCCCAGCACGACCCCCTACACTACCCAAACACCACTGCACTACCCTAAACCCTACATCTACCCTCAGCACGACCCCCTACACTACCCAAACACCACTGCACTACCCTAAACCCTAAAACACTACCCCCAGCACGACCCCCTACACTACACCAACACCACTGCACTACCCTAAACCCTAAAACACTACCCCAGCACTGACCCCCTACACTACCCAAACACCACTGCACTACCCTAAACCCTAAAACACTACCCCAACACGACCCCTACACTTCCCAAACACCACTACACTACCCTAAACCCTAAAACACTACCCCCAGCACGACCCCTTACACTACACAAACACCACCACACTACCCTAAACCCTAAAACACTACCCCCAGCACGACCCCCTACACTACACAAACACCACTGCACTACCCTAAACCCTAAAACACTACCCTCAGCACGACCCCCTACACTACCCAAACACCACTGCACTACCCTAAACCCTAGAAAAGTAACCACCACCCCATGCCCAATCCCCTTACCTCTCACTCCTCGTGGTTCCTCTCTCCTCGTGGTTCCTGCTTCATGTCGTCTCTGAGGGGCGGTGCACGTCGTTGTGAGGAAACGGAACAGCCTCTGTTTCCTTACAACGACGTGGATCGTCTACATTTTTTTAGAACTCATGGTCATTTACCATACATACCTTTACAACAAAATTTGTTGTAAAAGTATGCGTGGTAAATGACCATGCGTTCTAATAAAATGCGTAGTAATGACTTTGCGATGTACAACGCATGCGTGGTAATGCATGCGTTGTAATGGTATTGTGAAGTCAAAAAGTCGTTGTAACGGCTGTTTACCGATCGAAGCTGGCCCCTGTTCTTCAGTGAGTCGTTTATTTGATAAATTAGGAGGAAGGAATGTGTTTTTTTAACCGAAAAGTGCATTCCCGGCAGTTGTATTGTGAAAGTGTCCGCGTGGCCTGGTTTCACTTCCGGTGAGAGAGTGGAAGAGTCTGTTTGGATCTAAAGGGGTTCTGCTGTTGGACGGGGCCGGCGCGTCACGTCATCAGAAAACACAGCTAATGGAGAGCGTTGTCCCCGAAGTGTGGAGCAGTGCCATGAGAGGTCAACGAGTGTGCGTCCCACCGCAATATGACCGTACCGCGTGACCCATGTGCTGCCTCCAGTGTACGGAAGGCAGAAGCGGCATCCATCGCAGGTCCTCTTGAAGACCGTTGTAGCACTAATTCTACATTTTGGAACAAGGGCATTTTAACCTTGTTGTTCCTGCCAGATACAAAGAGAAGATCCTCTGTTATTCAGTGCCCTCGTTACCTTTTCTGTGGGTAGTGGTGCTTGTCACTTCGCTGCCCCGCCGGTGCACACGACTGGGCTCCCCACCTCGTGTGCCATCTGCAGGGCCTCTGCCCTCGGATCACTGGTTTCGGTTTCTGGAGTGGCAACATAAACAGTTGCTCCCAAAGGACTAGCCTGAACACTTAGGTGAATATCCCCTGCGCCAGCATTCCGCGGAAATTCTTTCCTAGCTCTCCCACGTCGACGACGATGTCATAATAGCACGGCTCCGCTCGCGACACCGTATGACGTCATAGGAGCCATAAGAGGACCTCGTCGGCGTGCTGACGTCAGTTCCACCCATTTTTTCCGTGCCACCGAGGTAAACAGGTGGACCGACACATTTTCACATGTACTGTATAGTATTCAAACTGACCTTATAGTCAGTTTATTTTTTAATAAACCCAAATTATTATAAAGTTCGTAATATACAGAAAAATATATTCATAGAAGTTAGTACAAAAAGGCAGGTAGTTTTTGAAGAGTCTTGGTTTCGTTGACACGAAGTGCGTATCGCAGATGAAAACAGCCGACACGTGTTTCGTCGTTTATACGACTTTTTCAAGGCTTATAAAAATTTCCGTGGCTCAAAATTGAAGAAACTTCTTTGAATTCTCAATTTGTCGGAAAGAGCAGTGTCACGTACTACAGACACAAGTATTAAGTCTTGTTTAACACTCAATGTGACTTAGAATTGCTTGTTCAGCATTTTCTATTTCTATTTTGAACGGGGCGTCAAAATTATCTTTTTTGTATTTGACATGAATTTGTAGATGTGAGTCACTATTAGTGGTACTCTCGTACGAAGAGACGCGTCCCGCTACAATGGACTTAATACTTGTGTCTGTAGTACGTGACACTGCTCTTTCCGACAAATTGAGAATTCAAAGAAGTTTCTTCAATTTTGAGCCACGGAAATTTTTATAAGCCTTGAAAAAGTCGTATAAACGACTTGAAACACGTGTCGGCTGTTTTCATCTGCGATAGGCACTTCGTGTCAACGAAACCAAGACTCTTCAAAAACGACCTGCCTTTTGTACTAACTTCTATGAATATATTTTCTGTATATTACGAACTTTATAATAATTTGGGTTTATTAAAAAATAAACTGACTATAAGGTCAGTTTGAATACTATACAGTGGCTGTGCTCTGTTAATTTTTGGTAATTGTATTGTGTATGGGAAAGGATTGTATTATTTTTTTCCATATAGTTTAACACTGATTGGTGGCACAGTGTTTGACATTGAGCACGCTTAGAATACTATCAGTCTTTTATTAACACTGGGGGAAGACATAACGGAGGTGCTGGCGAGGTCTTTTTCACCACTGCCATCTGTTCTATAACCCTTTACATTTTCACATGTATACATAGTATACTAAATATATATATATATATATATATATATATATCTCCAAACAAAGAGTTACCCTCTAGGAAGAGCCCACAGGTAAGTGAAATTTTCGTTTCTTTTATTCATGGAGGCTGCAGTTAGGTTGAGGCAAAGATCTGCTCATCTGTTCTTAGCCGCCAGACGCGTTTCGGGTTGGATACCCTTCTTCATTGGCGTTGTACTCGCACACCAAGACAGCATTCTGCAACACTTTTAAACTCCTTCAACCCGCCCCAGTGGGCGTGGCGGCCACTCGCGCAGCCTTCTGGTTGCCGTAGTCGCATGTTGTATTCCTCTAGTGAGTAAGTCTTGGAATGGAGCTCAATAAAACCTTCACAATAAAACCTCAGTGGGGTGGTGAACATTATTGCACTCAAGAAACTGTCATAGTGCCGCCATGTGCGACATTACCTCCCGTTGCGCTGGTTACACCGTCAAGTGTCTCCACGGGTCCACTCCGCTAGTGGTGGGGCTCTGCCGCGGCTGGGTCAACTGCTAATATCCAAACAAAGAGTTACCCTCTAGGAAGAGCCCACAGGTAAGTGAAATTTTCGTTTCTTTTATTCATGGAGGCTGCAGTTAGGTTGAGGCAAAGATCTGCTCATCTGTTCTTAGCCGCCAGACGCGTTTCGGGTTGGATACCCTTCTTCATTGGCGTTGTACTCACACACCAAGACAGCATTCTGCAACACTTTTAAACTCCTTCAACCCGCCCCAGTGGGCGTGGCGGCCACTCGCGCAGCCTTCTGGTTGCCGTAGTCGCAAGTTGTATTCCTCTAGTGAGTAAGTCTTGGAATGGAGCTCAATAAAACCTTCACAATAAAACCTCAGTGGGGTGGTGAACATTCTTGCACTCAAACCTTTGAAATTCACTGGAAAAACCATAGGTTTCAGGCACGTTATAGTTAGAAATTAGCATTCAAAAAACCATAGAAATTCACTGAAAAAACTATAGGTTTCAGGCACGTTATAGTTAGAAATTAGCATTTAAAAAACCATAGAAATTAACTGAAAAAACCATAGGTTTCAGGAACGTTATAGTTAGTTGGACATTTCACTCGTACAAAACCATAGAAATTCCGGCGTTATAGTTAGTTCAGCTAACTATAACTCGCGCCCCGCAATGCACTGCTGATGACGTCACATATTACATCATTCATGACATGGTCAGTGACATCACTGATGACATCACTGATGACATCTCAAATGACATCACTGATGACATCACTGATGACATCATCCACGTGAAAATCTGACGCACCTCCTCACACCTGAATATAAACTTTGATACACCCACTCTAAAATACAGACTACCATTTTCGAAAAAATAGACACATCAATACCAGTTACTAAATACGCACTGACTGATTCCTAGGTCTACACACACATCCACTCATTCACCCATACAGCCACTCATACATGCAGTCACTCATCAATACAACACTATCATATGCACTCATACACCTATACAGACACTCACACACTGCCACATATCCAGAGTTACTCACACACTTAGTCAGTCATGCAAAGAATCAATCATACTTCCATTTACTCACCTATACAGTTATACAGACACAACCTCACTTATTCATACAGAGACTAACACATAATTACTCTCTTATAGAATCACTGATACAAATACACACTCATCCATGCAGCTACTCTCACAATTACTGACTCTCACATATAGTTATTTATATACACCATCACTCACATATAATGCCTTTTACATATGTAGTTACTTGCACATGTACCACTGAGACATCCATTCACTCACCAACACACCCATACACACACTCACCCACCCATACAGCTGTTTCCACATGCACTCTTGAACCCATACACCCAGTGAATCAACCACTCACACATCTATGCACAGAGTCACACACCTCCCACCCACCCACCCACACACACACTCAGGCAGCCATACAAATACTCAGGCAAACAATCAATAACCCATATAGACACTCATGCAGCTACTCACCAACCCATGCAGCAGCTTACACAACAACAGACAGACAGACTTTCACACAGTTTAGTCACTAACCCATGCATTCAGTAAGACACATTTAATCACTCACTTATACAGTCAGTCACGTACCTACTAAATCCTCCATACAGACACTTATACACCCATTCATTCCTCAATACAGCTTGGCATATATATATAAAACAAAATTAAACTTTACAGAAACACACAGTCACTGGATGATGTCATCAGTGATGTCATCAGTGATGTCATTTGAGATGTCATCAGTTATGTCACTGACCATGTCATGAATGATGTAATATGTGACGTCATCAGCAGTGCATTGCGGGGGCGCGAGTTATAGTTAGCTGAACTAACTAGAACGCCGGAATGGTTTTGTACGAGTGAAATGTCCAACTAACTATAACGTTCCTGAAACCTATGGTTTTTTCAGTTAATATATATATATATATATATATATACACTTTAAACACTGCCCTTTAGTTTAGCCTAACTGCTCTGTGCCAAGCTACCAGAGGGTGAGCAAAGGTAAACTTTTAGTGTGTACTACACTTACCCTGACTAGAGTGTGAGTCCCTACTTGGACAAGGTGCAAACCACAGCCAACTAGAGACCCCCTTTTTATCAATTGGCCACCGGAATTTGTGATGGAGTGCTCGAAGGGAGAAATGGTAATTTTGCCTGCATTCTTTGACCTCGTTCCAGACTCAGTAAAATAGTCATATGGCAAGGGGTGGGCGTTAGCGCAAGCTTCTGCATTATACCGCAACCATGTGGGGTGAGATGATGGTTCCCCTTATCATGCAATACCTGTGAAGTCAGCCCCACAACCTCAAAGACAAAACCCCATTGAAATGAGGTTAAAAAACAATTTAGAGAGATTCTCACACAACTTGAATACCAGGGTGTTATAGAAAGTTGCATCTCTTCTATGAATAATCCTTGGTTTCCAGTTCTGAAACCAGACCATTCATATCAATTATTATTAGACTACAGAGCTCTGAACACTGTTACACATACATTCGCAATAAAGAACGCGCATAGCGCTGCACTAATGACCCATATAGTGCATAAAAAATGCAAAACCACATTAGATATCTCAAATGGATTTTTCTGCCAAAATATATTGCCTAAAAGCAGGTTTTTGACAGTATTCAGTTCTCTCGGTTCTCAAAAACAGTTTTGTCGATTATCTCAAGGAAATAAGAATAGCCCCGGGCTGTTCTCAGCACGGGAAACAGAACTTCTGTAAGAATTTGACGACCAGGCATTGTCCTATCTCGATGACATATGTTTGACGGATGAGGACCTTTCTACACATGTTACAAGAATGGATCGCATAGTTCTGGGATTTGCTCATATGGGCTACAAATTTATTTTTAAGAAATCAAAAATAGCCAACCTCAATGTCCTATTCTTGGGATATGAGCTGTCAAGTGAAGGCAAAAGCCTTGTGACACACTTCTTATAGAAGGGTGCACTCTTACAACCACCAAACACAGTGAAGAAACTTGAATCCATATTGGGATTCCTATATTTTGGCAGGGCTTACATTCTGGATTACGCAGAACGAGTTAAACCATTTTTCAACTTTATTTGTCCAGACTTCTCAGGCACACACTGGACAGCTGAACACACAGTTCTTAAGTTCAGTACAAGCTGACATGCTAGCTTCAAAACACTTGCACACTCTTGTAAACGCAACAAACCTGGTGACCCATATAACTGTGGGATCATCGGGGTATACCTATGTTCCATTCAATGAAGGTGACACTGTACCAACTGCATATAAATCGCATTTATGCAGAAATACTTTATGCACAGACAGAAATGATACTCATGGTGGTACAGACTGCTGTGGTGAGAGAGGGAGTATTGACTCAGGTGAAACAGATAATTGTCGTAACTCCAGTGCTGGGCTTCGAGGCTGTCTCAAAAGCCAGCATTCCCAACGCAAAAGCATTACATCCAAGATGGATACAATGGCCCAACTCACTCACCGCAACAAATGTAGATTACATATTTGACTTTAAAATATAAACACAGGCATTTTTGCAATATGATCGCGAATATCCCCTGCCTAATGCAGTCATGCCTCTCAATCAGTATGATTACATTATCTATACTGACGGTTCTGCACGGTCTGCCATAGGGACAAAACACCAATACTCAGCAGTCCCCTGCCTAATGAAGTCATGCCTCTCAATCAGTATGATTACATTATCTATACTGACGGTTCTGCACAGTCTGCCATAGGGACACAACACCAATACTCAGCAGTGTGCGCCGCTGTTAAGGATAGAATGCTGGATGGTGAATTCCACCCTGAAAAGACCTACACACAGTCACTAGGTGATTACACAGCACAGCTGGCAGAACTCAAGGTTCTAATTCTGGCAATGGAGAATATGGATCCCAGATTGCCCACACTTCTAGTGTGTGATCTGTATTATTGTGTCCAGTCTTACAATGAGTATCTACACTACTGGAGCCAGAATGGATTCAGAGGTTCCAAAGGGTACACGATAAAGCATAAGACGCTTTGGGGAAAAGTGGCTAAGCTAAAAGAATGCTTGCCACAGACTCATGTGATTCACTCCTTGAGTCATCAACGTGTACGAATACACATTTCAGTGAATTCCATGGCTGATTAAGCCGCAAAAGCAACAGTGCAAACTTCTGCTGTCGGTGTGAATACTCGTTCCAGTACAAGGATAGAGAGAGACATTATGATGGTTGTCAACCCTGCACACAATGACACTCACTTGCCGAAAGGCTTTCCAACTAAATACTCCTAGCAGTTAAGTGCGCAAAACATACCATTTGCTGATATTCCTGGCGTGGGGAATAAAGTAATACCAAAATCAGATCGCAGGTTAGGATTAATCCTAGCAGCACAGGAGGGCCATTCGCAATGAGAAATCCGACTGCCCGCGTTGAGAAATCTCGCCGGGAGGTTGATTTTCCACGGTCACGCTCACTAACTTGATATTGACGATCGCGAATGAGGAAAAATCTCACCGAGAGGTGGATTTTCCTCGCTTGCGATTGCCAACTTGACGTTGACGAACGCGAGCAAGGAAAAAAACTCTGCTATGCGGAGCGGAATTTTTCGGAACTCCGCGAGCTCCGCGTAACGCGGCAAACTCCGCGAGCGGAGTCCAGACTTAATACAAACGGACTAGGGACTTTGTCCTTAAATGTGACATTTGCTAGCAGATGAAGGGTTCAACCGTAGCATGTCCACCACAGGCACCTCTATTGATCTCAAATAAGACTATCGCTTGTGTTTATCTGGACCACTGCATCCCTTTACAATTAGAACGGTGTTGGAGCCCACCCCGGCCTCCAACACCGCCGACGCCAGCACCGGCGACACCCTAAAATGCATCCTCCTCAACGTACGCTCCGTACACAAACACGCCATGGAAATCTGGAACCTACTCGACTCTCTTTCGCCCGACATCGCCTTCTTCACAGAGACCTGGACCAACGCATCCTCCGCCCCCGACATCAGCACTTCCATCCCAGATGGATACAAGATCCAGAGGAAAGACCGCCCCAACCACCCAGGAGGGGGCCTCGCCATCGCCCACAAGATCACCTTCCGCCTCACCACCTCCAGCTAAACCTTCCCCTCCGCCGAACACCTGCACTTCAAGATCTAGACCACCCCCAAAGCCACACTCCGAGGAACCCTCATCTACAGACCCCCCGGCCCCCGAACACCCTTCGCCACCACCATCACCGACTTCATCGCACCCCACGCGATCGCCTCAACAAACTACATACTCATTGGAGACCTGAACTTCCACCTCGACAACCCCAGCGACCCCAACTCCACTATCCTTCGTGACAACCTCGCCAGCATCGGACTTAAACAACTCGTCAACACACCGACCCACAGAGCAGGACACACCCTCGACCCCATCTTCGCGGCAGGAAACAGCATCCATTTCAGCCACACAACGCAGCCGCCATGGACCGACCACCACTGCGTACACTTCGCCATCAACAAACCCAAGGCACCCAAACCAGCCCCACGCCCAACACAAAGGAACTAGAGCAAGGTTACCGACGAGCAACTTAACTCCACCCTCACCCGAGACAACCACACCTGGGCACCCGACGCAAACAGCGCAAACGACGCAGCCAGAAAACTCCACACCTGGATCTCCAACTGCGCAGATGAGCTCGCCCCGCTACGCAACCCCGACAGACAAAGCCCCAGGAAAGCCGCCTGGTTCACAACTGCTCTCCAAGAAGCCAGACGCACCTGCAGACACCTGGGGAAGAACTGGAGAAACACCAAGACAACCGAAAACCACACCACCTACAAGGACACCATGACGGACTACCACAACCAGATCAGAGCCACCAAAAGGAACTTCATCCACAACAATATCCTGGCCAACTCCACCAACTCCAAGGAACTTTTCAGTGTCATTCAAGAATTCACCAACCCACGCAGCGAAGCCACAGACATCACCCCATCCCAAGACCTCTGCGACAAGCTTGGAACCTATTTCCACCTCAAGATCAAAAACCTCTACGACAACTTCATCGACCATCCACCAGGTGCCACAGACGGCCCCCTGCCCCCCAGAAACACCAGCCAGCCCACCATCTCCAACTGGACACCGATCACGGCCGAAGACACCGCCTCGACCATGAAAAGCATCCACTCGGGGGGGCCCCCACTGACCCCTGCCCCCCTCACATCTACCACAGAGCCGTGGCCGCCATCGCACCCAAACTACAACGCACCATCAACACCACCTTCAAAACAGGCAGCTTCCCAGACGACTGGAAGCGCGCAGAAGTCAGACCCCTGCTCAAGAAGCCCACAGCTGACCCCACCGACCTCAAGAACTATCGGCCCATCTCGCTCCTCCCCTTCGCAGCCAAAGTTGCAGAGAAAACAGTCAACAGGAAACTGACACGATTCATTGAAGAGAACGCCGTCCTCGACCCGTCCCAATCCGGATTCCGAAGCAACCACAGCACAGAGACCGCCCTACTCGCCGCCACAGACGACATCCGCACCCTCCTGGACCAAGGCCACTCCGCAGCCCTCATCCTACTCGACCTATCAGCGGCCTTCGACACCGTCTCCCATCGCACACTAGTCGTCAGACTACACGACGCAGGCATACAAGGAACAGCCCTGGACTGGATCCGATCATTCCTCACCGGAAGAAGCCAAAGGATCAGACTCCCACCCTTCCACAGGGTTCATCACTGAGCCCCACCCTCTTGTTTGGAATAGGGTATCATATGATATATTTGGTCCAACTGAACTTTTGGAAATACTGTATGCATTTACATGGTCCCCCTCCCAGCCATCGTCCGACAACACGGCCTCAACATCGTATCCTACGCCGATGACACCCAGCTCATCCTCTCCCTCACCGAAGACCCCACCACTGCCAAACTCAACTTCCAGAAATGAATGCAAGACGTCGCAGTCTGGATGACCAACAGCTGCCTGAAGCTCAACGCCGAGAAGACAGAAGTCCTCGTCCTCTGTACCACCCCTTCTGCATGGGACAGCACCTGGTGGCCGACCGCCCTCGGAAGCCCACCTACCCCCTCAGACCACGCCAAGAACCTCGGCATCGTACTCTACTCATCACTCTCCATGAACCGACAGGTCAACGCCGTCACCTCCAGCTGCTTCAACACCCTCTGCATCCTCCGCAAGACCTTCAAGTGGCTCCCCCCTGAGTCAAGGAAGACAGTCACCCATGCACTCATCACCAGCAGACTGGACTATGGAAACGCACTCTACGCCGGCATCAACAAGTCCCTACTCCGCAAACTCCAGACAGTACAAAACACCGCCGCCAGACTCGTCCTCGGCATTCCCCGACACAAACACATCAGCCAACACCTACGAAGTCTCCACTGGCTCCCCGTGGAGAAAAGAGTAACTTTCAAAATCCTCACTCACGCCTACAAATGCCTACACAACAACGGACCCAAATACCTCAACGACAGAATCAACTTCTACGTACCCAAAAGAAACCTTCGATCATCCAACCTCGCACTGGCCGAAACCCCGTGCATCCACAGAGCCAGAGCAGGCGGAAGATCCTTCTCTCACATTGCAGCCAAGACCTGGAACGAGCTACCGCCAGACATCAGACGCGCCCCCTCCCTGAACACCTTCAGGAAGACCCTCAAGACCTGGCCCTTCGGCTAAACAGTTCTGCGGACCCCCCCCCCCCTCAGCGCCTTGAGACCCTCACGGGTGAGTAGCGCGCTTACAATTCCCTGATTGATTGATTGATTGATTGATTGAGATGAGGCTTACAAATATATCTTGTCTGCAGTGGATTCCTGCTCGTGATTCCTAAGGGTTTGGCGCAGAGATCGGCTGATGCTGGAACTGTTATAAAAGATCTGCAAGTCTTCATCAGGACATATGCAGTGGGCACATTATATTTGGACCAGGGTCCGATGTTCGCCTCTAAGACTCACAAAGACACCATGGGAAAATTAGGTGAGACCGTGTGGTACTCCTCCCCTCTATCATCCCCAGGGAAGCGCGGTAGTGGAGAGGAAGAACTGGAATTTCAAGCAGTCTTTAACAGCTAGGGTAATAGGTTCAGGTCGCAATTAGGTCCATCATGTATATGGGATCCAGTGAGCCCTCAACAATCTGCCTAGAAAATCCCTGGGTGGTCCGACTCCCTATGTGATCCTGTTCAGGGTTAATATGTGGGTACCAGACCTCGACAGTCCCAGTACAGTACACCATTTGACATCAATGAATGGTTGGATGTTTTACAGGAACTGAACAGCTTCCGGGAGGTACAGAGTAACGTCCAAGTAAAATGTACCGCCACCAGTGAAGTGAAGGAAACGCCAGCAGCTCCAGGTCGGATCCCCAAGATTGGCAAACTAGTCTGGGAGATAGTGGACAAGAAAGAATGTGGGCCATTGTACAGAGCGCCTGTACTGGCTGTTGAAGGTACCAAAACTGGACTTTTACCACCCCTTGCTGGCTGCAAAAACAAGAGATTTGTGTCAATAGATCTCATTAAACAACATTATGTGGCAGGTTCTTCACAGTAGGCCACGCGGGCTCCTGGATGGTTATTTGTCTCCTCTCGCTGCCGTGCAGGAAAACCGGTTGGAAGCTTTGAACAGTGATGAAGCTTCTTAACCCCGCTGGGGATAGCTCATAATGAAGTGGCACTTCTACCTGCTGAGTCAACAACTACCATACAATCAATTTGTACGGAAACACAGGATTTAATTCTGAAACCCAACACGGATGGTGTTTACATCAACGCACCACAATTTGAGTCATCTCCCAGTTCCACACAGCCTCCAGAGCTCCCTAAAATAGATCGAACAGCCTTAGGCTACTTTGTTGATTTTGATGACTTTTCTTCGGATTTATCCCACCCAACTCCGCTTTCACCCCTACGAGGTAGATTGCATGCATTCTACTTTTGACTGAAGAAGATAATACTTTTTTCCTCCATGGTTATACCTGTGGATTACAATTTCATTAGTTTTCCTCGTCCTTTGGATTGGTTTTGTGACAGTCTTTTTCCTGCTTCTGAACTGACACTATCTCCCAGAACGTTCTACTGTGCAACTAGTGAACGTGGTTTTAATACTGCATTCTTTATCACACAAAGTGCAAAGAGACCTTTCCATGGTGAACATTTCTGCTGTTCCGGTTCCTGACAGAATTGTTTGGAATAGGGTATCATATGATATATTTGGTCCAACTGAACTTTTGGAAATACTGTATGCATTTCGCATTTAATTGAATGACATTATCACCCTTAGTACTATCTCCAATGATTGGGACATTGATACAGTGCATGAGATGCTATAAGATCTAGAGTATTCCAATGTATTTAACTCTGAGGATATGTATGATGACATGACTCATTTTGATGAAATGTTCTGCTTTCACCATTATGGGCATCACTTCTTGCATAAAGCAAGTACTCCACATGCAGAATTTAATTACACAAAATTGGAACACTGCCCTACACTACCACAGGGGAGTTCAAAAACATTTGCGCAGAAGTTTGCATATTTTTCTGGTCACGATATAGCAGAGCCAGGGTCTTATTATTATAGGCTCACACCATCACCAGCAAAGAAAATATGCTCACTGTTACAAAGCTGATATATGCTGCATCTTTTCTTTCCCAGTTGTCCACACAAGGGTTCGAAAATTGGAGAGACACTGTTGATTTAAAATCTATTTGGGGAGCTAAAGGTTGGCAGGTTCAGGGGAACGAGGCTGTATTTAGAGTCTGCCTAATACCACATCAACTGATTTTCCTGAACAATACTGTGCAGCAAGCATCATGTCTTGGCCTGGCTAAGATAAAAGATTTGAATACATCAAACATTCCCACATTTGCACGTTTTGCAAACTGGCAACTGTTCACAAATTACACGGAGGAAACATTAGACACCATGCTTTGCAAAGGTTCATACAGTTTTTCATGAACATATCATGGGGGATGGGTATTGTGGTCGTAAGAAACTAATGGATGTCAGGCACATTTCCTAGGTGATACCAAAGGGTTTAAAATCAGTAGGCCCGACCTACGTTACGCGCAGACACAACACTCTGGAGTAGTAACAACTTACAGTTTTGAAAAGTTATGCCTAGATTGGCTAAAAACCTCAACATTGTCTCAGGTGAAACAACACTTTTCCCTTCTTTCTGATGACATGGGATTACAGGACTTTTAATTAGGTCCCTGTAAACCATGTCAAAAGTGATTCTTGTTTGCAATATACAATGAAGTGTGGAAGGTTTCGCAGCAGAAAGCTGCTGAAAGACTGCACAAAATTGACAGGGCAGATTTAGAAAAGGCTCTAGAAGTAGTTGATAATGGTATGATTACATTGTCCACTAGAATATACTCTCTGGGTAAAATTATGTTGTCTGCAATAGACATCATAGAGAGTGACATGTCCTCTTTACAACATGGGCAGTCACAGCTTCGATCGATTATGTTACTAAGCTGGACTCTACAGACACTTCGTGCAGGCCACGTACCATGGCGACACCTTAATGCCACTAGCTTGTTTTTATCTTATAACCTAACAAAACAGCAGACCACCATGGCAAGGAAGTACGCAACGTACACTATGTTACACATAGAGAAGTTGGAGAAATTACCATTTACTGTTGCAGAAATAACTTCCGCGGATTGGATAATCCACTGGTTTATTTCTCTGCCAATTTTGACATTTTACTTCCAATACTGTTTACAACACCATCAAGTAGGCACATATGAGGCGACAGGAGAAGGATATGTGTATGAGTCATGGATCTTACCTTTTAGATACCGCTGTAGGAATGGCAAGACTGAAGTTTTTCTTAGTGGGACGGACTGCGAGAGCACTTTAGGGCATTCACTGGTATGTAGGGAAGTTTTGTTTCATGGTGCATGCAATGCATGCATGGCAAATTGGTCCTGCTATCTGAAGAATTCTCCAGCTGCTATGATCCATCTGGCTTTTAGATTGCTCTCGAATGGAAGTTATTTGATGTTGAACGATCAGAGCTGCAGTGGCATTAAATCGGGCATTGCCTATCTGTTAACAGTTTCTGCAGTCGTGACCTGTTGTACACAAGTACTGTTTCCACCTGCCCGCACAGTTAGGGAGGCAACGCTTTGGCCTTCGATAAAGCTTTTGAATGTGCACTTTGATGGTTTGAGCAGACTAAAAGCCTTATTGTTCCAGAGGGATGTGTCCTTAACATCTGCAAAGGAGATGTTTGATCTCCAAGTCGCAAGGTCTTCTTCTGAGATACAGTCGCTACTCCTCACTAATTTCCCACTGCATTTGGGGAGTTTGTGCACCATATTTTAAACATGTCTAGTACCACGGGAGTAGCAATTTTTTTTAAATCAATTGGCTCTGCGTTGGTTAGCACCTTCCAGATAGTCTTTAGAGTTATTCCATTATTCTTGCACTCCGTGCTTGGAAGCATTTTTGGAGGCCTTCCGCTGGTCCTGTTCCTGATTGTGCTTTTATGTTTTTCTACTACGCAATGGATGTCCCATCACGAGGCCAAATAGAACTAAAACTACCACACGTGCTCCTGTGTCATGAATGTATGATACAGTGTTTTGGTGCACCCTTGCGTCAGGAACTTAATGAGCATTGGTTCTTGTCTTTTCGGCCTGGAAGGCTACACGCATGCAGCCCGTATTCCTCTGTCTGCTGTGTACTTTTGAGTGTGCCCTGGACATATGCCTAGGAACGCAACAGGTTCAACATTCAGACATTGAACTGCTGGTGGGCCCCCTAACGGCTCACTTGTACCGGTGTCCTTCGCGCTTGCTGTTGCTTCTGAACGCATTTTACGAGCTCTCATGGGGGATGCTTCAGCTCCTGGTGATCTGAATCGGGGGGCATAGCGAGCACATGATTAAACTAGCATTCCGCCCATCATCTGTTCTTTGTCTTCTTTTTACTTTTAGGAAGTTGGCATGACGGTGTAGTTTGCAGTTGGGCTTTGTGTATTCCTCCTAGACAGTCACATACAATATGGAGCTTAGGTGTGCCTGGATGGGCTATCACTGGCAGGATAGGAGGGAGGAGCTGGGCACAGACCCACTTACTCTTGAATAGGCGGTGTCCTGCCTCCACACAAAGGGCTGCATATCCCCTGTATTTCGTTTGGAGCCAGTGCAAGGAAGGTAGGGCGTCTGTGCACTTCAAAGGAAGCCTCTAGAAGCTTCTCCCCACTTCAAAGGCACAACTGGGTATAAATATTGGACCTCAGACACCAACTCTTCAGTAAACTTCTGGGCCTGTCAATACTCTGCCAGGAAGAAGGACTAATGTGCTGCTGAAAGGACTGCCAGTCTGCTCATCTGCTGCTCTGAAGGACTTCTGCCTCGCTGTGCTGACCTGCTGCCCTCTTTCCTGTGTGAGAAGGACTGGATCTACATCTGTTGAGCCAAGGACCCCAGAGTGACTCCAAGGGCTAGTTGGCTGGCCTCCTGAATTGAGCCTCAGAGACAGAAGGCTCCAACAACCTCGATCCGAGCATGTGGACTCTGCCATCAGTGAGTCTACCCTGCCAAGTGGTGCCACCCTAGTTCTAGACCCTTGGTAGTGGGCCTAATGTACTGTCTGTGGATCCAGCGAAACAGACACATCTCGTCTGCATGTGTGGCACAACTCCGAGTAGAACTGTCGCATCGCTGTTGCTGAATGGATCAACCCGTTGCAAAGACCACCATCGCAGCTCGCAGCCTCCTAGGCAATGCCGCTGCGCAAAGCGTCCTCAGCGCAGGCCCTTGCAACACTTGTCAATGGGAGCATTGGCAACGATGCCGGACTCCGCATTGCAGCTCCTCTGAAACAACGCATCGCCCCAACTGCGCGACGCATCTTCAATGCTGGACTTCGTATCCCAAGCCCCATCGACAGGATCCTCGATGATGATGCAGGCCGTCGTATTGCAGCCTCACCGCATCTCGGAACCAACGCATCGCTGACTGCTCTGTTGCAAGCTATCAGAGAGTTAAGCACAGGTTCATTTAGGGTTGGCTTCTGCCTGACTCTGACAAGGATTGTGGTTGCTATTTGACCAGAGCAATGGGAATCCAGATGTCCCCGAAAGCCCCTCATGAAAAGCCCCATAGAGCCAGTGATTGGTAGAGTAATGGTGTCTCCCTTCTACATGTAAAATAACCTATGGAGGAGAAAAGATAGTACCGTCTTAGGACAGAAGATCCTGACAGGGGCATTGGAAAAAAGATAAGCCAATGAATAAGGTAGAAAAATCTACTTGTTGAGGGTTAATGAGTTATGGGTTAATGAGTGGGGGATCCTGCAGCAGAATTTGAAGGAATTCTCTCTGATGTTGGCATTTCAGCCTTCAGTGATGACTTAAGGTTGGTCCAAGTCGGTGATATCCATTTTGTCTATCAGAGACAATCTAATTGCCTTTGGGTAACACATTATCTACTCTGGTGGAATTAAAGTAGTCTTCCGAGTCATGAGCTCAGTTAGCCGATCACTGGTTACCAGTTTCTTTTGCACAGAAGCATAACGCTGGGAAGCAGATTCAGAGTTTTTCACATCACAACTGGAATCCTTAGGGTCCATTTGGTTGAACAACTGCAGAAAGATAAAACACCACTTCCTGTTTCAACTCCAGGCAAGAACATTCGATGGTCTCTGTCTTCAAATGCATTTTGTTTCAAAAGTACATCCTAAAATCATGAGGACGGATGGGTATCCTTGCACAGAGAGGGCAAATCTGTACAAGGATGGTCTTTTCTGTCAATTGCCATAAGCAGTTATCAAGTCTGCTTTCTTTTTAACCTGCAGATGTCACAGAAAAGAACAAGAACCAGTTTGTACATGGGAAACACAAACAAAGAGACAAATCAAATGCTTGCTATTACAACAGAACACCAGAAAAACAAAATAAACCTGGAGGGCCATGATAGTTGCACCACTTATACTGTACTGCAACATTTAACAAAGGAAAGTACATACATGCAGTATTTGCTGGCGGCAACGCTGTGCCTGTCATTGTAGTTAGATATAAACGTTGTATATAATGGAGGTATTATAAAAGAACAATTTGAAAGATACCTTTTAATATGCTTTTATATTTGTAGATTTCATGCTAGATTTAAATCGAGCTTGACATTGTCTTGTAAGCTTTTAAGACTCTGCACAGATTAGTCTGTATGCTAATTCATCTTCTATTCAACGCAGAAGATTTTTCAAGCAAGCCATCACAATGGTACCCCTCAAGACAAGTGCATCACCCAAGACCTGCACATCCTTTTATTTCTGCTATAAAGTGCATTCAGTGCAACAGGCTTTGAAAGTTTAAGTTAAAAGTTTTCTTTCTGATTTGCAATCCATTAAAAGTCATATGCTTTGCATTATATTGCATATTTCAGATTGTGTCACAGAGGCACGCATAAGAAAAAACAAGGAAACCCTAGAAGTCTGAAGGGACCAAGGGTGAACATATGTTTAAAGAGCAAAAGTGGTCCCATTCAAGTTAGATTAGTACAATATCACAATTTTTCAATCAAAAAATGGAATTACGAGTGTGTCCAATAGACAGATTGAAAACTTTATTACAATTGAATTAGACGCACAAGGTAATAAACGCAGGGGGTGAGTGAGCAGACTGTGACGAGGTAATAGGAAATCAGCCGATTTCCTTACCACGGGCAAGTGACTTAAAAAGTGACTTTTCAATTTGTGAAAATGTAAGTAAAAAAGTCACAATCAAATTTACATCTCGTACTCAACAGTTAGATACAATTGCAGTATAGAGTTAGAGATGTGTGTGTCAACGACGTTTCGATCCCTGTTAGATACTGGGATCTCATCAGGACTAAGTGATGAATGAGTGCCTGGGAAGTTGCCTGGGTAGGTAAAAGTAGAGCGAGTAGGGAAAGGTGTGGAGAAAAAACGGGGAGGGAGAATAGAGGAAGGATTAGTTAAAGGCAAGGTCACAAATGTGTATTAAAGTCACTACATAATGAATATTCAAGCGACAAACCAATTTAAAACAAGGCGAAGCACAGTACCCTATTATCTTTACTATTGGTGCTACACAATCCTGTGCATTTATTTACACGTTTTATAGCCAGGCTATGCTTGAATTTGCTCTGAGTTTATTATTGTCTTACAATGCTAGTATTTTCCCATTTAGGTTGCATTTTATTTACAATTGTATTGGTATTCATTCAAACATTTTTCCCATTCACATTGCTTTTAATTTGGGAAGACCCAGCATGACCTCTTGATATACCTACTACGCTCCTGCCTTTCACCCCTCCACCTTGGTCATTCATTTTCTCCCTCCCCTCAGGCCACTGGCCGTCGCATCTCGATTGTGATCTGTCTTGATCCTACCAGTTCCCTGTTCATAGTAAGTCCTCCACCTTCCGCTCCCACCGCACCCTGAAGACATGCCACAGTGCATTGGTTCACCCCACTGCTATATTTATCCCAATTCACGGGCCGATCGGGCCTACTACATGTGCATCCTACCGATGTGCACCTACTTTTCACTTGGCCTATACCCCTTGGAAGCATTGCAACCTGCATTCTGACTGTATCCCTTGGCACTATTCGCCTTATTTACCTAATCGCAATCTTTTTCTCGATCTTCTACAGCCATAACGCACTGTCTGGCTATCAATATCACTCCCACTGACTACGCTTTCCTTTCTCACGAGGTTAATTCTCTTAATTTTGCGCACCACTCTAGGGTACTGTGCTTCGCCTTGTTTTAAATTGGTTTGTCGCTTGAATATTCATTATGTAGTGACTTTAATACACATTTGTGACCTTGCCTTTAACTAATCCTTCCTCTATTCTCCCTCCCCGTTTTTTCTCCACACCTTTCCCTACTCTCTCTACTTTTACCTACCCAGGCAACTTCCCAGGCACTCATTCATCACTTAGTCCTGATGAGATCCCAGTATCTAATAGGGATCAAAACGTCGTCGACACACACATCTCTAACTCTATACTGCAATTGTATCTAACTGTTGAGTACGAGATGTAAATTTGATTGTGACTTTTTTACTTACATTTTCACAAATTGAAAAGTCACTTTTTGAGTCACTTGCCTGTGGTAAGGAAATCGGCTGATTTCCTATTACCTCGTCACAGTCTGCTCACTCACCCCCTGCGTTATTACCTTGTGCGTCTAATTCAATTGTAATAAATGTTTCAATCTGTCTATTGGACACACTCGTAATTCCATTTTTTGATTGAAAAATTGTGATATTGTACTAATCTAACTTGAATGGGACCACTTTTGCTCTTTAAACACAGAGGCACGCATGGCTAAAAATCATGCATGCCTCTATAACGCTGCCTGAATAACAAATGCATCTCAATTCCTTTACCACGCAAGCCTTTACTACGAAATTGTGTGGTAAAGGCATGACTGGTAAAGGGTTATGTGTGGTAAAGATCACACTCCAGCCCCACCACCCTGAGCACTAAAAACTATCCCGAGCCCCCCTGAGCGGGGCTTTAGGACCACCAGCTTGTAATCAGGCCCCAAGACCTTTGGTTAAATTAGTCATTCTGCAAGTTGTGAGTAGTAACAGAGACCCAGCAAGCCTTACTGCTACACAGAAGGGTTGCAGTACGTGGAAGTGGCCGCACAAATCTCGAAAGAGTAGAAAACTTTAAACCTTCATATACTACTCGTTAACATTGGACTAGGCAGCTGCTGACCTTCATTTCATTTAAATGAACTGAAAAACATTCATGTTTTTACCATAGACGTGGTCAAAGCACTCCAGTGCACGAGTCACACTAAGTTCTGTTTTAAGATTAAGAAATCATTTCAAATCAAAGTTTATTGCATGATGTGCAGGAGACGCTGACTTTGGGAGGTGGAGAGTATATTTATACATTTTATCATCAAAGCACCTATCAATCTGGCATCATTTCCAAGCATGATTTCACTCCTGTAAGAAAGGACAGGTAAAACCTTTGCCTGCATAACCTGTAGGTTTAGATCCATGCTAGGAGTCCAACATTTCTTTCCCAGGGTTTTAAGGGCATGTGCCTTATTTTCTGATGACCCTCTTTTGTTTCGGAAAGTACCCCCTTTCGTCTAACAGTACTCCAGGATACTTATATTCTGACACTTTCTCAATGCTCTCTCTGCCCATATACCTGGTTTATTCGTTATTCACCCAAAGAAGATAATTGTGGGTTTTTCTAGGTTCACCTCCAGTTTATTTAACTACGTGTATTCAAAGAGGGCACTTATCAACCTCTTTAAACCCACCCTTGTGCCGCTGAGCAGCAGCATCTCTTACACATACCGTAGGTTAGGCAGCAGCCGCGGCCCGTGCAGGTAAGATCTGTGGGGCCAGGGGGGGGATTTCGACAGACGACAACGAGGGAAAATTAATTATTTATTTAATTTTCCCTCGTCATCGTCTGGCGAAATCCCCCCCTGACCTGGCCCCACCGCCTCACTGCTCTTATCTGCATGGGCCGCGGCTGTTCGGCAGTCATTTATTTCCAAGTTTCGGCGGGTATGAATTGACTGTGTCGAGCTCCCCGGTGAGGTCGGAGATTTAGAATGAAACTTTTATTTGATACAGATACCAATTAAAACACAAAGCAAAGCACATAATACACTTCGCAAATTAAAAGCAATGTGAATGGGAAAAATGTTTGAATGAATAACAATACAATTGTAAATAAAATGCAACCTAAATGGGAAAATACTAGCATTGTAAGACAATAATAAACTCAGAGCAAATTCAAGCATATCCTGACTATAAAACGTGTAAATAAATGCACAGGATTGTGTAGCACCAATAGTAAAGATAATAAAGATTTGGAATATATCTTGAATGCAGCATAATATCCTCAGTTCTGTTTTCCACTGGTGTGTTTAGGGAAGCATACAGGTTTTCTTTTGTTTGAAAAGATGATATTATTCCTTAAATCACACCTTGTTCTACGGTTGGACTTCAATGGTGTAACACAGTCATAAATATTGCACTGTAGACCATGTAGAATCTATTTCCTGTCCTAATGAGTAATATGCAAAAACAGACTGTAAATACATCTGTGTATACACATTGATTCCAAAGCATACTCTACTAAATCTTAACTTTATGTGAACATTTCTTACACCTACTTCGATCTGCGCCTAAATACACAGCACTTGCACAAATGTATTCTTGCACTGGAATTAAATTGGTAAATTTACCCAGTCCTTAAAATATGTGAGAAGTGAGTTTGACTGTATTACGGGATTAAATACAGGTCGAAATTTTTGTAGCTAAAATTTAGGGATCGACAAAATGTGGGCATTTATATTTGTCGTCTGTATTTTGTGCTATGATTTTGCAATCTACATTTTCACCACCATCAACTCATCAGCAAATAGCAAAGATCGTGCGGTGTGGTTCTTCTGTAAAACAGATATATGTAATCAGTTTATCCGCTTTTCTAAAATAAAATGAGTGAAAATAAATGCCTATATTAGGCAATTTTGTTTTATGGAACCAGAATTCAGTTACAAACAGTCCCGTTACTAGTTGCCTTGTAATTAGGGGGTCGATAATAGGGAGGGAGTTAATGATTCCAGATGGTATCTCCCCTCAGTCTTGAAATATGTATTAATACAGGTTAATTTTACATTTAGATATACAACAACTCTTTAGGAATTCTACAGAAAGTAGTTTGCTCTCATTAAGTAACATCTGCAGGTTAAGGATCCTCATTTCATCAAAGCGCCTTTTCACCCTTGCTCAAGAAAAATCTCGTTGGATAATTGCCCATACCTGCTTGGGTAGGAGATAAGAAAATACTGCTTCTAGATAACCATTAATAGGACTTCAGAAAATCATAAGTTTATTTCCTCTTAGTAGTCATATCTTCTTAAGTGAGCGTTGCCTCAGGATGCAACTAGTTTGGTAATACGAATCCTAGACTCCTAGACAATAAAACATACCACATTGTTCCTACACGTTAACACGAGGCCTTTATGCAAGCATTGATTGATGCAATTCACTTCTTTTCTCCACATCCTGTGTCAGAATTCTCTTCTTGTTACGCTAGGGCACTATGTAACTTTATGCAAGGACCTTCTCCAAGGATCGCACAGTGGATGCCCTGCTCTGGGCCAGCAATGGGTACCAAATATCCAAGATGTTCATGATCACATAAATGCGCAGGCTTATACTAGGTTAGGTGACCATAAGCATTCTGGAATAATTGAAACTAAATTTAATTTACGGTTGTGACAACCCATGTGGATTGGGTAGGAATGGCTGGTAGGGTCCATAAGTTTCTTATTTATTTTAGTGCCTTTGACTTAGTTCAAATCAGTAATTCAATTTTTTCCTTATCCTTCTATCAATGCAATATTTGGAAAAATCTTTTGGTGCAATGTTGCTCAAGCCTAGGCTAGTTGTTTCAGTTAATGTTTAACCAGTTGCATTTATATAGGTTCAGCAGAGAAGGTAGAAGTCACACCAGGAGCTGTGGTGGCATCTGCTCAGCCCAGATTCCAACAGCCAACTGAAGCACTGGAACAAACTTCCATAATTAATTCAGAGTGCACCAGACAGACTCAGTACACAGAGTGCATCAGACACACTCTGGACAGAGTGCATCACAAGCACTTGCTATACAGAGCTCATCACTTGCACTCGGAACACTGCATCGCACGCGCTTGGGTCATAAAGCGCATCACACGAACTCGGAACACAGAGTGTATCGGACACACGTGAAACAGAGAGCGCGCCACACCCACTCATAACACAGAGTGCAACACTGGCACTCAGAACACTCATGACAAAAAGTGCATCACACGCACTCAAACCAAAGTGTGTATCACATGTACTCTGAATACTAAGTGCACCTTAGGTGCAAGATAGTGGCAGGCAGACCAGAGACCGACACATGTACAGCACGCAACGAAACACAGAACACAATAGAACACAGGACAGATGTTCATCTTCTACAAAACTCCTGCCATGGCAGCCAAACACAGCACAAAATAAGACAGTTTACCACAAGATCCCTGAAGCAATATCCCTAATATGCATATACTACTTATCACAATATTACAATTCTATCATGTTAACAGTGCGTGACTAACACTCTTCATTATCAAATACTCATCTATGGGATTATGGGCACGCGAGCAGTTTTATATTTACAATGAAGCTGAAATGTGTAATAGCGAGATGTAATTTCATGCATTTGTTACCAGGAAATGAGAACCACGGAGGAATTAAGAGGGCCCAACCAGAGCAGGCTGTCTGTGCAGAATGGAAAATAAAGATCAAAAGCAAGGGGAGGAAAATAGGTCTAATTAAGACAGTGGAGAACACGTGAAAAGTAGTTGGGAACTATATAATATCTACTATCCGTGAATAAATGATTTTGTTAATGCGCAAAGGTTTAGTATTGATCAGACCACGTGAACAATTTCTTAAGTTTATTAAATAAAATCAAGCGCCACCTACAGGGCACCACTTCCATACAATCTGACAGCAAATATTGTTTCACAAAATAAGAATTTACATATACATTTTAAAGAACCACCAGCAATCGTCATTAACAACCATCATTTATGTTACATCTACTTCATAAGAGTGGATCTCTATTATGCCGTTAGAGCTTACTTCCCAGTTTTTGCCCTCTCTTCGTATTGATATTAATGGTGAATTGTATGCTAATATTCACTTTTAATTTAATATAAAAGTCAACCCTCAGTCTGAGACGGTGATAGTTTTCTGATGGCAGTCGCATGTGCATGAAGGCCCTGTGCTCTCCATGCCACCGGAGTCAAGCTAGCCTGGCTGATGAGGGGTGAAACCCCAAAACTGGTCCTAGGATGCTTGTTTCTGGCACGGGGAGAACCTGGTCTGGCAGTTCGGGCTGGACTGTTCCGATGGGGAGGAGGGTCAAGACTGATTTTCATATGGCTGGGTTTGATCTGAATGGCATGGGGAGCAAAAACAGTTGGAATTAGGCCCAGATCTCTGTACTGGAGTGAATGTTTGACATTGATCGGCATTCTGTCCATCAATTGTTCTTTTTTGCTCTTTTCTTCAGACAGATTGTCCAGGCTGGGCGAAGTCCCATTCCTAGTCTTAGAGGTATGCCAATACTCAGGGCCTCCCAATTTGTGGAACACTTTAGGCCTCGGTCCTGTAGTTTTCATGGCTGCTCCCCAATCAGCCTGTCATCTTTTCCCAACTCAAGTGTTGAGATAGGAAAGGGTGGGGCGAAAAGCAAGAGTCTACTCTGCAGCTAGCTTTAACCTGGAGCCTGCGCAGTGCATCAGCATGGAACCCACATCACATGGTTCATGCTGTATGCCCTGCACAAATTCCAGTTTTCAGTTTCCCACCCAAGGGGTCTATGAAGTACCAGCAGCTGAAAAGTTGAACAGGGCAGGCAGCTGAGCGTAAGAAGAACAGCTTTAAAATGTTCTGTGTGGGCAGGGCCGGACTGGCCGTAGCGGGCACCGGGCATTTCCCCGGTGGGCCGGAGGGGTGGGGGCCGGTTTTGTGGACGCAGGGGGCCGCTTTTCTTACAGGGTGCCGGTTTTGCAGCAGTGCTGCAAAATCGGCCCTCTGTAAGAAAAGCGGGAGTAGTGCTTAGCGCTAACAACCCCCTCTCCTCCCGTTCCCAGGGCCGGTGGAGAAGCAACCTGCCAGGGCTGGTTGCTGTTCCCAGTCCGGCCCTGTGTGTGGGTCAGTGAGAGTGTAAGAGTGAGAACGTGTGATTGAAAATGGGTGTGCGTAGGAGTGAGTGAATGTTGGGATGTGTGAGTCAGTAAGGGACATGTGAGTGAGTATAAGTCGGAGTGTGAGTATGTTTGCATCTGGGAGAGCGTGTGTAGGTTTAGTGGAGGATATTTAAGCATGTGGTATCTGTAACCTATCCAAAATGTGGTGGAGTGTTACACAGTTGAGTGATGTACAAGGATGCTTGAGGGGCAGAGGACAACTGTGCAAGTGTGAAAGGCTGAGGAACTTTTCATACATGCACTGCTTCAGCGCTTTGAGCAGAGACTGTACATTCATACCAGAAATACGACCAATCACATTGAGTGTAGGGGCAGGGCCAGTATGTGCCAGAATGTAAGTGTTGGAGTGGGCCAGGTGTGGGAGCTCTGCAGGTGCAGGGCAGGACAGGAGATAGGCAAGTTAAAAAAAATATTTCCTTATGCTGTGGGGATGAGAAGTAGATATAAATGCATGTGTATCTGTGTATTGCTCGATCCGCGAAATGTGGGGCTGCAATGATTAATTTTCTAGTTCTGCTTTTGGCACCCAGTGTAGACCTGCTTTCTAGTGTGCTTTAATATTTTGTTTGCCTAGGTTCAAGCTATACAAATGCCACATGTAAACATTCTGCGAAATACTGCAGCTATACTGTGTTACTGTCAAGCACAGACTTATAAACCTTGGGAAGAAACTACAAACCTAAGGTGAAGAAAGAAAAGAGAACAGCTAAAAGAGGCGGAGAGGTGAGCTAACACTGCAAAAACACTAGAAATAAAAATCAGTAAACTGTGTCATGAAAGTTGCCTTTTTCAATTCCTACACAGAAATGATGGATGAGGGAAGCTAACAACATTTGAAACAGATTGAAAGAATGGTGATAGCCAAAGTATACACTTGTTTGAAGAACTGACGATGGACACATAAGTTGGCATAGGGTGGGACCAGTACATCTTGGAAATATATGCAATAAATGAGGACTGTAGAAGACATCAGGTCTTGCTTGAGAGAAAATTTGTAACCCAAGTCAACCAGGTCCTGAGGAACGGTATCTGAATTGTTAAGAGATGCTAATGACAATAAGTACCAAAGAGGATGTTGTTGGGACTAGAATGTCTCCTGCATAGTAAAAGGGCATGGTCTCCTGCACTGAGCATCCCATTTTGATTTTGGCCCTGGCATCACACTAACCAAGTATGTGAGCAGATGCCTAGGCCTGTATCTGAGTAGGACCTGGACTTGTCCTTTCATGTCACAGGGCTCACCAAGAGAGCCCTCATTTTCATTTTCTGACAGTAGACTATTGCCCGTGTTGTAGGTTTCACATGTACAGAGGCGGTGGCTGTATACTGTATTTTGTGAATTAGTGTGACCAGGCATTTTTATCTGAGCGATTGGTATGTAGACCTATAGGCCCACTCAAGTAAAGTTCTGCTTCTTTGTTCTTACCCAGTCCTTAATGTTAACATCCTGAGTGCATGTTAAGCATGGTGATTTGTGCATCCTGTGTGGTACATGAATGGTGTGTGTGAATGAGCCAGAATAATGGAGGCCAGTGGGATCTATTTTGAATAACCCTGCCCTGGTCTTGCACAAGATGAAGGTAAGGACTGTGCACCCAGACACTGGAAGTGTACTGCTCACATTCCTGTAGCAGACGCATACATGGAAGTGAAGGAGGAGGAGACAGGGTTTCTTCAGAGATTCTATGAGGCCTCTTGTTATCAAAAAACTGCTGATTAGTCTTTCTGAACACTATCATTTAGCGGATAGTAGGGGAGAGGGGTGGGATTGCAGACTGTTATGAAAGGTGAGGAAACCTTTTGGTGAGGCCTACCCTTTTGTCTTTCCCGGATTACTCCATCAGTTGGTCTGATGACAGCCAGGTGCAAAACCTCACACCTCTTTGTGCCTCTGTTGTGAGTGCTCCAGGATAGAGACAACCCTGCTGTGAGGAGAATCACATTATTTAAAGGCTGTGTCTGGAAAACAGCCTGGAAAACACACTTGACAGGTAACCACCCTAAACCAGTTCTACATTTGCAGACAGTGCATTCACTTCTTCTGTAGGCCAGTTGTGTATACAAATAGGACCTCACTAATTGTCCCAATTCCTCCATGGCCAAGAAAGGGAGTGCTCCGAAGAGCGTTTAGAAGGCTGCTCTGCAAGTAAGGCTGGGATATGCCTGATAGCTAGTCTCCACTCGGTGATGGGACATAACCTGAAGTCTGGATCTCTTGTTGGAAGAGCTGTACACAGATCCTAAAGAGTCTAGAATCCCGACTGCCTGCTGAAGAAGGGAAGGAGCCTGCCTACCCTGCAGATGGAGAGCCTGTCCAGGATGGAGCAAGCTGCATGTCCCTGGTAGCTATGGGGCATCCAGACCAGGGGCAGCTGCCACGTGATTCAAGAGGGTAGAAAGGTGGGTCCCAGTAGAACAATTCTAGAGAACACACACAGTTAAATACCAACAGGCATTTATTCACTTTGTATATAATAATTCTTTGTTCAATATTATTTAATCATATTGAACACCATAGGATGTTCACAAACCAGCAAATAATCTGGAAAAGCGTACCACAATAGTGTGCCCCATGCAAAGGAGAGAGGGGGGAAAAAAGGGTTGTGTGCATCAAGTGAGGGTTGGAAAAGTGAAAGGAAAGGTAGTGACAATATATCCATCACATCATTATTTATAATAAAAAACGGCTTTTCTTAGCCGCACAGTTGAATGCTAACAAATGCATAGCCATTGTTTTGAATACAGAGTCACAGTGAAGAAGCACTGTTGACCAAACTGGTGCAAAGGGTGACACAGTTCCTGGGGGTCGAGTAACTAGTTAGCATGGAGGACTCTGTAGGTGGTGGTGCATGGCCGTTCTTAGTTGGTGGAGCGATTTGTCTGGTTAATTCCAATAACGAACGAACAAAGAATTATTATATACAAAGTGAATAAACGCCTGTTGGTATTTAACTGTGTGTGTTCTCTAGAATTGTTCTACTGGGACCCACCTTTCTACTGTACTGTCCTCTACCCAGGTCCCAGTGGCTTCATTGGGTTTACCCTTGTTTATAACTACGTGATTCAAGAGGACATGAGCATCAGAGGATCCTACCAGCCTCATCCCAAAGGTTCCAGGTGGAAACCATGACTACTCGACAGCAAGCTTGCCAAGGCTCAATCAGGGCTATAATTAGTGTATTGTGATCAGCCTAAGCGGGTCTGCAGCTGCTGAAGCTGGTGATCAGTCCATGTCCCTGCAACTAACGAAGAGTGGCCCAGTCTATGTGAGACCACAACTGCCGAAGTTGTGACCAGACTGTGCAGGGCTAAAACTGCCAAAGGTGAGACTGGCCCATGCAGGTCTACATCAGCTGAATTCTTGATCAGCCCACGATGTGGCTGCAACTATGAAGTGTTGTCAGGCTCCGTCAGGTGCTGCGTCATAGACCCTCCAGCCCATGTGGGCCCATCGCCACATTCAGCCCCCAGGAAACTTACAATTGGTTCAAGCAGGACCACAATAGGACTGCTGCTCCCTCAAACATGAAGACTCAGAGCGGGTCCCTGCAGAATGCAACCCAGTGTTCGAGGTGGAAATCACTCATGGTCTGCCTGCCAGTGTACCGACACTCATAAGAGTGTGCAAGCATGCAGAAGCTGACCTGTGATGACTGATACAACCTGTGAGAAGGTAAGAGACTAGGAAGATTGAGTGCATATACAGTAATTTAAACTGCACCTGTGCCAAATTCATGCTGCACCTGTAGTCCCTAAAGTTAGAGGTGAACACATAGAACTGGGGAGAGAGCCTGGGGACAGTCAGGAACCAGGCTGGGTGCAGCACCTGCCACGAGAATGTCCAGAGACACTAAATTGTTTCATCAGCTTGTCATATGCACCATTATGTAATAAAGTACTTTCTTTTCCAAAAAATGACGAACATTGTGCTGGGCATTCACTTTATTGGGATTTTGATTGATTGATGAACTGAGTTTGAGAACCCCCACACTACATCCGTGAGAAGCCTCCTCATGACCTTGAGAGTCAAGCATAGAAAGGGTTGTACTTGGCTCAGTTTGCATAGCCATAGTAGGATGGCCCAAGACATAAGAGGCAAAAAACTTCAACTCCCCACGTTTGAGTTCCAGTAGCCCTTCCTTGCTTCGTTGCCCCCTAGAGAGTCGGACAGATGTCAACAGAACTTGTGTGTTCTGCTGACTTTCTGCATGCTTAATAGGCCACATGCCACCTGCATGCACGCATTTTTTATTGCTCTCTTTAACTTAACTATGCGCAATTAGCTCATGTAAATGTTTGCCATAGCATCCCTCAAATATCTTTCCCATGCAGCGACAGGCAAGAAGAAACACTAACATGGAAGGTTGTCCTGCCTGTAAGGCTACAGATTAAAATACTAATAAGACCTTTCCTTTATCAAAATCTTGAAATTATACTACACTGCTGAAATAGTGGACTTTGACTTCCTGCTAAGGAAGTTGATTCCCACTGAAACTACAACTGGACTGTGGTTGGTGGTGTTCCCTATATAACGTGTCGGTCATTTCCACCTTCAAGAAGACCTCAGGTATATATGATAAGGAGCCAAACCTTTGACAGTCTTTCAGTTTGAACATCATCCCAAAAAACAGTAATCGGTTCTGAACATGCATAGCGTGGAAATTTATAAACAGTTTAACCCTTTAACTTCGAACAGAGATCTCCAACTCCTCGCCAACTCCATCTCCCGGTCGACAGATCTTTGCCACCATGTCAGAATGGAGCACAAATTAAATTTCATCAACTTACAGCAGTTTAGAGTTCAGTCAATGATGAGGGATTTGGTAAAGTTTTAAAAGTTTTATTTCTCATTAAGAGATTAGTAATAATTGTGCCTTTTATTCAGATTAGTCAGATACATCCAGTTAAAGAAATATAAAGGAAAATTTTGGCAGCATGAAAAATAACAGTGTGTTCCATTAAGGAAATAGCATGAAACCCATAAAAAGTTTGCTTTCGAAAAGAGCAAAGAGCTAATAGTCGCAAGAGAGCGAACTCCTCATTAAGCACAAGTCTATAAACTCAGCTGAGTTCCCTGACAATTGCAGTAGCAGCCGTCAATCCAAGCTAGAAGGAAATTAATCACAGCAGTAGCTATGATTCGGCATAAGGAAAGGAAATCTCCTCACGAAAGGTAAGGAAAATAAGAAAAACACTGTTAGCCGTAGCTTCCAGTAATTCGGGCTAGCACAACAACGTGCTAAGGGTCATGGCAGGGTAGGTGTGCATAGAATGCATCAAATGAAGTAACTAACTAGGAACACGTACTATATAGAAAGCACAAAACATATGTCGCCAAAACAGGTGCCTAAGTGATTTCCAGCCAAAGAAGAAGGATCTTCCGATGGTCCGTAGCCTCTCCTCTCGGTTCCCACTGTAAACGTCCATGTCGACATGATGTTGTTTGAATGCGGCTACAGCATTCTACAAAAAGATACATTTAGGAAGGTTCTCATGAGAAGCTTTGCAAACCTACTCTGTTAGCTGTCCAGTGTTCCATTGTGTAACAACGGACTGCTCTATGAAATGAAACATTAATTTCTAGCATATCCTGGTTAGATCATGAGAAACATTTTCCTCAAAAATCTTTAATACTAGACATTTTATTATAACACATAGCAGGTGGCTTGATCTAATACGGGGAAATCATATGGTGGGAGGAAAGAAAAATACATTTTCTTGAAACAGCAAATTTTTTGACAATGACACGCATTACAGCTAAATATTGGAATAAATCAGCAGTTCTAAAAGGCATTATTTTTTTAAAGGGAAAGAGAAAGGAGAAAAAGAAAAAATATGAGGCCTAGTCATGTAAGCACGATGAAAATGGGAGCTGTTTGCCGACTGGTAAGCTGCACGTTTGTTTTTACACGTTTAAGAAATGTACATTTTCCTACAGTTTGTTTTTGTTAAGCATTTTCTACGTTATTGTCAAGATATATTTTAGCATCAGTGTAAGGTTAATATTGTCTAACATTTTCTGCTCTATCACATGCTTCTCTGAAACGATTGAGCCCACCTGCTGCAATATGATTTAGCCTAACATCTTCATGTGTTTTGTTTCGTTTAATTTTGTCTACCTCAGATTTAATCACCTGGACACTGCACCTTCACCTGATTTATAGCCAACACTCACTGCCTCTAAGCAGGCTTCTCATTCTGTATGAGTAGTTAGTGAAATTTAAAGCATACTTTGGAAAAGTGAGCATCATAGTGTAGTATGGATTGTGGGTCCATTGTTGAGATCTGTTAAGTTAGCATGAGCTTCTCTGCCATGAGGCTGCTTTTGCGCACGACACTGCATGCATAGAATTCGCAAGACTCTATTTGTGCTCTTTCACATGAGAACTGTCTGCTTTTCGCGTTCTCTGCTGTGCTCTGAGGTTTAGTCTGCACACGATGTACAAGGTCGATCAACAATGCCCCTTGTTATTCTGTTCTGGTCAGTCCCTCGCACCTAGACATAACATGACACACAGCTGCACTACTGAAAATCGTATATGCTATAATATTGCAAGCTAAACATGTGGTGCAGGCACTTGGAGAGATTCCTTTCTGGAGAGAAGAGCTGTGCTTGTCCTGAGATGTAAACCTTTCATCTAGGCCTTGAGGTATGGGGTCTGCTGACAAAGCCCAGAGGTCTTCTTTTTTATAATAAACTATTTCTTACCAAGGGGAGGGTGGTTAGGTATTGTAGCCCTTTTCCACTGTCTTTACAAAATGATATCCCCGTTTATATTCTATGGAATTGTGACAATGCTGACTATATTGTGTTTATGCATTTTGCTGCTAGTAATGGCACGTGTACTGTACCATAGAGTGCGTTAGTTAAAATAAACATTTTAAACTATACCGTGACTCTGATTACTCGCATTGTGGACAAGTATGAGTGAGTGAGCGAAAGAGTTG
Source organism: Calotriton arnoldi (assembly GCA_963921515.1). NCBI lineage: Eukaryota > Metazoa > Chordata > Amphibia > Caudata > Salamandridae > Calotriton > Calotriton arnoldi. Next base: position 50,067 of record CAWUFW010003960.1, read on the forward strand.
TCTTTCTCCCGCGATTCCTGAGAGAGTCGGGAGTGTCATGTTCTGGGTTGTCTAATCATTGGTAGCTTCGCTGTTAGTCGGAGAACGAATGAGAAACTATAGCTAGTCGGTTTGGGATTTTGGGTACTAATGTGGTAGGTTGGTACACCCCTATTCACTGAGGTCCCGTTTTCCTGCGCATAGTTCTGTATATGTGCAGAATTCCTGCAACAATAGCTGATAGTAGAGGGCAGGCAGCAGAAAGCCATCATAACAAGATGAGAGGAAAACCTACACCGTCCAAGGCAAAAGAGATAGAGAAAAGAGCTGGGCATTCTCAAAGAAGAAGAAGATAAAGTCCCCTGCACTGAGGAGATGTTGGGAATATTAAAAATAACAACAGCTTTTTCTAGGAGTACCTCACACATCCACCTGGTAAAAAATGGCCAAAGCCAAAAAGGTCACTTCCAAACTCAGTTGAGCTAGGGATTCAGAGGACTAACTTTGTTTGGCACATCAACCATATGAAGGCATCTCAAAGCGAGACCTGAACAAGGGTATGCAAGATATGCACTAGAAGATGAGAAGAGAGAAGCGGCAGCAGTACAGAAATGGAGGAGAAGAGACGGTTCTACACCACTTTTGAAGGAGATGCACCAAGAAACTTACCCACACCTCATGGTATTTGCTCTGTACTGCATGGAATGCCAAAAGAATATATATGAATATAGAACAAAATATTAACTCTGGCAAACAGAAAATGGAACAACATGCACAATTCTATATATAACTTGCGTTGTACCAAAAGTTCCATGGTTGTTTGCAACTTCAATTTTTGAGGAATAGAAAAAAAGACGAAACACAAAAAGAAAACCACCACCAAAAAGGATTATTGAAGAGCTAATTATTCCATAAAGTGTTTGTATCTACTTTGTTTTAGGCTCTCAAGCCAATCCCTATTGCTCACAGCCAAAAGCTATGTTCAGCTGGGGTTGGGGGGCCAAGAGGATTGCCCACCATTCAACCTGCACTGTAAACAGCCAAATGCTGTGCACAGCAGGGGTTGGCTACATATGAGGGTGTGCTGCTGGGTCTGAACCTGGACCAGATGCTGCAGCCAAACCCTACCACCGTATGCATCAGGAGTTGAGAACAGATAGCAGGCTGGATGCGGGGCCTGGACCTGCAGCCAACACTACTGTGCACAGCCAAAGGCTGTTCATGGCAGGGTTGGAAATAGTTTCATAGAAGTTGGTTGTAGTATATCTTGGTTGGACCTGGCCCCCTCTGTAGCGTCACCCCAAACTTTTTGCCTTCACTCCCTTTCTTTGCTGATCCCGTTTTAGTTGACTTTTAGAACTCTGTGCACTTTACTACTGCTAACCAGTGCTCAAGGGCTTGTGGTCTCTCCCTAAAACATGGTATAATTGGACTACATCTGGTTGGTACATTTCATTTACTTGTAAGACACTAGTAAATGGTACTACATATACTCAGGGCCAGTAAATTAAATGAAATGCTATTAGTAGGCCTGTAGCACTCATTGTGCCACCCACTAAAGTAGCCTTTTAAGATATGTCCCAGACCTGCCATTGCAGCCTGTAGTGCAGTTTCAACCTGGCAAAATAAACCTTTTGCAAGGCCTAAGCCTTCCTTTTAATACATATTTGTCACCCCCAAGGTAGGCCCCAAAGGCTCATAGGGCAGATTGCCTTCTATTTAAAAAGTAGGATATATGGGTTTAAGTTTTACATGTCCTAGCAGTAAAAAACTCCTAAAGTCGTTTTCCACTGTTGTAAGGCCTACCTCTCCCATTGACTTAGTTACCTTATTACATTTAATAAGTGATACCGTTTGATTGGGAGCTGATAGAAATGCGGTTTTTACACTCAAATGAATGGTAATTTAAAATCCTCTTTTATGGTAAATTCGGATTTAAAGTCACAACTCTGAAAATGGGACCTTTAGAAAGTTGGCATTTTCTTGTCCAAACAATTTGTGCCTTCTGACAGTTTCCTGGGTCACATGACAGTGAATGGCTCTGCTGTTGAGGTTTGTGTATTCCATCCAGACAGTGACACAAAGTGGACTAGGGGTAGACATGGTAGGCCATCCCGCCAGAATGGCAGGGGGCGGAGCTGTGCCCTGCTCCACTTACACTTCAAAGGGCTTGCCTCCAGCATACATAAAGGAACCTGGTACTAGTCTTTTGACACCCCGACTCCTTGGAGCCTTGACAGGGGAAGGAAAGCACTTTCCAGAACCAGATGTGGTGGTAGTGTAGGGACTCCCCCAACTTCAAAGGCTGGCACCAGGGATAAACATTGGACCTCCAGAAACACTCTTCGGAAAACTTCTGTACCTGTGAACATTATGGCCTTCTGTTGAGGACTGCCTTGATATCTGAAAAGGAAGACTGAACCTGCTTACCTTCATCACAGGGTAACCTGAGTGACTCCAATGGTTGGTTGGCTGACCTCCTGTGTGAGCTACAGGAACATAACAAGCATCAGAGGCCTCCCAGCTGACCTGCTGCATTGGACCTGCCTGGAACTGCCTGAGCCCTGCTGGCCTCTGCTGGAGTGGGTTCTTGATCCCCAAGAAATGCCCCCCAGGTCATAGACCCTTGGTTGGCATCAACCTGAGCTCCTCCAAAGAAGAAAAGGTGAAATTCTGAAGTTTGTGGCTCTTTGTGACAACAAAGAGGCCCCTACATGCCGAGACTCTGCTTCCTGCAACGACTGCCAACACGAAGCTCTGGTGAAGACACTACAGCATCAGCGACGACCAGCAAAGCAATGACAGCCCGCGGTGACCGCCAACGTCAATCTCCAGCAATCACCATACGTGATGCCCAACTGGCTCTTTGTATTACAGTGACAACAGCCCGCACCACCCATCTTGCTCTTCGTGCTAGAGAGATGACCAACTGCAATGCTATCCCTGCTCCTTGCTTCCGCCTCCACCACGAACGTGACTCTTCGAGCCGGACTTTGTAAAGGTAATTTTTTTAGCTGGAGTAACCTGGTCCCTGCATCAGGCCTGCATTCCATCGTGGTCGGCCAGAAATTGTAAGTTTCTAACGGTCTAGCACGACCAGATGACAAGTGGCGCTTTGTGCTTTTAGGTGCTATACCTACCTAAAACTTAAAATTTGAATATCTCTGGTTATACTGATTGGATGTTTGTTGTTCTGGTATAATTTTATTTATTAAAATGTACTCTATTTTTGTAAATTGGTTTAGGAGTTTTCTTGTGTTGTGTTTTGACTTTATTACTGTTTGTGTGCTGCATAAATACTTTACATTTTGCTTTTAAGTCAAGCCTGACTGCTTTTGTGGCATGCTAAGACAGGCTAACAGAGGTGTTAAGCACAGATTCATTAAGTGACTTTTGTGGTTCACCCTGACAAGGACTGTAGTTGTTGCCTGAGTGTGGCCCCCACACCCAGTGGTGTAACAATAGCCCCCGCAGTACAGGGGGTGCTCGAGCTCCAGGGGGCCCCCTCTGGCACTGTGCACGGGCAAGCCTCAGAACTCCTGACTGGGTCGGGAGTGTGGGGGCACCCTCCAAAAGTTTCAAAGTAAAGTTATGGTTTAAAATTGTTATAACGCCTTACCATATATATAAAAACATAACCTCTGAAATTCACTTCCAAGAAAACCTTCATGTGTTTTTGTTTTGTTTCACTTTGTTTAACCTCAGGTGTTGGAACACCTGAGCAATGTGCCTTCACCTGAATTACATGTGACACCCATAATCATGTATATGCTTTGTTATTTTGATTTTTGTGATATAATATACAGATTACTCTATGGGCTATGAGGCCGGATCAGAATATTCTTAGTGACCCAAAAATCATAGTTTCTTCAGTATGACAGTAGAAACCATTGTGTCATATGACTTTATGGGGCCGATGTTCAAAGAATGCTGGGTTGCAAATCATTGAACATCTCCTTCTCAGTGAAACGCACAGATTATCACCAGAACTATTATAGGCTTCGTCTATGTTGCTGAGGTCATCCCTGCCCCATTACTATTCTATCGTAAATTTGGTCTAATGCAGCAGATGCTGAATAAAACTTACCTTTTGTATGATGAGTTATTATTTTTATCTGATGCTAATCATGGAGTCATGATTTCAGTGATCCTGGTCAGTTAGCTCAATTCGTTCACTAGTCAAGCATTTAGTGCTCAAACATTCATGTGCACCAGTTCATCAAGATGCCAAGAGTAGCTTAGCTCATCCTTTGACCCCAGATGACATCACAGTCTTCATCATTTGTTGAGGGGGGCTGGGAAAAGCAAGGGGTGGGAAATTCATAATGTATACAGGGTTCTTCCAGTCCCATTTGCTTTCACCTTCATGACCGTGGGCCTAGGGGTTGCCATGGACGTCAATTCACCAAAATGCCAGAAGCAGTAGAAGTGACATCACATGCCTTTTGACCTTCACTTTCATTGGCACACACATGTTTACACATGGACACATACACACGCTCTCTCATATCAACACATCCTTACCCGCAAGCATGCATTTTATTTTACTTACTTCAGTTGCCAGGGAAGGACCTATTCTAGCTAATTGTACACCATTTATATTACACCAATAGTGAATAATTTAATATTATACACTTTCAGTGAAATAAATATTTTTTTTACAGAAAACAAGGAATTTTAACCCTAACCAACGTCCATAAGGCTGAGTTGCCCATGTCTCCCTGGTACTGAATTTGCCTGGGGTTGCAAATGCAGTGCCAGGGGTCGCAAGAGGCAAGTCAGGGGTCGCAGCTGACACCCCTGGTGACCCCTAAATGACATCCATGGGGGTAGCAAGAACAGTGCCAGGGGTATCCAGGCGCCCATGCAAACACAAGCATATAAAACATATTTCTATTTTACGTTAAGGAAAGTGTATGCTATTGTGAACTGAAACTTATATTCTGCACAGTAGTATGTATTTTGATATCTGCAGTGATATCCATGCTGCATTTTCCTGCACTGTTACATAATAATATCGATGTCTGTAAAATAGGGTGCCGCAAAATTATGAGCCAACGTTATTTATACAAGTACAAAAGAACACAGTTGTCTCATCGGCAACAAATCCAGCCGCCTTCCCCGGAACAATAATGACAAGCAGTTATTTGTTATGCCACACAAAAGACAAATCCTCTTTTTAGAATCAGAAAGAACTCGTAATCTATCTCAAGCCCAATAGACATATGTATTCACAGCCTAAACACCGAAAAATATTCTGGGAACATTGTGGACTTGTAAAGAAATGGAAAATCAATTTCCTAAGAGTCTCAAGCGTGTATAGAACCAAGATCCAGGACACATGTCTCTGTTTCACAAATAAAAGACTACAAAACAATGGCGAATTGCAATCTTTTATTGTGAAATTACCTAATGAAAAATAAGGACAATTGTTTAAGGAACAAAAACAGAGGCAAACTGTTGTTAATAATGCAAACAATGATTTTGAAATACCCACAATACATTTGGTCGTTATTATTTTAAAAACATATCTTGATTTTATATGTATTAGACCGAGCGATAACAAATCTGTTGTTGAAAAGGCGTTTGTTTTCTTAATAACTTTGAGGTTGTTTGAGGCATCTGCACATAACTTCCCCCTCCAAAAATATTTAATTCAGTTTGGGTTTGGCTTATCAAGTTTTTTGCAGATTCCTGTGTGAAGGAAGGGAATACATGGGGGATCAAAAGCATGACTTTTCTAATGTTATATACTATAGGATTCTTAGCTGTCAACTTCAAAATTTGACACAAATTCGGATCTGTGGACCTCAAAAAACATAAATGAAAGAGGGGATCTATTAGTTGAAATAGGAGTCTCTTTCCATCCAGAAAAGTAGTTCCTATTTAGACAGAATACGATTCCGCCTCTGTCCATATTTCTCATTCTCTGAGTGCTCAGTGGCATACTATGGTGAAGGTAAGCTTAGTAAAAGAATTGGTAGCCTAAACCCTCTGAGGCAACAGAAATGGAGGAGAGCTTGGCCTTCTCACGGTGCAGCGGACCAGTGGAATATGTTGTCATCTGCAGTGAGGAGACATCAAGAGGAAAAAAACATATTTGTGTGGGAGTATTTCACACATCCACCTGGTGGAGAAAATTATTCACAAATGAAGTGATTTGCAAACTCTGAGATCTTCAAATAAGTCGAGGCCAACTTTGTTTGACATAACAGCACTGCAAAGGCATCTGAAAGCGAGGCATGAACGAGGGTTTGCAAGATGTGTACTCGAAAATAAAAAGAGAACAGTAGGCGCAGTACCAAAATGGAGGTGGGGGAGAAACAGTTTACAAAGACTGTCCATACGCTGGTGCTGCATGAGATGCATCAAGAAAATGACCATTGTCTCCAAATATTTCCTCTGTACTGCTCTGCTCTGTACTATATAGAGAATATTTGGTTTGGTGAACAAAACCGTGACAAGAGAAAATAGGAAATGGAAGAACAATATGTAAAATCCTATGCCTAACTTTGGCTATATCAAACGCTATGTGGCTGTTTATCAGCTCACTTTTTCAAAAGAAAAAAAAAATACAAAAATGCCCCAAAACGTTTTACGGAAACAACCAAATTATTCCATAAAGAGTTTGGCTCTCTGTAGCTCTAGACCCTACTGCAAACCCACTACTGAATACAGTCTGATGCCCTGCACAGCAGAGTTTGAATGTACAGAGATCATAGAGCATAAGGGCCTAGTCAAAGGTCAACCCCGACAGCCAGCCCTCATGCACACGGCCAAAGTTCAAGCACATCGGGCAGAGAATCTTTTCATAGAGGCTAGTTGTAGAATATTATAAAAAACGGACAGAAATTCACTGAAAAGGTAAAGGTATAGTCGACTGGTTATAGCAAACACACTAAAGGTGATTATTGGAATGCTTGCAAGTAGGCTAACCATTGGCAAGCACTAGCATTCCAAATCACTGCTTTTTGCCCATCATGCCACCTCTGGTTAGATCGGCCACATGCATATCTGCCTTGGTCCTACCCCAATAGGAACAATTCAGTCTGAACTGTCAAGCCAGTTCCTCTCTGAACTGGAACACAAGCAACCAAAGACTGGTTTTGGCTTTTTGGAGCTGGACCAAGGCTGTGTGTATGGTAAACAGAATAAAAGGACATCACCCCATCCACCCTAAAAATAGCATTACCTGGCTAGGTTTTTCACTGGCACCCATTACATTGTGCTCATTACATCGGGGGTCCCTTTACATTGTGGGTCATTATTTCAAGATTGCCATTACTTCAGAGGTAGATTTGTAAGCATAAATTCATATGTATTTGTATTATCCAGTGGCAGTCAACAACTGGGTAGTTATAGTTAGGACCATGTTTCCATAGGAAATTAATTGTTTGGTTTGCGAATTACTTTGGTGCCATTTGAGGAGTCTTCACAAAACTTTCAAAAATAAGTTTCATCCACCTCAGCTCCTTCTTGGAAAGTTTCGGGGTGATCCATCAAGTAGGCCCCGAAAAAAAGTGGGTGTTCCAAAAGCGTGTTTTCCCCATGGAAGTTTCCATAGGAAAATTGAACAGCGATACAGAAAAAACAGCTGAACAGATTTACACCACATTTGGCAGAAATCTAGATCTTTACTCAGAAAGCGTGCTTTTCATGATTCAGTGTAAATCCGTTCAGTAGTTTTTGAGAAATTAAGATTCAAAATGAATAGATATCTGGCTGAGGGCAATTGATTTGACTGAAAGGCAGCAACTTGTTTTGCTAAAAACTTCAGCACCGTATGGCCAAATAAAGTCTCATCCACCTCAGCTGTCTCCTGGAAAGTTTTGAGGTGATCCATCAAGCAGGGGCCAAGAAAAACGGAGGATTCCAAAATATAATTTCCCTATGCAATTTCCACTGTGAATTTTAAACAGTGCTACAGTCAAAATGGCTGAATGGAATTACACCAAATTTGACAGAAAGCTAGATCTTTAACCAGAAAGTGCACTTTTTGTTATTTGGAGTAATCCGTTCAGGAGTTTTTGAGAAATTAAAGTTCCAAATTAATAGATATCTGGACGATTGGTATACCAGAGTCTCGTGAGATTCCTGATGGTGCGCAAATTCAAATAATGCATCAATCTGATTGACTGCGAGGGCCTTTCTTCCCATTTGCAATCTCACTCTTGCGGGAGGCAGAGGCTTCTGTGCGCCATTACAGGACTCACGACTAGGTCCCTGTGTCCTGAAAATTTTAAATATTTAAGGTATAAGAGGGCAGGATAGAGATACTCTGACCACTTAGCCCTTGCAGCGGAAGGTCCATGAGCTACAGCGCCAGGAGGTCAAATGTGAAAAACCTGTTATTTTAGGGTGCTGCGGTCCCGCTGTTGTCTCTCAGGAGCCAGCGCGGCCGCCTGTGCACCTGAGAGTCTCACTGGAGCGCAGGTGGATGTGCTGGCTCCTGAGACTCTCGTGAGAGTCCTGTGATATTCGAGAAATAATGAAAGAAAAAAAAGGACCATTTGTGGCGGGGTTTTGGCCCCCCATGGGGGGTGTCAGTGCTGGCTTGCTGAAGGCCGAGCGCAGAAGGGGGGCTTGTAGACCCGCAAGGGGTTGGGTGCAGGCCCTACCCATATACCTGACTGCATGCAGGTGATGTTATAGTTGGGTATAGTTATAATATATCACTTTACATTACAAAAAGACCTTAGAAATTGACTTAAAAACCAAAAAGTTAAAGTGACTCCATAGTTAGGTGAAAATGTATGTTAAAACGTAACGTAATGTTAACTAAAAAATCCACTGAAGAAACTACAACTCGTGCCCTCGCTATGCACTGCTTAGGACCTCACATATAGCATCACTCATGTAATGTTCTAAGACATCATTGATAACAACCCTGATGACATCTGAAATTACATAACTGATGACAACACTGTGCGCGGCGCGCTCCGGTTATAGTTTCTTGACCTAACTATAACTTCACATTACCCTATGTATTTTCAGTGAATGTATGTGTGTGTGTGTATGAGTGTAAAATAAATATATATATATATTTATTTTCAGAAAAACGGTTAAAGTTAAGTTATAGTTAGGCGCTGGAATAAGACACATGCTAATGTTAAAAAACAGTAAAATACAGAGTAGTGTAGAGAATTACTTATATCTTGTAACCCCATCCTGCACTACTTATAACCTCACATATAATTCATTACATGGTAAATAACATCATTGATGGCATTACTGATTTCAACATTGTTGAAATTTCTAAGGAGATCAAATATTTATGACAGTGCTATAGACTTTTTGAGCGAAACATAATACAACCTAAATCCATGGCTCAACTCTTATAAGCTTGCAGGGGAGCCTCCTCCGCTAAGGCAGAGGAGCGTCGCCCCACTGCCTTTCAGCACGGCAAAAAATAAAAAATAAAATGATAATAACAAGATGTTATTATAATTTTATTTTTCTGTGCTGGGGCAGTTTTGTGGGGCGGGGTTAGGCTGTGCAGGGGGAGGAGTGGTGGCACCCTCCTAAGTGTACATGAATGTTTGGCCAGCCCTCAGGGGCCGGCCAAACATTCAGGCACACTTTGCATGTTCTTCACCGAGGCCTCATTACAGCCTTGGTAGAGAACATGCCCAGGCTTCCGTTCCCCATCTGAGCTATCACAACTCTGCATTGCCAGCCGGCATGTAAGTGTTTTTTTTTTTTTTCCCCTTCCCCGCACCACTACTGATTCGCGCGAGCAGCCGTGACTGTAAGCTTGTCTCTAAGCTTTCAAAAGATGAAAAAAAAATTGGATATTTCAGAAATGAAGCATTTTTTTATTGTTGTTGTTGTCTTTTTACTTGTACTTACCACAAGGATGGGTGCAATGGCGGTTGGTCACTTGGGAAGGCCAGCTCCTAAACATAATTGAACAATACACCCTTTGGAGAACCTTTGATGTGATGGGTTGAAGGCTGAGCAGGTACGGGAGCATTCTACTCCCGCTGGGTGGGAGCACATTACACTACCTTGCGGTGCTCTCACGGACACGGCAAAGACAGTGTCGTGGGGGATGGGGTCCCTGGGACACCATCGCTGAATCTGCCCCAGGTGATGGGGTCACTGGGGCCACAGTATGCCTCAGGGAGGGTGGCCACATGACTCCCCTCCCCATTTGTAAAATACCAGGGGCCTCCGTGAGGCTCGGGTGTGGGGCCCTTTTCCCATAAATGTCATGGAACATGTCATGAGTGATGTAATATGTGAGGTCATAAGTAGTGCATTGCTGGGGCAGAAGTTATAGTTAGTGCTTCCAACAATAACTGGTTAATTTCTGTGGGCTTTTTTTTAGTTCAAAACTTTATTGTTGTCACTGACATATGCACCTAACTATAGTGTTACTTTAACCTTTGGTTCTTTAGTGAATATCTATCTATCTATCTATCTATCTATCAATAGATAGATAGATAGATAGATAGATAGATATACTCTCTAAAAGACCAAAGGTTACCGGGACTTTATAGTTAGATTCACATTTTACACACACAAAACCATAGAAATTCACCAATTATAGCTACAGTTATCTCAAGTAACTACAAGTCGTGCCCCTGCCATGCAAGGTTTTCTCATCAATAATTTTACTGCAAATGTTGCACTAATATTATCAATGATCCTCATAGAGGATGTCATGAGTGATGTAATATGTGGAGAATTAGCAGTGCATGGCGAGGTAGTGAGTTATAGTTACATTAGGCACTCCAAGGTAAACTCAAAGCATGTATACTTTTTACCCAGTGGCAGTTACCACTGGGTACTTATAGTTAGGATTGCTTTTCCATAGACAAGGCATTTATTTTAGTTTGCTAATAACTTTGGCACCGTTTGACGAATCTTCACAAAACTTTCCAAAAAAAGGGAATTTGCCTCTGCTCCTTTCTGGAAAGTTTCACGTTGATCTGTTAAGCAGGGGCCGAGAAATAAGGAGGGTCCCAAAAGCAAATTACCCCATGCATTTTCCATAATCTTTTGTCAGAAGCGTTTTCATAGAAACTGCTGAACGGAATTACACCAAACTTGGCAGAAAGCTAGATCATGCTCCACAGAATGTACGTTTTGTGATTTAGTGTAAATCCATTCACTAATTTTTGAAAAATTACGGTTGGTTCGGTTCGAGGGAATCTCGTGAGAGTCCCTTGCACCCATTTTTAAAGAGTGTTCTGATTGGGCCAGGGAACTTTTTTTTTCCCTTTGGTCAGTTCTCTCCCATGGGAGTTGGGCTCATGCAGGAGCAAGCACTCTGATTGGCTCCCAGCAATATGAGAAAATGTTCCTGGCAGCCATTTCAGGACTTGGGGACTTAGTTCCCTGTCCTGAAGTTTGAAATTAAAAATATTATAAGGGGGCAGGGTATGGATACCCTTCCCCTCTAGGCCATATGTGGGCTCCGGGGCCCCCCCCCCCCAAAAAAAATCACGATTTTTTGCCTCAATTCCACAACTTCTGCAGGATTGCTGCAAAAAATATAAAAGAAAATAGTGTCCAACCATTTGTTTTTCGATAAGATATTTGGGGAGGAGGGGTGAGTATGGCCCCCCTACCCAAGCCCCCTGGATCAAATACATTAAGGGGTGGCACACGGCCCCTCTCCTCAAGCCCATGGTGACACGGAGACCCCATCCCCTGGTACCCAAAACATTAATTAAGGGGAGGGGGCACACAGTTCCCCATCCTAAGCCTTGTTAGGCCCCGGGGACACCATCCCCTGGGCTAAAATCATGAACAGGGGAGGTAGGGCTGCACAGCTCCCCTCCCCGAGCCTTAAAAGGCACTAGCGATTTCATTACTTGGGGCGGAAAATAACTTTAAAGGAAGGGCGTATGGCTCCCTCTCCCTGAGCCTGTTAAGACCCCGGGGACAACATTCATCGGACCGACTCAAGTACACTGTCTTAGGGAACCCACCTAGATTAGTTTGTCCGCCCACATCAATATGGGCAGGGAAACATATATTTGCTCCTGCCTGGTGGAGCATTTTTAATTCTACTGCCAGGCTGGAGCAAAAATGCCTTCCCTGCCTGTAAAAGCGAGGGCAGAGTAGGTATGTCTACTCTCACTCGGTAGGAGGTTTTAAAATGCTCCCGCCGCTTGGGAGCAGACATATGTTTTCCTACCCGTACTGATCCGGGCACAGAACCACAAATCGCTCCTGCCCAGTGGGAGCAAGCAAAAATAGCTGCTCCCGCCAGGCGGGAGCATTGCCAGCTCCCGCACTAAGCAGGGAGCCAGCTAAGGCAATGGGCCCTTGGACATCACCTGTGGTCCTCAACTTGTGGTTTTTGGGTGCCCTAGGTGGGCATTGGGGCACCCACCTCTGGCCCCAGGGATGGGGTCAACAGGACCTGAGAAGCCTCAAGCAGGAGGGGTTGCATGCTCCCCTCACCTTAATAATGTAATTCAGACCCAGGGTATGGGGTCACTGGGGCCTAATAAGAGTGGGGGAGGAGGGCTGCATATCCCCTCCCCTTAGAAATAGAATTTGACTCTGGGGGATGGCATCCCCTGGGCTAATGAAGTCTCGGGGAGTGGTGCTGCATGTCCACCTACTCTTAATAATGTAATTCGGCTCCAGGGGATGGGGTTCCGTGGGCATACTAAGGCTTGGTGGGGTGGAGGGAGTGCAGCACCCTCCCTTTTTTCATTGCTATTGCCCTGGGCAAAGGGGTCCCCAGGGCGCAATAAGGCTCAGGGTGCATGACCCCCCTCCCCTTAATAAGAGTTCAGCCTCAGGGCGCCCACCTCTGGCCCTGGAGGATGGGGTCATGAGGGCCTGAGAAGGCTAGGGGTGGGGGGCCCCATGCCTCTTTCACCTTAATAATGCAATCCGGTTCCGAGGGATGCAGTCCCTGGAGACTAATAAGGTATATGAGGGGGATTGCACGGCTCCCCTCCCTTTTTGTATAGCATTTGGCACTAGGTGATGGGCTCCCTGGGGCCTAATATGGCTCGGGAGGGGGGTCACCCGCCCCTTAATTATGCTAATCAACCCGAGGGATGGGGACACCAGGGCCACAAGGGGCTCAGGGAGTGGAGCCATGTATCCCCTCCACTTTAATTTAAATATAGCCCAGGGGATGGGGTCCCTGGGGCCCATTTGACTTGGGGGGCACATGCCCCCCCCACCAAATATTACGTTATTTGCCACGGGGGATGGGGTCACCACTGCCTCTTAAGGCTCCGGGAGGGGGCCACGCACATCTTTCCCCTATAATTAAACTATGTCCCCGGGGGACACAGTCTGGTTTCCTGGCAGTACACTGGTATTTTGTTGATTAGTAAGTATCTGAAGTAAATTACACTGCTTTGCCACAATCAGTGAATCGTCAACATTTATTAACAATGTGAATTCAAGAGTTGTAATCCTTGACATATCTGCATTAATCTTTATTTATAAAAAAAAAATAGTTAATTGATAAACGGATTACACCGAATTGGCGGTAGCAAGCACACTTTCCTAACCCCCTATTTATTATAAACTTCTCTGAGAGTTCCCCTCCTGCACCATATTTCACTTGGACAGTGGAATTCGTGTACAGTGACGTGATGACATTGATTACTTTGTATTCATGCGTCTAACCTTTACTTTTTCCACAGCCATGCCGCAAATGCAGCAATGACGACCAAGAATGCCCCATAGATTTTCTATCTCTTCTCTATCACTCTCTACGCAACAATAACATTCAATGTTTAGACCGTGCCCACCTAACTATGTCCTAAAACCTGATTAGGTTGGAGCTATAATATTGAAATCCTTGTTATTGTCTTGGATATGAAGAGTGATGAAGTAATTTTTCTTCCTTAATGGAAGAACCTGGTAGCCTGATTTTGAATACTCTGCATTTTATGAATTTGCAGTTGTCTCAGTGGAAATATATCAGGACCGCCTTCGTAATTCTGAATACAAAACTCATGCATTTTGATCCATTATGTAATTTGGCATTTAAACTAAATGTGGAAGATCTTTCAGAAAACGATTTCCAAGGAACGATTCAGGAATATTTACCGCCAGAGCTACTATCTGACTGGTCAGTCTATCTGGGAAATATACAGCACCAGATCTGGGTGTCTGTACGAAATGGGGTATTCCTTATAAGTTCCTTCTTGCTATGAAACCCCTGAACTTCAAGGTGGATGCAGGACCTGAAATTGTTGAGTTAGCAAATAGGTATCTCTTCAAAGTCAAATATAAAACCGAATATGCAACTTTGATTTATTTGGATGGTTAATGCATGACTCTACATATCCAGTACACAAAGAAATCAATTTAGGGCCAACATTGTCACACCTGGAGCACAGAGGTAATTTGCTACACATATGAGGCTTCACTGCTAATAAACAAAGGGATGGGAGCCATCCAAGTGTGTTCTTGTGACGCATGGGATCCTGGACCAGGTAAATTCTCAAACTTTCAAGATAGTGTGTTAACCAGGATGGACATATCAGGCTTAGAATGGCCTGGTGGACTCAGCAGGCCAAGACGGTTTTTGCACATTATTCTAATTTTTGCAACCTCCATTCTGCAGACCTCTTGACCTTCTGATCCCTCTACTTCCACAGAGACAGCCTTGTTGAATGTGCCATAGCGGTTTAAATGATCAATTTTTGGAACTTCAAGCAAGCTTCTTCCATATAGCAGAACTTGCCAGTCTTGTTATTTAACTATCTTTTACTCGCTCCTTGGCTACATGGAAAACCAGTACTCTCAGACGATCCTTCCCTGAACGTAAACTATACACAAACTCTGGCATAATGCAGAAATACATTCAGGTAGCAGAATATGTGTTGTCATGGCAGTACACACACCATTCTTCTTATTCTACTTGAACTAATATTAGTACAATGTGGCAATTTATTGCAGAAAATTAGTTAAAGTTAAACTTAATTCAACTGTAGAGAAATGACCTTATTCTTTACCAGTAATCTTTATTACCATGAGCCCTAGTACTTCTTGCCACAGTCCACACCAAATGATGCGGCCCCACACTACAAGACAGATACTCTGGCCAAGCTGAGAAAAAGGAAGAAATATAGTTTAAAAAGAACTTTCGTCTGGTGCAACGCCTAATTCCAGCCGATCAACGCACTACCTAATAAGCCCTCCACCCTGTGACCTTTGCGACAAAGAATGGCCTCCTCCCGCTATCTTCATATACCCTGATCCTCCACTTTTTTCTAATCCCACAATTCTTCTTTTTCTTTCTTTGCTTCTTCCTCTGCATCTCCTGCCCTCACTGGTCGGTGGATGTAGGTGAGGTATTCTGTACTGTTAATCGTTCTCTCGTACTTTAAATCAATAAAACATGCTTTAAACCTAAAAACATCTTTCTTCCATTCCCACAAAGACACCCTTCCCTTTCCTATGTCTCTCACTGTCATCCATGTAACCATTCTGCAAGTACCAAACATAAAATAGAAGATTGTATGTGCGTTATAGAATGAAGCTGGGAAAGAATGAGGGGCGAAGACTGTGATGAGGAGGACCAGGACTCAGGTTAATGAAGACTGCTGGTTAGTAATAAGGTAATTACCTCTTTGTCTGTCCTCCTCATCCCAGTATTTATCACGTGAGGATGTCCAAGCTTTCATTACTCCAGGCACCATAATTTTTAAATTAATTATCCACACGAATAACCCTCCAACTTCTAAGGCACCCATAGTACTAAAATATTGTCCCCGGAAAAAAAAAATAATACGAAATTAAATAACCTGCTGAGGGAGTCTCACCCCACAATTGACTGTGACATTGAACAACCGTCAGCCAATTATGCTGCCTGGATTAAAGCAGCAGTCACCCAGTTAGCTCCCCAAAAAACTAGGATAAATGTCAGAGACAATCTCAGCCCATCTCACAACGCATCCACACTGCCACTCCTAAAAAACCCTCAATAGATCCTCTTGAGATAAAAATCTAAAGGTCACTTTCTCGCATTCCCTTTCCAGCTAAGACCCCAGAAAAAGTTATGAATCAAGAGATTATGACCTTTCTCAAAACTCCAAACTCCTTGATCCATCGCAGCACGGATTTAGACCCAACCACTGCACAGAGTTGGCCCTAGTGGCTGCCACAGAAGAAATTGGAGCCATTATAGACAATGGTGGTAAGGTGATCTTTCGGCCGCATTAGATACGGTCAACCACTCCCATCTGATCAACCAATTTGAAAGTATCGGCATCAAGGGTCTGGCATTAAAATTGCTCAGCTCCTTTTTGTCCAACAGAGAGCAAGTGGGCGCTCCTTAGGACTTTACTTCAGACCCTTTCAGGCTTCCCTTCTGGGTCGCCCAGGGATCCTCGCTAAGTCTCACCCTTTTCAATGCGTATGTTACCCCTTTCATCAAACTCATCCGTTCATGTTGCTTTCAGTATTTTCCTATTCTGACAACACCCAGATACTGGTGTCAGTCTCTTACAACCAAAAAAATATAGCCAAACAATTCATTCAACATCTGCATGGGTAACATCGCTGACTCGGTGCAGAAAAATTGTTTGAAATTAAATTGTGAATAGACTGAACTACTGTTTTTTAGAAATTACACTTTTTTTGGAATACCACCTGCTGGCCCCCCAATCTTGGGTCGCTCCTGCCTCTGATCCAAAAAGCAAAGAATTTAGGGGTTATTGTTGACACCAAATTAGCATTTATGGATCACATTAAGCAGGTAATATCTTCCGGTTTCCTCACTTTAAAGATCCTAAAGAAAATTGTTCCCTTTCTTCCAATAGAGTTGTGAAAAACCGTTCTTATTGCTCTGGTAATTTCAAAACTAGACTACTGCAATGCCTTGAATGTAGACTCTCAGCTGCGCCTACAAAACAAACTGCAGACTCTCCAAAATGCTGCAGCTTGTGTGTTGATTAATCTTCCCAAATTCTGCTCAATTTCACCAAACATTATTGATTTGCACTGGTTACCTATCAGGGAGCGAATCAAGTTTAAAGCACACGGTTGGCCCTCTTTTTCCCAGATTTTCAAATGGTATATACATACCTGTACCCTGCAGTCTAGCGCAACAAGGCAGGTAGTTAGCCCCAGAATAAAAAAGACACACTTGGGAGGAAGAAGTTTTTACTATTCCACATGCAAATGGTGGAATGCGCTACCTGACCACCTCAGGGCGCAGCCAAATCTCCTAAAATTCTGAAATAAACTGAAAACCTAGCTCTTTCGCCCCACTGCGTGATTAGCTCTTTCGTCGCCTTATTCCACAGGATCATGTTTTGACACTAGCACCAAGTTGCTGAATGGCATTTACACGCTTTATAAACTATTAACATAACTAAAGAAAAAGACTACTTTCACTATGATTTATGTAGTTTAATAATCAGTGTTTTTCTAATAGCAACTTAATATTTGCAACTTTTAGTACACCGGAATGAAAAGCTATATCCAAAATGATAAAAAGAAAAAAAGTATGGGGAGTAGACCATATCTCCTGTAAAGACATCTCACATGCACATAAGGTAGCTGCAGCCCCAGTTCAGTGACTTTGTAAATTTCCTGGAATACTTAAGCCACGGAAATCTATTGACATACCCATCTACTTATGGTAGCTGTTGCTGGTTTCTTTCCCTTATCAGCAGGACCATAAGACATAAATAAAGAAGGTGAAGAACAAAATTCTTTAGTTCTCTCAAGGTATATCAAAAGAGCTCTTCTTATATGTAGGGATAAGGGAACTGAGTTATCAGAGACCAGCAACACAAGTTTCTGGTTCATACAAAATTTGGATTGTACCTTTAGTTTTTATTTTGGGTTTGGAGACAAATAGCTACCCTGTTTGGAAAAAACTCAGGTAAGGATAAGTAATAACCAATACAACGAGCTCCCCAAAACTCCAAGGTGAGGAGACTGCAATAAGAAAAGCTACCTTTCCTGAGAGTTGCAACACAGAAGCTGGCTCTAAAGGCTCAAATGCCTTTGCTTGGAAATTGCTTAAACTGTTAGAAGATCCCATGTAGGAAGAGGATTTGGAACTAAGATTTGTCTCAAACTGGATAACCTTAGAACTATCTTCCCAAGATACTCTAAACCCTAAAATGGTTGTCCATTGAGCCTATAATGAACAAGGAGCAAGGCCCTTTAAAAAAAAACCTCCATAAAAAATCCTAATCTAGGAGGGTTCACATGAATTTGCTATTAATCCTATATTACTGCACCAAGCCTCAAAGATTTTTCAATGCTCTGCAAAGGAAGCTAAAGCAAAGTGTTTTCTGGGGGCTTAAATATCAACAGCTACCTTTATGGATTAAACTAGTTGCTTAAGGCCGACTCTCTCAACTCCCACACCGTAAAGTGAAGATGCAACAGATTTTTCTGAGTCAATACTGGAAAAACCAGAGGAAGATGGTCTTTCAGGATATATAAATGGTGAGTAAAGTACATATAGGTTCAGAGTTTTTAGAGTCCAGAACAGGTCGGAATCTTCCATTTAGTTTCGGCAGTAGAAAAGGAAAAAAATAAGCTCCACATTTTTTCTAGCTTAAGAGACAGGAATTATAGCTCCTATCTGAAGAAGAAAATCCACACCCTGAATAATGGCATATCTCTTGACTTCTGCTTTGGGGAGAGGAGTCTGTTTAAACGATAGTTCTGGAGGCATTATGAATTCTGTAGAATAGCCATCTCAGACAATGGATAGTAGTCATTTGTCATGCACCAGACATTTCAATTCTGCATAGACGATCTTTATCCTTCCTCCCTCCCTCCCCCCTACACAAAAACTCATGCTTGTGGGGGTTGCCATTGTGGCTGAGGGTGTTGCAGCTGGGATGTTTCTGCCAGGGTGAACTCCGGCCTCAGGTGCAGCTTTGAAAGAGATGATGCGCCTCCTGGACTCCTTGAATTGAATATCTTTGAATAAAGGACTACTTGGAGGAAGTGGTTTGAAAGGGCTGTAGAATTTTTCTCTCTTCCACTGATGTTTTAACAGGCCCAATCAGTGGTGGTTGAAACAATTTTGGACCTAAACAGGTAGATGATGCACCAAGGCTCTTTGTCCTGCATCTAGTTTTCAAAGATTTAACCAAAGAAGTTATCTCCATGTTACTGATGCTTCCGTTGACGTTTCATTAGACCATAACAAGTCAAAAGTAGTGTCTGATAGGAATTGTGCCAACAACTCCATATTGCCCAAAACAGAAGTAGGATGAGTACCCTTCTGCAAACAATCAAATAAAGCTGCAAAGTCCGCTAATAATGCTTGGTCGCAAATGCAACAAGTGGTCCAGTCCTAATAGTGAAAGCAGATGCTGCATAGGATAATTTCCCATTGCTGTGTCCATTGTATCCAGCAAAGAGGCGCTGTTAGAAATGGAGGTCTCTGGTTGGCAGAGGATTGGACCTTGTCCAAGTAGGGACCCTTATTCTAGTCAGGGTAAGGGAGTCACACAGCTAAGAAAACCCCTGCTTACCCACTTGGTAGGTTGGCACAAGCAGGCAGACTTATCTCAGAGGCAATGTGCAAGGCATTTGTACAAACACACAGTAACGCAATGAAAACACTGCAAGATGAGTCCACACCAGTTTAGAAAAATAGCCAATATTTATCTGAATAAAACAAGACCAAAAAGGCAATTCTCAAGCATAAACAAGTAAAGATATCACTTTTCAAAGGTTCAATCGGTTCAGTCCGTAGAAATCTATGGATGCATTACTTTTAGCACAAAGTATCTGGGATGCATCAAAAACAAAGACAATGCGAGATGCAGTGGAGGTGAGGCGCTAATTCCTTACTACTAGGCAAAGGAGGTGATGTGTCAATTCCTTACTGTCAGGGGAGGTGATGCGTCGGTTTACGAACATGCAGCCTCGGTTCCTTACTGCGGTGACGATGAGAAAATGGCGCCCAGGGACGATGTGTTGATGATATGACAAACATCCGGTCACACTGCATCAATGCGGCAGCAACGAACAAGCTCTTTGTCGATTTCTCAGCTGCGAAGCGGGCGCTGCGTCGGGGTCTGAGTGATGTGTCCCAGACCTCGGAGATGGGGTGCTCGAAACTCATTCTGCTGCAATTCTTCTGCTGCACTGCGATGGCGGTGCTGGAGCCTGCAATGTTGTTAAGGTCGAGGCATCGATTTTCAACGAGCGGTGACGCGGCTTCAGTGCAGGCAGTGATGCGCCGATAAAAACAGCCACTGGAAGCTGATGTGTGGATTTTCTTGGTTCTTAGCAGCAAAGCCACTTCCAATGGTCCAGAACTGGAATTGACACCACTTGGCAGGTCAGAACTCCTAGTAAAGGAGTTATGGGGCTGCAGATGAAGTCTTTGATGGCCCTGAGACGTCTTTACAGGAGGCAGGCCCACACAAGACCTTGGAGTACCTTGGAAGCAGGATGTAGAAAGCAAAGTCCAGTCCTTTCACTGCTCAAGACAGAAGCAGCAAGCAGCAGGCCAACACTGCAAAGCAAAAAAGCAAAGTGGCAGTCCCTCCTGACAACTTATCCAGCTCTTCTTCTTAGCAGTATCCTTTAGTCCAGAAGTGTTCTGAAGCTATGGTGTCACAGCTCCAGTACTTATACCAGTTTCGGCCTTTGAAGTAGGCAACTTCAAAGAAAAGTCTCTGTAGTGCACAAGACCCTGCCTTTTCCTGACCTGGTTCCAGACCCACTACAGGCGGTGGAGACAGCTTTGTGTGAGGACAGGCACAGCCCTTTTCAGGTGTCAGTGACAACTCCTCCCACCACTCTAGCTTAGGAAGACCCATCAGGATATGCAAGGCACACCTCAGCTCCCCCTTTGTTTGACTGTCTACAGTGAATGCACAAGAGCCCAACTGTCAACCAAATCCAGCCATGGATTCCACATGCAGTCAAAAACAGAAGGTCAGAAGCAAAAAAAAAAAGACAGGGAAAGCACGCGAAGGATGCCAGGTCTATTACGCGTGTTCCGAGGCCACTTATGATGTAGATGGCATACTATATAAAATCAAATTTTCTTTCAGTATCTTCTGAAATTTCTCTTCAAAGTTCTCCAATGGATACCATTTGTCCAAAAATCTGGAGCCTTTCAATTTATCATTGTCACTCCATTGTTTTTAACTAATGTTTTTATAAAGTTATAAAAAGGAAGCTCATCAGATGTTGGAGCACTATACTGTGATCCATTTCACCTGGCTTGCTCTGGAATCCTAAGTAATGTCTGATCTGCATGAGCAGTTCCTGCAACTGTTCACTGAGTACATTTCTTCTATTTGGCCCAGCATCCTGATCTCCACCTGTATCAGGATTTATTAGGCTCATTTAAAGCTGCAGTCACAGTTTTGGACATCATGGCTTGAAGGTCAGCTTTTGACATAGAAAAGACTTTCTGTACTTGCTACTCAGGCTCACCGGAGGCATGGTGGCACTTTTTCAAACATTGACTTCCCTCCATTGTCAATACTGCCCAAATTGACCATGCTAACATTATGGTTCTTGTTTATATTGGTTGTCTAGAAACCTCAACTCACAAGATGAGCGCCGGTGCATAAACAACCTGGCACTGCAAGGGATCAGGAATAACCTCACATATGAGCTTTCACTCAACTCGGTAGGAAGGCCAAGCCTGCTTCCCGCCACAGCTAAGACACCTGACTGGGAAGAGCGTTCCCGGTCACTGTGCCACAAAAAAACTGCCAGGAAAACACAGGGCATGCGTGCGTATAAATAAATAATACATTTAAAAGGTCTTACCTTAATTATGTGAAGGACAATACTCGCACTTCATTCAGGTATCCTCTTACCAGAGATAGAACTAAGCCCGACAGCCTTATGGACGATAGTGAGAGATATGAGGAAGGGACGGCCATTTTAGTGTTAAATGTAGAAAGATGTATTTAACCTAGATGTTGTCCTTTTTTCTGCGCTTGGCAAGGTTATCTGCCTTGGAGGACGGGCAGTAGCGGCTGCTACTGAACAAGTGGGGCGGGGTGAATACTAAAACAAAAAAGCACTTACCTTAATACTGCCGCCGGCCGCCGCCTCTTCTGTCTCCATCCTACTCTCTGCACTCAGCAGGAAGCACACAGCCTCCCAGAATCCCTTGACCAATCACAACGCTGCCTTACAGCAGCGTTGTGATTGGTCTGAATGCCA
This sequence comes from Calotriton arnoldi, assembly GCA_963921515.1. NCBI lineage: Eukaryota > Metazoa > Chordata > Amphibia > Caudata > Salamandridae > Calotriton > Calotriton arnoldi. Next base: position 72,159 of record CAWUFW010003960.1, read on the forward strand.
TGGTTCGGCGCTCAGACAGGGACTGGCAGGCTGTGCATGTTCTCCACCTAGGCTGTAATGCAGCCTGGGTGGAGAACATGCAGAGTGCGCATGACGGTTTGGCCGGCCAAACCATCATGTGCTCTTAAGGTGCTGCCACCACTCCTCCCCCTGTGACGCAGGGAGCCCAGCCCCACCCAGCTTCAACTGCAAGCTGAATACAAAAAACAAATAATCATTTTATTTTTTGTATTCAGCTTGCAGTTGAGGCAGTGGGGAGACACTTGTCCTTAGCGGAGGAGCCCCCGCTGAGGACGGGGCCACCTCATGTGGTAAGGATGGGACGAATAGGACGGACGAAGGGGTAATCTGCTTTGAAGTGTGACCCAAAAGAAGGGCATGTATCTGATGACATTTGTGGACCAGGCGGGCTTTATTCCGTCCAGGAATAGAGCAATGAATATACGTAGACTTCTACGAATATTGGACGCGAACACGTACAACAAAGAGGAGGCATGCATTTTATCAATTGATATTGAGAAAGCTTTTGATAGCCTCGAGTGGCCGTATCTTTTTAGAGTCCTGAGAGCGTTCGGGCTGGGAGAAGATTTTGTAGCTTGGACGGCAATCCTATATAAGAATTCTACTGCTAGAGTTAGGACGGGAGGGCTGATTTCGGATGCCTGTGCGGTGGGCAGGGGAAGAAGACAAGGTTGCCCGTTGTCTCCCCTCTTGTTCGTGCTGGCGGTGGAACCTTTGGCCGTGCACGCTAGAACAGGCCGCCACTATCAGGGCTTGGCAGTGATGGGACAGCTCCAATTTATAGCATTATATGCGGACGATCTCCTGATGTTTCTAGCTAATTCTGGGGATGCCTTACGAGGAGCCAAAGATCTGCTGGGTAGACTGGGAAGAGTTGCAGGACTTAGGGTAAACTGGACCAAGACGTGCCTTTTCCCTGCTCTCGCAGAGAGGGTTGGTCCATTAGAAACGGAAGGCGTGTTGTGGGAAAACAGATGCCTGACTTATCTGGGGGTTAAAATATATCACGACCCTGTAGATTTACTTGAAGGCAACATAGGGCGAGCGATACGAAGCACCAAAAGTAATTTTGAGTTCTGGGGGACCCTCCCGCTGTCGGTGGCAGGTAGGGTGGCACTATTAAAGATGATCACGCTGCCTAGACTGCTCTATTATTTTGGATCGCTACCACTCTGGATCCCGCACAGACTTTTTGCCCAACTCAACACCGTGATCACAGAGTTTTTGTGGGGCACCGGAAGGCAGAGAGTAGCGCTCACCACCATGATGAGGCCCAGGGCAGAGGGGGGCTTTGCGGTGCCGGATTTTGAAGCCTATTACCATGCAGCTCAATTGCAGTGGTTCACGAAGTGGATGGCGGGACGACTCCAGAACGCGGAAGACCCTGGGGGCTCGGATCCGGGTTTGCGGCTCCTATCCCGCGTGCTGTTGCGCCTCCCTTTGAGGGCTGGGGCGGCCCCTTCAGATCTATGGGCAGTGCGCCGGTGTTGGAATCGGGCCTTTGGACAGGCACAGATAAGATCCCCTTATGCGCCAGAGATCCCGCTGTTGCTCTGCGAGGCACTGCCCCATGGGGGGGGACTGGCATAGACTACGGACATGGGAGGAGGCGGGGATCTCTACTATCGGAGATTTATATGAGGACAATACCTTGCTCCCTATTAATGATCTATTAGAGCGGTACGACCTCCCAAGAGGGGATTTCCTATTACATGCTGCCCTGACAGCAGCTATCCGTAAACATTGGCGGGAGGGGTTGGCAGAACCTCCGACCTCCCTGGTTTGTCAGTATATAGTGATAGCTGCTGGAACGATTAAGGCGGTCACTTGCCTATACCGACGCCTCACGCAGGAGACACGACGACCCCTGACAGCCCTACGTCTCAAATGGGAAGCGGACTTAGGCGAGACCATCGACGAGAAACCATGGGGAGAACTGGTGGAAAGGGCTTGGAAAAGTTCTAGAAATGCGTGCTTCCAGCTAATTCACTTCTTTGTCCTCCACAGAGCGTACCTTACCCCGCGTAAGATTAATGAATATTTTGGGGCCCGATCCACCTGCCCAAGGTGTACCCTGGAAGATGCGGGGTTTTTACACATGTTTTGGGACTGCCCGCTTCTGGGAGAGTTCTGGAGAGGGGTGACGACTAGTTTAGTGGACACGACGGAGCGTGACATTGCGCTGACACCAGGGTGTTGCCTCCTACACTGGTTCCCTCACACTGCCAGGAATAAAGTCACTAGCAAGTTTATAGACCTGGGGTTGGTGTTGGCCAAAAGGGAACTTACTAGCCATTGGAAGGCGAAAAATGCCCCTAGCGTGCTGAGATGGACAAGGGAGCTTATAAGGTGGGCAGACTGCGAAGGGATCTTCAGACTGCAAATGGCCCAAAGAACTGGGAGTGAAAAGACATTCGAGGCGGCGAGGGCATGGGTGGCATTAGTGGAGGTATTAAAACAGCCGAGTGACGATAACGATATACCCCCTGACGGTGCACACCCAGTTGTGGGGGATTGAGCGCTTGCTTTACTGGACGACCCGGACGGCTGCCCATGGGCTCGAGCTGCCCGGTGGGGCTCCTGTTCGGTGTGGCCCCACTATGGAACTCCAGTACCTGGAATAGCATGCCCGGTGCGCCATTGGTCTGATTAGCATTACCATGCAGGGAATCAGGTGAATAAGCGACATCCCTGGGGGGTGGGGATGGTGGATATTTGAAGGGAGGAGGTTTTTTTCTTCTCTTTTTTGGTTTGTTAGGGGTTAATTGTGGAGCAGGATACTGAGATGATACATGACTAATAAGGGCGGTACCGAGCACTACAGGACTGAAGAATTTAGGCTGCAGTAGGTGAATCGCCATTTCCTTGCGCTGGAGCAGGACTAATGCCTCCTTGTGAAAAAACAGCCTGAGATTAGAATGTGTAAATGTAGTAGGATGTACACTGGAATTGGACTGTAATTACAGTATTACCTCTGCGATGCTATTGATTGCTTTATCACAAATTAATAAAAATCTGTTTACAAAAAAAATGAATCTGATGACATTGTTCCAGCTTTCTACCAGCAGGCAATAAATCAGTGTAGAATGTTCGAGTCAGGAACCTGCATTCATGCTCCTTATAGACATCCTCGTATCTATTGACAGACATAGATCAGTCAATACCTCGAAAAAGAAATCACATCCCAGTCTCTGAAATGCAAAAATAACTGTTTGTTTGATTGTAAAAATGGTAGTAAAACGGTTGTAAAAATTGACTGTTAAAATAGAAATAATGATGGTGTTCAAGTTAGACATTTCCTGATCAACAATAAATGAGTGGCTGAGCCATTAAATGCCAACCTGATTCTCATTACCAGGCAGACAGCGGCAATAAACAAAGACTATTAACCAGCTATAATGCAAGATGCACAGGCACACTTTTATAGTCACTCTACTGGAATGATTTCATGATGAATCGGCTTTGATGCTTCTTTCTATAAAACAGTATGACTACTTAAACTAGAATTTGCTTGGTTAGCATAACCTACTCACGTTCAAATTATACAACTCAGTACTGCAAATGACAGAGTTATTTTGCTTCTCGAATCCAAGCGCAGTCGCTTGTAGCATTTTTCTGCCTTTTTACAGACAACACTGACAAATAAGGTTGAAGCTATGTATTGATATTCCCAGATCCCAGGAGAGGACCGAATATTTTCTTTTAAATAAATTAAGCACCAAACAGTACTTGTAAAAACAAGTGGACACAATGTTATGAAATAAGGCACTGATGTTAACCTAAGTGACCTCAAATATGTTCTTTGCTACAAACATTAATCACAAAAATGGGTAATCAATGAAAAACTAAAATGAACCACGGCATTTGTAGCACACCTTTCCTGCTGAATACATAAACATGTTTTCCAATTTCTTCCTTTGATTCTAGTTAGTTGTAGAAATCGGTCCACACCATAAAATGCTTTATCACATTCTTTCTCTCTCCCCTTCTCTCACTCTCTCCCACCTCTCTTCCCATAGTAAGGATAGAACTGAGAAGATAAATGCCAAGCATCAAGATACAACTCAACCTCGAAGGAACCTTTATTATTACAAACCTGAAGGTGCTCAAGGTAGCGCCTGGTGCACATTAGCGCCTTAGAAGGGCGCGCTGCAGTCCCAACGGAGCTCTCAAGTTGTCCCAAGCCAAACCCGAGTTACTCATCAAATTTTCTTCTACCGCAATGTGCTTAATTTGTTAAAGAGTAAGTGCCGGGGCCCAAAGTTTTGCTCAGAAGTCTGGGGCCGTCACTACTGAACATCAGTGTGCCCAGTGCCAATATCCTCAATGAAACACTCCCTTCCCCCTTATCTGACTCTTGTAGGTTCTGATTTTGCTCCTTGCCACGGGTTTTCTGTGTTTCTCTTACTCCTTCTTCCATTTTTGTATGTTTCCCTTTATCGATCTGAGTCAAAGTCTGATGAGGAACAATATGTGCCGGTCTCCAAAAATGAGTGGTGTGGGCCCCACCTGCAACCACCGGCTCAAATTAAGCACTGCATCCAGCTACACAGTGCAGGACTCCAAGTACCAGAATAGCCAGAAAATAAGCACTGGATCAGTTCCTAATTCCTGAACCAGAAGAATTCAAAGTTGTGCCAAATGTAAATGTTGAATACATTAGCGATGTATTATAAACAGCACGTTTTTGTGCAGTTATTATATAGCTCGTACTTGTCCCGGGGGCATTAGAGCTCTATATATGAGCACCAGATTACATTACAAAAGATCAGATTTTTTTTTAGGCATTGAGGAGATTACGGGCCAGATTTATCATCATTTGATGCAGCGCAACACTGCAAGACATCCTGCTGAGCTGCGTCAAATGGATAGGGCAGGAATGCGCTATACTCCCATAATATGGCACATTCCTTGTCTCCCTGAGCTTGCGTACAAGTGGCTGCCTAGTGCCAATGCAGTCACCCTTGCGCCATGGTGCAAGGATGCCTGCATTGCAGGCAGAATTGTTGTTGTGCAGGAAGGCACATAAACAATCCTTAGAGGCTTTTTCCTCTTTCTAGGTGGGCTGCACACTTCCTAGAGACGTGCGCTGCCTTGCATTACTACAGATTTACTAACAACGAAGGGCCAAGAAAGGTGGCCTTGCATTGCTTGGTAAACCTGAATTAATGATTGCGTTGCCTTTGCAACACCATGCGTGACGCAAGAACAACACAATCCAATGATACATCTAGACCTAAATGTATTGCCTAGAATCACAGGATGTTGAGCTGACACCGGGGCTCAAACCTAATTCCCCAGTTCCAGAGTTGGCGGCTCTGGCTGGTAGGCCAAAACTCCTCCCCTGGATGCTCGGCGGATCCATTATACATCCTTTACACACATCAGCCTGGATCCACATAAAAATTCATAAATGTGCGCGGCATAGGTTCTGCTTATGGTTTGTGGACAATAACGACACTAAACCCCCTTCCTGAAAAACATAGAGGTGGTATGGGAATATTTCCACACCTCTTTACCCTACTTTATTTGAGTGTAGATTTAGAGGTGCAGTAATGTTGGGAAGGCCTTTGGAAATGCTTGTGTATATGAACTACCTTACGTCATTGTGGATGATCATCCCGCTTGTAACGCCTGCTCCCAAGACACATCCCTGGTTCCACCACTTTCAACACTTACAACCACAGCTAAATCCTCGCTTCCAGTCACAAGAGAACTCTCTGCACGAGTATTTTCCTCTGATGCTCTTTTGCGCACATGGTAGTGAAGAGGGCAGAAGGTTTTATGAATCAGGCCTTCAGTGCATACAAAATGAAATGTCCACCCGTGGTATCGGTGGAAACCTCCACACTAACACCCAGTGGCAAACAGTGGCTTAATGTAGGAAACAATGGCTAGTACAGGTTGTAAAGTGTTTTGCATACTGCTCATATGCAATATCATTAGTAATGGCAAATACACTGACTTCCTATTAAGTTGCACTTTAAAAATTTGAATTTCAAGTTCCATCCGTGAAAAGACCTATGCCAATTTTTTAATTAATTTAACTTTTTTTTTTTAAAGTAACCAATTAGAAGTAGCAAAGGAGAGGCTACTGCAAATAGGTTCCTCCTTGTTCATATATTATTACCCGAAGCACATAATGAGGATCATATATGCGACCTAAGAATTAATTTATAAGGCTTTTTCCAATTTGACTCTAAAAGTAAATGGATGAGGACATATAAGTGGTATAATTGGAATTTAAACCCAAGATTATTAATTCATATTAATCTAATTACCCATTAGGCCATAACGACTCTGTGAATTGTGAGTTGAGAAGGCAGCATTTTCAGAGATTCTGCCATAAGCAGTCGTTCTACAGGAGTGAATTGGACATTCCTTTCCATGTTTATCCATTTTTGCATAGACCAAACATGGATACTGTGTCGTCCCTTGAAAAGTTAGTATGGATATATAGATAAATACAACTAATGGGTGGTAGAGGGGGCAGGATAAAACAACAAAAGTGCATTACTGATATTGACTCTAGGTGTGCCATGGGATGTAGACGTGGCACTTTTAGACAGGTACTCCAAGTGTCGCCTAAACACTGTTGCTGTCAAGTTCTTCCTTGAAGATCAGGGGTCGTATTACAGTAAGGGCACACTGTGCCTGTGTGTGCAACAGCCCGACCTTAACTACGTGTGCCAGGTGCAAACAGGGAGAGTGTACCCTTTTACATAAAATGTGTTGCCCCAAGGGCATCCGCGCACTTGTGCATTAGTGAAAGACAGACTGGCTGATTGAAGCAGCTGGATCACCTTTCACAGAGCAGGAAGCACTCAGCGCACACTTTCAAGAGGGACAGACATCCCCCTGCAGGCGGAAGGAGTGAGTGACTGCACTGGTCTGCAGGGAGGTGTCTTGGAGGAGTCCATAGGATCCCCTTTATTCCTTTCATAGGACGCCCTTGGGGCACCCTGAGTGTGTGCCCCGATGTCAATGATAAGATAGTGCGGCGCTGTACTACACCGCGCGATCTGTAGTAAAGAAGGGAACACACAAGTTTCGGTGGTACCTTCTATCATACTACAGTGCCCTGGGGTACAGAAAAGGGGCACACATGACTGTTGCACTCCTCCCCAGGGCACTATATGTAAAACGGCCCCAAGTCTCTATTGCATAAGGAGGGTGGAGCATGGGGCATTAGAGAGAAATGCAGTAATTATCCCGTAAGTGTTATACTAAAGTGTTTATAGATATTAGTACATGTGTAATTTTATTTTTTTCATGCTGGAAAAGAAAGATTTATGTTAGAGTGGTTTTCTAATAATAAAATAAAAGACCTGAAGTGGACCCATCCATGTATACGAAATTACAGAATGTAACATTTTAATACTCGCAATAACACAGAATGCTTTCCATGCATGTAGGTAAATAAATTGTGAAAATCAATGATTTTACCTGTGTTGCAGTATAACATATGCCTTTTCAGAGACAGCAGTCAAAGAAAATCTATTTTTTAAATTATGGGGCAAATAACAATGGTAAAGAGATAAGAAAAAATGAAATCCCATTGGCACGAATCGATAAACTCATCATAATTTAATTCTACACTTCAAGATAAAGACATTTTTGTATGTTTCTGCAAAATTGTTTGCAAAATGGCAAAGCAAACAATGGAATTCACGTTTCTTTCTGAGCAAAACCAGTGAAAAATTTTGAGTAACTCGTGTGCACTTTTGAAAATAGATTAGTATGATAAAACAATAAACCAACTTTATTCAGAATTGTAGCAAGCATTGGCAAAGTCAACAGGTCTTGCGTTTGGCACCCATTTACTTTGCCAATGCATTCTGGCTATGCTGTACACCATCGACGAGATGCTGTGCAGCATGACCAAAAGAAAAAAAATTGTGCAATGTCACAACCGCAGTGGCAGGATCATTTTGTAGCCATGCTCATGCGTGATGATGTGTGCGCATGCAGGGGTCATAACATCTATGTTCACCTACAAAATTAAGCAGGTGTTTAAAAAAAAAAAATTGACAGTTCCAAAACGGATTGCTTAATAAAAACATGAAAATAAAGTGTTTTTTTAAGGCAGAGAGGACAGCAGTAATTTGCTACCTGGTCCTATCAAACAGTAAATAAATATAAAATTAAATATACTTAAACACAGGTCCACCAGGTGGGAGCCAATGGAGGTAACCAACAGGGATTGGGTGGGAGGAAGCAACAGGGATTGGGTGGGAGGAAGCAACAGGGATTGGGTGGGAGGAAGCAAAAGGGATTGGGCGGGGGAAAGCAACAAGGTGTGGGCGGGGGAAGCAATCGGGAGTAGGCAGGGGCAAAGCAGCACACAAGGGACAAGGGAGAGCAACACGGGGTGGGGGAAGCACATGAGCAAGAAAGTAGCATGGAGTGAGGTGGGGAGTTTGGCCAGGGGAAAAGCACACAAGAGATCGAGCTTTCAACACGATGGAGACTGAGACAAAAAGTGCAGGGGCAGATATTTAGCAAGGTGGGAAGAAGCCCACAAGGGAGAGAGCTGGAGACCACATGCCTTAGCATGCAGTGATTAAGCAAAACAAATTGGTAGCCATTTTGAAACAATGTGGTGTTTAAGCTCCATGCTTATCTTGATTCCGCTGTTTTTAACAGTGAATTTTGAGTAGAAGAGGTTGGAGACAGATAACAGCTAAGCTGAGCTTGCCTCTATTTACAAAATGTTAAATTACACTTAACACTAACAAATAAATGTACATATACTTCATATTACACCACTATAGTTACATTTGGGCAAATCTGTGCCAAAGAAATGCATGTGACGTAGGTGAACATGGACAAATGTGAACATTTGTGGGTGTTAAAATATTTTTGGCAGGTGCATTCCCACCACAGAAAAGGCCAGAGGTTAAGTCTTGCCAATGGCAGGGGTAAATACCTACCAAGGATGGCAAAGTGGAGGCTACACGCATGATGATGCAAAGTAGGGGATATTTCAAACAAAAAAAAGGTTAGCAAGCACAATTTTACTTGTGTAGCACATTTGTGCTTGCTACATTCATGCACAGTGGCGGGCGGTAATTGTAGGAGGAAGGGGGGTGGGTGGGACACACACGCACACATACAAACTCACAACCATACATTCACACAAGCGCGCACACACATCCATTCACAACACTAATGACTAAATATTCAAACATACACGCATGCACCAAACATTATTTAAAACAAATAATCACACTTACCTGCAGCTCTGCCTCGGAGGTTCCAGGAGGCTTGGGACTGCTGCCTTCCCTCATTCCCTAAGGTTAACCAATGAGGGTCCGCAGCAGCCCCTACGTTGTCACAGAGTGGGATGGGGTCAGTGAGACGGATGACCCCCCCTCCACTCTGTGATGAAGCGTCACTGATTGACACTCGACCCTGGGCGCTTCAGAGCTTAAAACTGATGCGCCAGGTGCGAAGCAATGAGTGATGCTACTCCTTGTCACTGAGGCGGAGGGCCTCGAGGTGTTTTGCTGAGCTGAGGAGGTCACGCCCACAGGAGCTGTGACTTCCTCAGCCCAGCAAAATTCAGCTCCGGCAGCCAGGAGCCAGCGCATTTAGCGCATGTCTAGCTCCTGGGTGCCTGACCTGAAAATGAACAGTGTCTGTCAGGCTGACCTTTGCTCAGCCTGACAGACACTGTTTGTGAGAGGCAAACACTGTTTGTGAGAGGCAAAAGGTGAGGGGGCATGGCCCTCAGACCCAATGGACCGGCCGCTGCTGTTCATGCATGGACAAATGCAGTCAGCTCCAAGTACCTTGGAAAGCACAAATAAATTCAGAACCGCTCCTAGGAATCTGACTGTAGCAGTTTCCCAGGAGTACTTCTGTAATGCTATATGAATTCCAAAACATTTTTAAATATACTCTAAACTTAGGCATAAGCCTATAAAAGTAAATTCCAAAACGCTGTTCAAGAACTGGAGTTGATTTTAAGACCCCTTCATTGTTCTGTAATCAAAAGTCAAATTCGAATTTAAAACAGCGATGACTCTGCTCGATCACCTCTCTGTGTAGAACAATTTAGCTCCTTTTGATATGATTTTCATATGTTTAATAAATAAACTAAACACATGTATGACCCCAGGTCTGCCTCACAGTCCTTAGTCAACAAACACTACGTTTGCATAAAGGTAACCAAGAAATTATGGCTTCCTTAAAACAGGTTTGATTATTTGTTCTGGAATCAGTCTGGTCTGTGGTGGAACAAGCAGCTATTTTCTATCGAGGTCTCTGAGAATCTCTTAAGGACAGGCTAGATCAATGAATCCTGCAACCAGTCCGTGGTGATGTGCTGTATGTTTGGATGTAGAGGCCCGGGACGCACTGATCAGCCACATGCGGTCTGCAGATTCACGCCCGTAACGGCTAGCACAGGCAGGTCAGAGCATGCTTTTTAAAAATCCAGGGACCTCTCAAGGAACCAACCAAGATTCATACCTTTGGGAGAGTACGACCGACGTTTGGTGTGGCATGTTGTAGCTGTCTGGTGAGTCAGTTACAGAAGCGGCTCCCTAGTCCTGGGAAGACCACGCCCTGCTCATCTTATTTCGGTAATTTATGTATCCTTTATTTTGTTAATTAGTAGAGATAATTAATAAACACATTGTCAAAATATGCTCTCAATTAAATAAACACATACAAAAGATTGCCATACCAAATGTTTTTCACTGCTGAAGAGCAGACAGTCTTTGACTCTGGAGTGGCATAGCTGCGGCTGAGTTTGGAAGCCCCTTGCAACATTCATATTCAACACACAGTATATTTTAATAGGGTGAACTTGTGGGCTGGCTTCTTAATGTAGGTTATAAAAAAAAAAAAAAAAAAAAAAGAGGCACTGGGCTACATTCATTACACTTGCTGCCACAAGCTGGAAGGTCACATTTATCTCGCCATCATGGCTACTTTCCCAGATTATAGTGGATTTAAATTTAGCTTTACTATGGAAAATAGGAATACCAATGGAGCCCATATGCCATCATACCACATACACTGTAGCAGTAACAGGCTCATTTGCTGTGTGAAACAGAAGTAATTTCTGGCATAAAGAGCAATCCATGTGACTATCACTGTCCATAGTTCTTAGATATAGGAGGTAACGATGCATACACTGAGGAGAAGGAAATTTAAATTGTCAATAAAATAATGTGGGAAGAAGATCTAAATAACACAATTTACATATGTTATATAGAAAAAATAATTAATAAGACAACAGAACAAATAGGGAAAATAAGATATGAACAGCACACAATTCTAATTATGTAAATGTTCAAGAGGTATATAAAGAAATGAAACGAAAACAACATTTATAGAGTGCACTAAACCCAAAAGTGTCAAAGCGCTGAGCCAAAAAAATAAAGCCTGAAACAGAGCAGCAACAGAAGACAGAACCTTTAAAGAAAAGAGCCATGTTTTGAGATTTTTTTTAAATGTAGAGAAGGAATCTACTTCCGAGATGTGAGCGGGCAGAGTATTCCAGAGTTTAGCAGCAGCAACCGAGATGGAACGTCCTCTGCATCTGGCTTTTTAATACCTGGGAATCATCACCTTCCTACAGAGGGAGCATCTAAGAGGTCTGCATGGGGTGTACCAATGAAAAAGGAATTCAAATGCCTAAGTCTTTTATGGTAAAATGCTAGAAAGGCCATGCAGAGAGCCTTGAAAGTGATCTGTTTACTAACTGTGAGTCAGTGAAGGGAGAGAATCCTATCTCTAACAGAGAGACGCTTGGGAATGTTCAGAATGAGGCGGGCAGCTGCATTCTGAACCACTTGAAGCTTATTCAAGGACGAGCTGTTGATGTTGAGATATAATGCACTATAATAATCCAAATGCAAGGTGATGATAACTGATGGATGTATTTCCAGAGGAATAAAAGGAAAAATCTTTCTCAGAGTCCTAATGATAAGAAGCATGTGCTGGTAGTGCGAATGACATGTTCGTCAAAGGTAAGAGCATTATCGAAGAATCCAAATAACATATGACATCTGTGTTAGAAGGATGGGCAAGACATAGCTTTTTACCTTGAAGTGACACATGGAGATGCTGCTAATGCGCTATTGCTGTCTGTCCACTCTGTGTCAGGCCCTACAAAGCTATCATGAATCAGGGAAAGGATCAGGAGCCTAGTATGAGCATAAACCCATCAAACTTGTCCAGCAGGTTCACTCTCTTGAGCTGGAATGCTGACACATGGATGCGAAGTTTAGAGTAGTTTGGAATAAAAGGGACATAGTAGGTGGTGGAGGGAAACATATAAAAGTAGGGGCACAATGTGGTTCTTAGGATCCAACAGAGTGCACAATGTTTAAAGCAATATTTCAGTTCAATTAAATATTTATATCCACAAATATGAGGCAATGTATCCTTAAACAACAATTGTCTGTGACCAACAACCATCTACGGGAATCTAAGACAGAAATAACATTTTCAGTATCAATTCCATGTTTATTTCAGATAAAAATCCGTAAAACATCAACATAGATTAGAACAATATAAAAAAGTAGCATATCAAGAACAGAAGCCAAAGGAGTTGGTACTCATTCTAGCATCACGTCTTATAAATGTAAATGTAAGTCCGTTTTTATATAGCGCAGCTACTCACCCTTACGGGTCTCAAGGCGCCTGGGGGCCGGAGTGGAAATTAAGTGAGCTATTGCCCAGAGTCACATGGTGCTGAGCTGAGCTGCCGCCGGAGCCGGGGATCGAACCGTGAACCCTGTGCTCCGAAGTCAGCTGCCCTGGACGCTGCACCACACCTCTCCACTCTTATGTGAAACATACTCGTATTTAAAGAAAAAGAAAAACAGTCAGTTATAAAAAATTATTTGATCAATATAGCGTAACAATATCTAAAATTACAATACGTGGTAGGTCTATAAAAGGCTCTAACAACGCTTCTGCCAGATTATTAGAATAAAATTAAGTAAGCCTATACAATAAAATAACATTTTGTGAATCACCTTCCTATTACAATTGGTTGCTTACATAAATAAACAAAGAGAACTTAACTTTCATAGTACACCTAAATGGGCCTTCAAATACATAAATTAAAATTATAGTTTGTGAACGATAAATAGCAGTTGATTGGTTCCCTTTATGAAAAGAATATATTCACATTTCATAGGTCAAAAATGCACCATTTTAAACCTGCCATACCGGGTCATAGACATAGGGCCCGATTCTGATGCGGGTTGGAAAAGCTTCCCGACCGAGGGCCTGATTCTGATGCGGTTAGGAAGGCCTCCTAACGGCATTTGCTCCTTCCAAATCGGATCGGGAACGTGTCTTCCCGACCGAGGGCCCAATTCTGATGCGGTTAGGAACAAATGTTCCCATTGAAGTCAATTGGAGTTCAACCAAATCGTATCTGGAAGCATCCGGATGCATCCTACTCCGCCGGTCGGACTTTCCCGATCCGAGTGGGTCGGACACCATTTCCCAACCGATTCGGTCGGGAAGCTTTTCCAACCCGCATCAGAATCGGCCCCATAGTATATGGGATAGTGACTCAGCAGCCAAATTACACAATCTGCAAGAGCGAGTTCTCATTCGGTCCTTTGTCCAAGAGGCAATAATATCTAAAAAAACAATATAATCCAAACAGTAACCTATAAGCCCATAACAAACATTTTGACCCATTAGCATCAAGGTAATTTAATTGGCCAACATCTAACCATCTAGCAGTTACCTCATATTCAATTAACAAGTTAGATAGATAAGTTATTGAGCTGCCCTTCAATACACGCGTAGTACGATGCCTTTCCATACCAATACAGCAATGAGCCCTGAACAGAATATTTTCACCCTTTACTGCAACTCTGCCCAACTCTAACCTAAGTAGAGTTTGAGTTGTGGCCCATACTCGAATAAATTAAAGTGTGATTCACCGAAGTCAAGATGCTCAGTTTTTTTATTAGCCTCCACAAAGTACATTAAATTGATGAAAGATTAAAAGAAAAAACTTGCAACAATGGTTGAGCTAAAAGCCCCGAAAAGTCATAAGCTGCTGCTTAAGCGGTCTCTGGAAATGAGGTTGATTGAGAGCTCCAGTTCATTGACTCCAAGTTTAATGATGTTTGTTTTTATTAACTGTCAAAATATTTGCCAAATTATACGAGGCTAGAATATTGAAGATCCTTAGAAGTCCTACTTGAGTTTGATCCTCAAGAATCAGCTTCATAATCAACTAAAGTGAGACTCCTCTGAGTGCAGGGACAAACGTGCTATTAGTGAAGGGTTTCTGGCATGTTGGCTTAACTACAATTGGAACCTGTGTGCATAATAATCTCATTTAATGGTGCACCACTATGGCCATCTGGAATCTCGTCCCAGAAACTGGTGTGAAAGGCTTTAACTAGGGTGAGGGACCCATGAGCAATTCCTGTGTGTTGTGTTCTTCTTTGTGCTGGAAGTAGAAGACACAGAGACAGGTATGTGTGCTAAACTATTCATTATTAGCTTACTCTCTCTAGGGTAGCTTGTCTCAACCCCAAGAAGTCCCTACTCTGCCCTTGCCTGGAATACTCTACTCCTACCCACCCTACCCGTGTCCATGTTGCATGAACCTAATGTCCTATTCCCAACATGGCAGCATGCACTTCAACAGTCAGCTTTGACTGTCCTTGTTGAATGCAGTTGAATTATCAACCAGATTGCAATACAATCTTTTGTCCTTTTTGAACCCTTGTTTATTGCAAAATTGTTGCCAGTTGTATAAGAACTGGCTTGGAAGCCAACTTCTTCAGTAAGTCGTAATTGCTTTCTTTCATTCCATTACTGCATGTGCTTCAGTAGCAATCTTTCATACAGTTTCCTATCACAACTAATAAAGCGATAAAATGAAATTTATACAGCAGACTCTAGAGCCGCCTTGCTAGGAAATTGCTGTTTCATGGCTAATATTCGAAGACTTTGCAATGAATCATGGCAACATCACTTCTAAAAATAGAGAGAACAAAAACCTTGCCCAGATTGAAGGAATCTTTAGAATAGGCATCACACACCACTGTGGCTGTGGAGGACAGGGTGGAATATTTAGATAGCTCAATAAGAGGCTCCTGGTCATGGGCATGATACTAATACTTCAGTGAAAGCTACTTCTCAGGCCATGGCTCCTGGACTAGGTATTCTCCTTACTGGGAACTGATATGCAATGATCAGTCCAGTTCTTCGGCTGAGTAGGTACTCCCAGTAGCCACCAAAGTCTAAAAGAATGTTTAAGACATCGACAACACGTTTATCATGCTTATAGAAGCTAGCTTGAGCCACCCATCTTTGGGGGTCCTAAGTACCCTAGTTTTAGTCCACAATAAGTGAAGTTAATGTAAGCAAAATCTTTCCTGAACCAAGAATTACAGAGTGTAATTTTTTGTGCACCTTGAGATCTTAAATTTGTCAGCTGTGTATGGCACAAAAAAGTTCACAGATGATCTAGTACTAATAGATAGACACATACTGAGTCTGCATACTATTGAAAACTCCTTTAGCAATAATTGAATGTGAATTTCTCTCCTGTTGATCAAGCCAATAAAGAATAAGATCATATTCATTTTTTGCAACTCATTTGAGAGTTTACCTGGGGTATCACTCAATCTTCTACTCACCTTATTCTTTATAGGATATCATCAAAATGCTTGAAAAGTAAGCAATACCTGTCTTGGCACAATTCCGTGATACGTTTTCATTTTCTGGAAGACTTCTGGGGCAAAGCTAGTTTTGTCAATGAGGATTTGTTTTTAGAGAAGATTTCAAGTTGTTTTTTAAAGAGGCGGGTGAAGCTTCTGAAAGAGTTCCTGGTTTGTGTTGACCATACAAAGAGGGAAGGGCAGAGAGTGTGTTGCTTCCTGAAGTTCCGTACTTCCAGTTACAAGTCTTCATTTCCATGCAGGGCATGGTATTCTTCCAAAATTGCAGACATCTGAGCTAAAAACTTGGATGTACTGCGGTGAAATGTTCTGTGTGCTATGTAGTCAATTTAGAAATATTTGGAGCTTCAGTGGAGATGCAGCATAGTGAGAGGAGGCATACAGTAATGCCATTGACATATTGGGCATCTTAGATTATTAAGAACAGCTTTCTGCTGAGTTAGTTTGATCATAGCCAACCACAATATATGCAGACCAGAGTGGAGTGCATTACCATGGTATAATAATTAGTGACTGGAAAACAATGTGTATGTGTTTACATCTATAATGGACATAGTTCAGCAGTTTCTATAGATATTTCTGTGTAACACGTCATTTGTAAATATATATACGTAATAGGATGCATTTAATAGCTGATTACATCAATTATGTTCATGTGTTGCTTTGATTGATAAGCCACAACTTTATAGGTCTTTAAATGACAGTGGCTGTATGCCAGAGCAAAAAGCGTATCAATGTCTGGATTACGCTCTGGTGATTTGCAGGCAAGATAGACCATTCCCAGACATCAACTGGATCAGAGAATATTTGCTGCAGATACTAGAGTCTTAGTGTGCTGACCCTTCTGTGGCATCATAAGCCTCCTCAGCAGGTAAAATGGATTTTCAAAAAAAGCAGTAAATATCCTCCAGACACATACCACCGTTGATTATAGGGCGCGCACACACACACTCGCGCACACACACACACAGTGAAAAATCATAGTCCTCGGCACTCCCTTCCTAATCCAAAATGAATCTTTATACCAATCCATGGTGTTTATATTTAATGCATTATGATGCCCAGTAAATCAGAAAGGTGGGTTTAGCGATGTAAAATCTTAAGAAAGGCTTTTCTCAAATTGGCTTTCGACCACCTTAGTAATTGGCCCTGGTTTCCTTATGATGATGTTGTTGATGTTAATGACAACAATAATAATACTGCTACTACTACTAATAATAACATCTTTTGTTGTGAGCCACTAATGTTGCCGATCGCCATTTTGAGTGCTGCAGATCAGGATCTTGTTTAATAGATCTCAGAAGGACAAACAGCTCAGTCAGACAGATCAGAATTTAAAACTGTAACTTGCCCCAACGATGGCCTCTATCAGTGAGCACTTAATTCACCAAGTAACCTTTCCAAAAGAGAACAATAGTAACCTAGTATATTATGCTGTCTGCAGAGTAACATACTTAATAGCAAATGGCTTTTCTCAGATTAAGTAATGGCAGAACAGTTTTTTTCAATAAGAAACGTTGTGTTTTATTCTTTAGTGTTGGGCAACCTGTGTAGGCAACTCAAAGTCAAAAGCTTCAATAAGTTAATTTAATCAACTTTTAAGAGCAAAGCAGAAAGCTACACAGCAGATAATTATTTGCATCCACAATGGTCTTGCTGTAACAATATTTCTTGGCTTGAAGAATAGCTAGTTTGCAGTAATTCATTTTGCAGGTTTGCTTCAGTTGCCTTCTTAACGTCATTTTGCCAATGAAATTGGCTCTTCCTAAAATCTGTGTACTCGTAAGTACTCTGGAATACCATTTGCTCATGGCATAGCTGCCTTTTGATTTGTGCCAAGCACGCGGAGCTACTTCATTGTCAACTTTGAGCAGCAGAGAGTTATATATCACTGCAAAAAGATTTTAGGAGATGGGAAGGTACATGTAGCCATACTATAAAAAAGTTCAGAAGTCACTCAAGTTCGATTGCCATGTAGGTATTTTTCGATGCTTGTATCTTCAAGGCACGATGAGGTACAAAGATGATGCATCATACTTCTAAGTGTCTTGCATGTTCAGGTTTAAAAATGAAGTACTGGTGGTCAAATGGGAGACAGCATACCTAAATCACTAAATCCTTACTAATGAAGCATGTAGCCAAGGCTTTTTTCTTTTTTGGGTTTAAATTTTCTTTTATTGGTTTTCAACACTAAGAAAATAATGAACAAGCCAGAACGTTCTATGGTCTTCGGGATGCAACCCGGCAATCGTAGGGCTATGTACGGCCTGCTAAAAGGAAAATGAAGAAACACAAACCCCCACTCCCCCCCTGTCCCCCCCAGCTTTTTTCTTTTTTAACAGAGGGAAGGTTACTCCTTGACTATAGAAAATCCATGTTTGTGCAGGTGCTGGGTGGATACGTTTGTAGTCAAAATGTTCAGTAATTCATTCCACAGGACCACTGAATGGATCCTCCTCCATACATTGGTAGAGAGTAATGGCTTCCTTGAAATAATGGATGGATGTCATGGTCAAGACTAAATGGGCAAGCTTGAGAGGGTAGATCTTTGAATTGGTAGGGGCTGTTATACGCCATAAGGTTTTGGAACTTTGTTTACTTTGCTCAGTAGGGTCTTGAAGTTAGTATCCTCAACATTTGTTAAATAGTTGGTCTTTCTCATTGAGTTATAAAACAACCTTTGTTGAGCAATGATCGGTAACAGATCTTTCAGTGTACTTTTGGGAAGTTGTACTTCTGAGGCCAACCTAAGGCCTCTGTCTTTTTACAGGACGAGTAAACTATCTAGGAATTACTTAATTGAAAATGTATCTAAACGTTTTGTATAATAAAGAGTACACCTCTTGCTTTAGGAGACACAAATGGGCACCTATCAGGTGTTACTTCTTACAGTAATGCCCAGTTCATTTGAAGAATGATTTTGACTTTGCCCTTATTTCAAAAGATGCACCATCCAACTTTCCACAAAGTCAGATATTTATCGTGCACTTACCTCTATGCACCCTGTCTGTATCTCTCTCACAGCTCTCCTGGTTCTTCACATAGGTTATGTTTCTTATTGGCCCTCCCACAGCAAAATCTGCAGTCCTCCAAATCTGGGGACCCTGCCTTGCCAAGATTGTGTGCAGCACTTGGTATATTTAGGACCAATAGGCCATGTGACCACTGTGGCCAGTATACTTGAATGTGCACAAGATGACTATCCTCGAAATGTACCTTCTACCCCTGAGCTGTCCTGCGAACTAGTGGAAAATCAGCACCTATTCCCTGCTTACCTAGTTTTCCCTTCATTAAACTAAAACCTACCCCTTCCTGTGTTATGCCTGCTGTTATCCTGGAATATGATGAACTTTTTAAAGATCATTTGTATCAAATCTACAAAACGCCTTAACAGTTTCTGACCAAACTTAAATATACCTGCCTGCCAGGAGGGTTGGGAAAAGACAAGGCCTTTTGTCCTGATTGGAGGAAGACTTTGAATTTGAAGACAGCTTGTATCTTGCCTTCTCTGTAGTATTGCAGCAATAGGGTAAATAGTGGCCTCCCCGAGGCCCTACTTTGTATTCATGTGGACTTCAAGAAGGACAATCTACCTGCACCAGCACAGAGAGAATTTAGAAGGCGCAGAGCTCCATTTGTTGCTTTCTCCTCCAAATGTGAAAAAAGGCCTAAATCCTGGCATTAATAGCATAACGTGTTATTCACAGTGCTTAGAAACTGAGGTAGCGGAGTGTGGAGCACTATATATAAAATTCTATTGAAGTTTTGACCACCAGAATGCACAACAAACACACAGCCAGCACTACATTTGGCACGTCTAATAAACATCAAGCAGTAGTTATTTGTAAATTGCCATTAACACAATCCTGCATACTGAGGTAAGGCCCAACAGAGAAGTAATTTCCACAATACAGTTTTACCAACGGGTTTACATCAGGGGTCCTAATTTTACATTTGTTTTTAGGTCGAGCATTCGAGACCTCTTGAATATACTTTAGTATATACTTATATGTGTATGTACTTTGTGGGCTCTGGAGATCAGCCATAGGACTTGTCTGCTAGCGCTTAGGGACTTTTTTTTTCTGTTCAACTGCCTCTATTTAAATGTCTTGATAGAAAACGACCAGTAGAGGTCAGTAAAATACCAGAATTGCTTTCTGCTGAGGGACTTTCTTTTTTTATTTTTCTGGCAAGTGCCTCTATTTAACTTTCTTGATTTAAAAAGACCAGCAGAGGTCAGTAAAATACCAGAATCACTTTAGCATTCTCTAGATTCCAGGCCATAGAAATGGTCTTCCACGAGCACCCGTAGACAATAATATTTATTTCAAATCTTGTATTTTTAGTGATATGACCACCGAAGGCCCTGATTTTATATTAAAAACAGAGCTTTGGACTATACCATTTCCCACTGAAAGGCAATGTTTCTCTCCATGTCTTCCCATACCTGGCGTGTCACGCAGTTTGTGCTTACTTTCCCTCCACGTTAAAGAACAGTAGATGTTTCAGCACCCAGGCTAATGTGCTGCATTGCTAAATACATATAAAGGTCCCAAAGGCGAGACCGATTGCATTGCAAATGCTTGTTGTTCTTAGTGAGCCTTTCTTAGATTCCACCCTTTCAGCTAAGCTAACAATTCAAGGCACCTTACCTACCGCTACCACAGGGAGAATGAAGCGCGCTTCTGACATCGGTGATTCTTTATTCTGACAGCGCAGAGAAAGGCTGCTCGGTTACTAAATGAAGCATTTTGAGAGATGGTTAATGTGACAAACCCAATGAAACCATTTAAGCAGACAGGTCATTTTCTCGAAATCAGCCCCATTATTCTCTCAGCTCTGTCAGTAAATGGGCACCAAATAGGCCCTCCATTGTTAATGTAGTAAAAAATACAAATGTTTCGCCTATTTCTGCTGATGCAAATATTTCTTTTAGGGAACACAAACCGACCAGGGAAAGAAGTACGGCTCAAGCATCGCTGCTTCTGTAAGTGTGGGGAACATTATCACGTCGAAATGAAGAACATAGAACGTTTGCAGGACTTTGCAATTGCGTTATAGGAGAAAGTGAGCGACTGGCCAGACTGTCATTTTGCTGCGAAATGTTTAAGCAATGGATTTCAATTTCATCTTTCATTGCAGAAATGCTTCTATTTCTAACGATAATGGCATTACTCCTAGTCCTACTCCCTCGCCTTCCTTCGGTACAATTGAGGCCCCGCCTCCCACCCAGACCCACCCCAGCATAAAAACTCTGCCCGCCCCCACCTCCACCTGTACGTAAACAAGCCGAGCTAGCACTCAGATGAACCGCACCGGGAGGGAGGGAGGGTCCTCGAAGGAAGGCGAGGGAGTAGGACTAGGAGTAATGCCACTATCCTTCAGTACAATTGAGGACATAGCAAGCAGAAGAAAACAGAGACGGACAGCTGAGTGCGAAAGTACACCAAAACAGAAACAGTGCCCCAAACACAGCAGATCAACATCCCAGGAACCCAGCGGCCCAGAACAGCAGACAAACGTTCCAGACAAGCAAACGGAGAGCGACAGTCAAACGGAGAGGGAGAAGACCAGGTCGCAGTCCAACAGATCCCACAGAGGAGCCCACCCGCCAGGACACCACAACCGGCAGGGACCACAGCAAAGCACGCCGGACATCCAGCAAAGCAGCCACCGAAGCCGCCAAACAGCGAGAGGAACACCCCCACACCCCCACAGGAGGAACCACCCCCAAAAGACGGACAGTCAGCAAGACCGGGGACCAAAGCCAACGACCCAACAGAGCAGAGGAAGGCCAAACAACCTCCGCAACCGGATCAAAGCTAAACGAGAACGCACAGCCGATCCAACACCCCCAAGCGCCGCGCAGAGGGGATGGCTACCATAAAAAAACAAGGTCCAAAAGACAAGAGCCGCAAACCGAGACCCCCAAGGGGACCAAAGGGAGGACAGCCAACACCAGCAGCCAAGACCCCGAAGGGAAGGACCAGACAGGGCGGGGGGGCAACAGACCCCCGCCAACCCGCAAGAACGCCAGGAGCAGCAAGAAGCCGGAGAGCCACCCACAGAGGAGACACCGACAAACCCAGAAGAGCCCCACCCGGAAGGAATCGCCACGTCAAAAATAGGCTAGCCACCATGGGAACAACACCCAGAGCAGAACACCAGGCCGAAAAGGTCCGCCTATGCCAAGCACAGGACAGCAGAGAGGAGGACCGACGGGAAGGAAGCCAAGCAACCGCCAAACGGTCAGGAACCCCCAACCCAGCAAAGCCCAGCCACACCACCACCAGGCAGCAGGCGAAACCCCCGCACAGAACCCAGGGGAAGGGCCGGAAACATCAAAGGGAACGGAACCACCGGAAGGACCCACTCCCGAACGCAACAGAACTCGGACAGGAGAGGAGACCAAGGTGCCCCAGGCCAACGGGGAGCAACCAACAACCCCGAGCACAGAGCCACCTGACCAGAACCAGAAAGGCCCGGAGCAGCGGAAAAAAAGGGGGGGGGGGAAGGCACCCAGAAGACCCCGAGGCACAGGAGAGGGAAGGCCAACGACCCCCCGAGTCCCGGGACTCCAGCCCAGAGACCAGAACCGGGCCACCAAGGCCCTCCCCGGATCCGCAACAGGACCACCACAGGGAGGCCCCAACGACCCACCAACAGGCTGCCCACACGGGGAAGAAGAGAGAAATCGTGGGAAGAAGGAAGGACCCAGCACAACAGATCCGCCAGCCCAGAGGCCACTCGCCGAAGGGAGAGAGCCGACAGCCCCAGCACCCAGACCGGAGCCAGAGAAACAGGACGCCGGCAAACAAGGAACAAGGACCAGAACCTGGACCCACCTAGAGGGCGGACAGAGGACCACGCCCCCCGAAACGCCAGACCGAACCATTACCCCAGGGGCCCTGCAGAGAGCCCCGAAATAGCACCAGGGCAAGCCCCCAACACCCGCCAGCAGGAGGAACTCCGGGAGACCAGCAGGGACCAGCACCCCTGAACCCGAACAGACCCCAGCCAACCCCGCACCCGGACAGGCCGGCGGCCAAAGCTACCACAAGCGGAGCCGGAGGAGGCAGCAAACAGCCAGCCAGAAAGCGACGGCAGGAGAGCCACCAGGATAGCTCCCCCCCGACATGGACCGACATGGGCAGCGGGGACAAAAGACCCCGGAGACCAACCCAACAGGATCTAGACGGTCAGGCGGAGAAGAAGAAAACGAGCTCCGGGAACCGGAAAACACCCCAGAAGCCAGGAGCCCCCACTCCTGTAGCCACAGGACCGCCGGAGGAGCCCCCGGGACAACAAGGCCCAAGCCAGCGAAGGAAGAGAGACCAGGTGCAGGCAGGACAAGGGAACATTGCCACGCAAAGGCCGAAAACGAGCCCCAACGAACACCAAGCCCCGAGAGGGGACCAGAGAAGACACACCCCAGGCCACCAACAAACCCGATCCCCAGAAGAACCACCAAGGTCCCCCCGAACAGACGGAGCAAAAAAGACACTCCGGCCGCACACAGCAAGAGGCCGACTGACAGAGAAGGACGAAGGAAAAACCCCCGCACGAAGGAGAGCCACGAGAGGCACCAGGACCTGTGGGAAGACCCAGGGCGAGGGCCGGAGGCCGAAGGGAAGGACGCAAAACCGAAATGGGCGTCTCCCACAGCGAACCGCAGAAAAGAAGCGGCGACTGGGAAGCGGAGAGAGGCGTCCCAGAGACCCACGGCATGCCAAAAGATGCCAGGCAGAACCAGAGGAATGACGGCCTAAAGGGCCAACACATGGAAGGGAAGGGGCCGAACCCAGGAGCAGACCCACAGGAGAGCCAGGACAGGCCGAAGTCGCCGGACACCCCAAACCCCAGAAACAGAACGGAGAGGGCCCCAGGCCCGGGCTCCTCGACAGGAACCCAGCAGACCGACCACATGGCAAGCAAACAGGACACCCTGTCCAGCAGAGCCACCCCGCGGGGCCCGGAGACAGGCAGTGGAGTCAACCGAACCCCCGAATCCGGAGGAACCTGCACCAAGATGACCCCGAACTCATGAACCAAAGTACACAGGACCCAGCCACCAGAAACGGGCCGCCGCCACCGAGGAAGAAAAGGCCGAAGACGACCACCCACCGTAGGGAACCGTCCAGACAGCAGCGACAGGGACCCAGCCGGGCAGGGCCCTCAGGCGAGGAGGTAGGGAGCCAGGGCGAAAAACAGGCCAAAACCGTTCCCACCGGAAAGGCGGAGGAGACACCCACATCGGGGACAAATGAGAGGCCCCAGGACAAGGCACCCCAGAAAGGCAGGACGCCCCACACAAGGAAAGGCACGCAGAAGCCCCAAGGTGGCCAGAAGGACAGAGGACCTGCAGCCCACAGCACCGAATAGTCCCAGGCAGCCACCCATCCAGGCACAAAAAAAGCCCGACCCCGTCGAACTCCAGGGATCCGACAAGAGCAGGGGCATACCGGGCACTATGGCCGGAGGCCTTAACAGCTGCCGCCAAAGCCACGAAACCCCACACCAAGGAGGGCGCAGAAGAAGCCGAGAACAGGCCAGCGCCACAGCACCAGCCAAGCAGAACAGCCGACTCGTCAAGCAGTGCGGCCAGGACAGAGTCCAACAGCCCAATGGGAGGAAAGGGGCGAACACCCCAACAAGCAAAGCCGCCGGAGGAAGCAAGGGACCCACAGCACCGCAGGAAAAAACCCACCGATGCAAAAGAGGGCGTAAAGGAACCTGAAACCAATCAGGACCAACCCAGCACAGAAGGAATGCTTAGGGCTGAGGGAAAGAGACCGCACACAGCAGGTACCGCAGGCAACCGACAATCAACCGGCAGCCGGGCAGTCCACAGTGGACAAAGTAGCAAGTACAAAGCACACAAAAGCGGAAACAGCATGAAATACATCAAGCACGGGCAACGCACGCCACTCCCACAGCACAAATCCCCACACCGGGACCGAAGGGCAAGCGCAACCAGGAGGGCCGGGAACACCAAGGAAAGAATCCCATTGGTCACGCCCAGCAGGTAAGAGGAAAACCCTGCGGACCAGCACAGGAGCCCAAGCGACCCACCACACCCCCCGGAGCCAAAGGCAACGCCAGAGGCGGGAGAAAGCCCAATACCCCAGGATCTAGACGGAAACCAGCCGCCCATAGGATCCACCGGATGAGGACGGGACGGACCAGAAGGCATCAGCCGAGCCCGTAAGCACCGGACAGAGCAGCCTCAACCAAGTCCTGCACCTTCCACAGACATGAGAGGCACTACACCCCCCGCGGAGCCCATTCGTCCAGGGTGCCCCAGGGTGACCGGAGACCAAGCAGCAGAGGAAGAAGACACCAGAACGCCCCCAACAACCTCATGCGACCCAGGGCAGCAAGCGGAAAAACAGCCCCCAGCAGCCCCAAGACAAGGCAGACAGACAACCACGCCCGTCAAGAGAAACAGCATTCAACAGCACCTGGCACTCCCATACAGGAAAAGGATAAACAACGGGTCAAAAACCCGGCCTACCAGGCCTCTGTGATGTGTGCAGTCCGGGAGCAGAGGCATCCAAGCAGGCCCGACCCGGAAACACAGCCCCAGCCACAGGAGGACCGCCGAACACCGTTGCGGCCTCCCGAGCAACCGCTCCGCCCCCATACCACGAGGGAGACGAGGAGAGGAGGCACCGCCAGGAGAACGCTGCAGAGGGCTCCGCCGTCGCAGAGAACCAGACCGAAGACTCCCCGGCACGCCACAGGGAGGAGCTGAAAGGGTAAGTCTCACTAGGGAGACAGAAAAAAACAGGTGGAGGTGGGGGCGGGCAGAGTTTTTATGCTGGGGGTGGGTCTGGGTGGGAGGCGGGGCCTCAATTGTACTGAAGGAAGGCGAGGGAGGGACGGGAGGTAATACACATTACTCTCTGGTTCAGAGCAGCCTTACATTTCGAGCATTGAAACGGATTCAGGGTGATGCTATTGGCCCTCAAGAGAGAGGTCCGTGACCTCTGACCTGTCCTATTCTAACTCAAGGAAAACCATTTATACTGATTCGATTGCATGAGTGAGCAAAGACTGAGATAAAAAAAGCACTATAAGCAAAGGAGTCCATACTGCATTGTCATTTCTGACTGCACCCCCGATGACAACCATCAGCAGCAGATGCCTGTGATAATTAGAACGGATGTGCCTCAGAGAAAGCTGAGAAACGAGAGAATATGTCCTAGGGTCCTCGGAATATTTTCAATCAGGCCTCACAGTTTGTCACAGACAAGTTTTCGAAAATCTTGAGGACTACAGTGGTCCATCCAGTGACTTGTGATTACCGCAAAAACGGCAGAGGAAAAGAGTTTAATGAAAGTGCAAGCCCCAGGGATGTATTTTGTACCTGCATCTCTCTTTAAAAAAGCCATCAGCGACATTCCTTACAGTCTCGCTTATGCAATGTGTGGTACAATTCTATGTGCTTGTGTTAGTGATGCAGCTGATACTGTGTTTTACAGTGGTTTAAAGTGGGTGCGTTGCATTCAAAGGGAGGGGACAATAGGATGCGACAGTCCTAAATACAAAGCTATCAAGAAAATTCTGAAGATGAAAATCTGAGCAATCATATAACCGTACGATTGGAATTTCGAAATCACCTCTTTTCTGATCATGAGCACAAATACTATTTGATGAAGCAAACAATTGCTGAGGTAGCCATTGTTTTGTTCTTTTTAAACTTTGAGACCACTAGGCATAAGGTATTGCATTTGTGTCTTACAAATAGGCCATGGAACAAGAAGGCAGGAGAAGCTTCACACACCCCTTGCTCTGCCAAAGAGCGCCTTCATTGTTGTGTGTGGGAGGTACAATGCCACTTTAATTAGCTTGGCGCATTCAAACTCATTTATGCAAATCACTTCTTCAGCCGTGTTGGAACAGTAAACACTGGTCGGAATGCACTTTTTAATCCCAGAACCTTTTCTATGTCCATTAACTGTTTGGGCATTTTGGTGCTGTGATGACGATAGGTGTTATCAGTGGGCGAGGTTGTATTCTTTGTGCCATATTTTTCATTGTCTGCTAGGCGGCCCTTTAGATTCTGAGAGTTTCCACAAATATTTCCTAGGCAACTGTATCCTATACCCGGATGTCTTTCCTCCATTTCCTTTTCCACTCTCTCGATGCCATCTTGTGTCTCTTGTACAACTCTGCAGAAGCACAGAGCGTGGCTGCCTCATTCACAGGCCTTACAGAGCTCTTGTTTTGCCTTCCAATGCCTCTTCCAGGCACCATTCACCACTACCACCATCATCACAGAATAAACTTTCAGGCCGGAGCACCACTATGCAGGAACGTTTAGCAAGATTAAACACAAGGGGATGGTGGGAAAAAGGTCAGGAGTGGCCTGACCGTCTGTTGGCTGCATGTGCCACACCTATCCTGCTCGAGAGGAAAGCATGCACCGCTGCAGTTTCCTGTGAACTTACATTACTTATAATGGAAGCTTCCCTTGCTACTGTTTGTGTTGTGCCTGGCGCCATCTTGAGTGATGCATGGACTGCTGCTGCTGTGCTTCTCTCATTTGTGGGGGGAGTTTGGAAGGGTGAGGCCTGTGCCCTATCTGTCCAGTTTATGAATAATACTAGCACTGCTACTCCTTGGGTTTGAAGGGGGTGTTTACACTATTTGTGCCTTTGCTGCAGTAGCATAGCAAGAATGCCACGCGCCCCGGTGCAAGCAAAGAAAATGGCCTACACTACAGCAATTATCAGAGTCCAATGGACTCCTGAGGTCGCTGGACTCCGGTGCCACTGCACCTGCTGCAACAGTGCTAGCCATGTCCCTGCTGTACCGGTCTCATAGGAGAGGGAGAATGAGCTAATCCTGCCTTCCCTGTACTATTCCAGTTTATAGTACAGCTTGTTGGTAGGGTGCCTGTTATGAGTCAGCACTGCTTGTGAGAGAAGCTTGTACGTGGCTGCCATGCTGTGAATGTTTGATCCGAACCTGTTTTGTGTGTGATGGAAGCTTGGGCTGCTGCTCCCTTTGTTTCTTTTTTATGTGACTCGAGCTTGCTTTGTAGCTGCCCTCATTCTACCTTCTATCAGACGCTTTACAAGCCAAAAATGTTAGCTTTTCAAGTCTTGTGTTATATTTGTTTTATTTAAAGTGTTTCTGGCCAACATCACATGGGAGCTTAATTCTGTAGTTAACTGCTGCGAAGGTACAGTGTTTACTGGTATATATCCAGCATTTCTATATTTTCCAGCCTACACTAGTAACTCTTGAATTAGTGTTTGTTAATATTAATTTGTGATTTCTTTTACGACCTTTGTTGACCGAAACATTTTTATATTAACCTACAACATTTCCGCTGAACCTCACTTTCGTTAAGGATATTTTTTAGCCTTTGCTTTAAGCCCTTTGGCCCTTTAATAAGTTAGAGGCAGCTATTAAATTTTCCGCAAGTTTGTACCTACTTGCAGTATGTTATTCTATTTTGCATATTCTTTCTGATTATATACAAATTCAGACTGTATGATCATTTAAATATGTATGCTCTGACCATATTTTTCTTTCAATTTAGCCTACTGATTTATCTTGTAACGAACTAAATTTTGTTACTAAAACCCTTAAGGTTTGAACACCACCCTGTCTGAGGTTCTTGTGGAGCCACATTGGTTTCACTGTACTTGAATGTTTTTGACGATTTTAGCTCCTTTCTTTCACTTGAAGTTGACAATCAAAGGGCCATAGGACCAGTGGGGGATTCTCTTTGATGATTTTACTTGAAGGTTGAGGTTTAAGAAGCCCCTCTCAACAAACCCAAATAGGATAATAGTGCTTTACAGGGAATCAAAGAATTAGGTGATATTGACTGCTAAAATATACGTTTAACAAACAGAAATATCGACAATGAACAACAGAAAAAAGAGACAAATTTGATCAGAACGAATAAAGTAACAAACTGAACTGTATCAGCAGACATTACGGGCATGTCAGGTAGAAGATTAAAGGCATCAATAGATGTAGCATCTTGTGGATATTCGAAGTTAACAATGCCTTTGAAAAAGAAGGTTATTTTACCTCCTTTTTTAAATCTCTGTAGGATGGTTAATTCTGATTGTGGGGTAGGGGGGCGTACTTTGGGTGAACACCCTTCAAAGGCTGTGTTATGTGCTCTTTTTTCTTGAAGATTGGGGTTTCAAGAAGGAGGTTGCCTGAGCTTTTAAGAGAACAGGATCCACCTGTATATACACTGGGAACAAAAATGAAGAAGTACTTGCTCTCACAACACCTACCTACGCAAAATGTTCCTTAAAGTGCCTTATTACATATAGACTTCTCGGCTTCTCCTTCAACTTTATCCCATGGCTCTATGAAGCCGTAGAGGCCTGCCTAATACATACTGACATATTAATCATAACAGGAGATTTTAACATCCATATGGATGATTATCAGGATAGAGATGTCCAAAGTTTCAGACTTTTTAAAGATGATATAAACCTCAAAATGCTGAACATCGTCTCAACACACCACTTTGGCCACTTTCTGGATCTGATTTTAAACTCCCACCATTTTATAAATCTTAAGGAGACCATCCACTTAACTTGCAGAGATAAATTATTGCCCTTGATGTTTTAGTTTAACAAGGCCCAAAGCCTGTTGTTCATAAACAAGAACTTACATTTAGTGTCTCCACATCCCTGGATACCACTTTACCAATGAAAAAACAAATATGTTTTCCTTCTGACCCTTGGTATAATGCAAAACAATGAAGCATGATTGCAAAGTGGTAGAAAGAAAGAGGACAAAAAACTATATGGTATTTGATAAACATTTATAAACAAAAAACAACTTGTAGTCATGTGAAAGGTGAAATTAAAAGTAAGAAAGCAGAGGACGCCCAGTGTAGGAAAGGGGAGTATTATGCAGTAAGGCTGGTTAGACTTCACTATGCAATACTCTCACAATGCCCCAAAATAGGTCCTTTGGATTCACACTAATAAATCCCTGGCTCAGTCCTGGAAGAGTGGCACATAGCACTCAGAGAAGTCAGGCTTTACTAGAGGAACATGTGTTAAGCATTTCAGAGTAGTTGACATGACTCAAAAGAAATCCGACACAAATTTATAAAAAATAAAGCAGATTTTTATATAAATTTACACACCAAAACAAACACAATCTGATGAGCACAACCGAAGTTATGGATTTTAGAAGGAAAAATATATTAGTGCAATTTACTATTGCACTACTTTAACATTGCTGACAATGGAAAAAAGCCAAAGTGACAATCTGTCACTTTCAGGCCGAGTTGTGTGGAACCCACTGGGGGTAAGGTGATGTGGGTCCCAGGACCAGGCCACGACAGAAAGTTTAATTTTACCTGACTCGTAGGGCTCGAGTGCAGAGTTGTCCTGGCTGTCCCTGGTGCTGAAGAGGAAGCCATGGGGGAGCTGGTTTTACTACTTCGACTGTGTTGGTGAGGAAACAGATGTAAAAAGTCAACAACTGGTCTACTGAGGTGGAGAGTTAAAGATGTTGCGGGATTCCCTCGAGGAACAGAATTAAACAAAGGCAGTGGTAGCCGGACTGATCACCAACAATCCTTGTCAGTGGCAAGCTCGGCTTGAAGTTACTTCTACAGCCTGAAGTCCTGGGAAAAAAGAGAGCCACCTGAAACTTGCTGTAGGTCAGGACTACATTTCCCACAACGTACAAGACCATTTACGTTTGGGCGATCTCTCGGCAGGCCTAATGATTCTTTGGTTTCAGGAACATGCTTTATCTGCGGACTGGAGGGGACTAGTTCCACTAGTCCAAGAAAGTTCCTGAGTTGCCTTTTGCTCCCAAAGTTGTCCCCTCTGTCTGGGGGAACCGGTCTCTGGTCCAGGACATGTGGCAATCGAGCAGTTGCAGGGTAGTTGCCACAGGTGCAGATTATCATGCCTTTTCTTTGTGCAGGTCCTGAAGTAGCATACTAGGGTCTTCTCTTTGCCCTTTGTTGCAAGTCAAATCAGATCGGAGATTCTGGTACCAGGGGTGCCTCTTAAATACTAGATTTATGGACATTAGGGGTGTGGGTGCAAGTAGCCAATGGGCTACTTGCCCCAGCGGCTAATTCACCTCTGAGGTGACCACATTCGGGGTGTGTGCCACCTTTGCTACCTAGAACCTTCTATTCTGCCACTTTTAAAAATGGCAGAAACCTTCCTTGGCTGTACAGACCAGGTAGCCCACCCTGCGGATGTAGGTAGTCTTCTGGTGGAGTACACCACCTGACCACCTAATTTTCCTGCCTGCCCTGGTGCAAATGTGCCTGGGGGTAAGGGATGACTGTTTCCTCCTTTCGGAGGCAGCCTGGATGCATAGAGTTGCTGTAAGCTTTGAAGCTCAACGCCTTGATGTGCCACTTTGCTAGCAATCGTGTCAGGAAGGGAGGTGTTACCTCCTTCCCGGCCAGGCCTTTGTTTCTGACTCCTGGTAATGTTCACCCCTTCTGGCAGGGGGTCAGATTCCTGTCTTTGCGGCAGCAGCTGCAGGCTGTCAGTCAGTGAACAGGAAAGGCTGGGGCAACCCTCTAAGGTAGCCACCTGGGTGCATGTCACATTGAATCTGACATGGAAATCATGTCAGGTTTGATGAGACAAGTTGTTTGATGCCAAACATGACCCTTTTCAAATGAGACCATAATGGAGCTGGCAACCTCAGGGTGCCCGCCAGCACATTTTAAGCTATGGCCCCTGAACAATTATAGTAGCCCTTAATGGTGAGCGTCTACTAAAGGAACATATAAGCTTGCACTTATATGTCCACACCTTTAATATAATGCACCCTGTCCCCTGGGTTAAAAGGCTACCTTAGGAGTGACTGACATATATTAAAAATAGTTCTGTGGCCTTGCCACTCATGGTGAGGGCAAAGTTGAGTTTGAGCAGTTTGCACTGCTCATGCAGTCTGCAATGCAGGACTGCTGTTATCCCTTTACTTGAGTCACTCAGGGTGGCGCTAGCAGTGCTTCAGACCCTGGTGACTATTTTAACTCCCATGCCCTGGGTACTACTGGCACCACATACCAGGGACTTATAAGGGGGTTAAAGTCCTTGCCAATTGGGGTTGCTGATCCACATACATCAAATTTAGGGAGAAGGCATTGGCACTTGGGCCTGGTTAGCAGGCTCCAGTGCACTTTCAGAGTATTAACCATCCGCACTGGGGCAAAAAGTGAGGGGGTGACCATCCAAAAAAGGCACTTTTCTACAGCCAGAATAGGATCCTAGGATCCAAACCTTCAATAAGGGAGGTGTTGAAGTTGTTGAAAAGCATGGCCTCCTCATCTGTGGAGGAGAACACCATCAGCCCATCTCAAGAGTTATGTGATGAACTTCCAGAATTTTTCACAATTAAATTGTTACACCTCGTTAAAAAATGTCCCCAACATCCTGACTGTCAGCCTCCATTGCATACATTATGCAGAAGGGAAGTCTGTTCCTCCTTCTTCCCTTCTCCCCTGTAACCATAGAAGAGATTGTTTGCATCATAAGGTCTACAACCTCCTCCTCTCTATTAGATGTTCATCTTGTTCATCAATTGAGGAAAGTTACAGAAACCATTGTTCTCTCTCTGACAACTTTGTGCAATTCGTCTGTTACATCAGGAATTGCACTAAATAGCTGGAAATCATTTAGTCAGCTTTCCAATGGCCACCCCAACAATCCTTCACTTATTAGGTAAACTGAAAGAGACAACAGTCAACAAAACAAATAACTGATTTCATCAAATCTAACTGAATATTGCATGAGTCCCAGTCGGGCTTTTGTAGAGGCATAAGTACTGAAACGGTCCTAGTCAAACTAATGGACGGCAGAAACATCAGAGACAAAGGAGGAGAGGCCGCTTTAGTTTATCAGACATAGCCGCTGCTCTTGATACCATTGCTCATTCCATTCTCCTTAGGCAGCTAGCGGACGCTGGGATCGCAACAAAGTCCTTGACTAGTGCTCTTCGTTTTTAAAGGAGTCAATACAAACTGTAGTCGTGGCTGATTACAGATCCCTCCTCTCCAAACAGGTTACAACAGAGACCCTTAGGGCACCATGCTAAGCCCTAGTCTATGAAACTCAGATGACTGTCAGACTAGACAGGAAGTGGAAGAGTATGCTGAAAATTTGATAGATTGTCATCTGGATGGATCTGAGTTCATTATCCCGAAATTCTAGTTTTCAGGCCTGACCCAAAATGGACCACCAATTGGTGGCAAGAGAACTTAGGAACTTTGCTCACACCCTTGTCTCACACCTGATTTTTTCAGAACACATTAAATTCATTTTTACCACAGGCTTCTGTCTATTATATAATAATCAGAAAGATATTCTGTTTTATTCCAACTGCTCCTAGAAAAGACCTTGTCCAAACGCTTATTCTATCAAAAATAAATCAATGGAATGCCTTATTAGTTGGTCTACCCATACACTTGATCCATCCTCTTTAACTGTTGCAAAATGCAGCTACCAGGTCGAGTTTGGGGTTAAGGAGAAATTCACATCACATCTTTGATTCTTCACTGATTGACAGTGAAGAAGAGATGTTTCTTTAAGGCCTTGTGCTTCTACCATCCGACCGTTTATAGCACAGGACAGGAGACCTATATCATATCTAGATTTATATGGTACATACCTGTTTGCTATTTAAAGGTCAAAATTTCTATTGCAAGTCAAGACCCTGAGATTCAGGAAATCAAGACAAGAAGGGCGCTCCTTGGCAGTTGTGACAGCAAAGACCTCCTGGTATCTCTGCATTCCAAAACCAAAAACAATCTTTTGACTTTCAGAAAACAACTTAAGACATACATGTTTTCATTTACTTTCTAATCGGTCAATAAGGTGTGTACTGGTTACAATAGTCCCTACTCCCCTCTATCTAGACTCCAACTTATCCACATATGGGAGCTCTATGATGCTGGTGGCTTCTCTCACAAGCGCTGGGACACTTCTTTTTTGAAGTAGCTGTTGCGCTCTATAAATGGTTTCAATCAATCAATCAAAAATTGAATAAACATTTTCGTCCAGGTGCAGACAATGCTTGCTTCTTGGTAGTCCTTGCTGCCTTCCATTCTGTTTGGCCTGCATACCTCAGACATCTCTTGTCCTAAATGCAGCTCTAGCACCATAACTTTCTGCATGCTTATTATCTCTTGAAGTCATTCAATATTTCCTCTTTATTCCACACCTATTAGCCTGTACATTATCACCTGTTGCCAGATTCCCATAACCTTTTCTTCTAAAGTAGTGCACTCTCCATTTTAACCTTAAGAATGAAACCCCTTTCACTCCTCCAAGACAAAACGCCTTCCACTTAAACCTAATCAGCCCAGGGGCAATGCTCGTAAAAGGTCATCTAAACGACGACGGTGCAACCCAACCAGTGGCGACTCGCCGAGGGAGTGCTGTGGGGCGGTGGGGGTAGTAAACTCCGGCATACGGCGCAACGGAGTTAAGTAAATAAATAAATAAATAAAACAATTAACATTGCGCGCGCTGCATCGCCGAATTGGCGTTGCAGCGCACGCAATGCAAGTTGTTTTATTCATTTATTTATTTACTTAACTCCGTTGCGCCGTATGCCGGAGTTTACTACCCCCCACCCTGCCCCTCCCCCGCCCCGCAGCACTCCCTCGGCGAGCCGCCACTGAACCCAACCCATCTGCTAGGTCCTTACTTTCAATAATCCTCAATGCCGTGGCCTTCCTTACATACTGGGTTTGCCGACTTAATGGCTATTCATAATCTTAGCATTCTACATTTTACCAAAACATTCCGAAACCCCTCACGTACCATTACCTATGACATGTTATCACTTAGGAGTTAAAGATAGAATCACAGGAACAGACCCAGCTATCTTTGACAAAAATCCCAGAAGTAATCCTTCATTCCCACTAACCATCAATCCTCTTTACTCATT
Source organism: Calotriton arnoldi (assembly GCA_963921515.1). Taxonomy (NCBI): domain Eukaryota; kingdom Metazoa; phylum Chordata; class Amphibia; order Caudata; family Salamandridae; genus Calotriton; species Calotriton arnoldi. The sequence continues at coordinate 106,790 of CAWUFW010003960.1, forward strand.
CTTTAAATTACTCCCAAAACCTCTGCTTCAAGGCTTCTTTGTTATTAATGCATTCTTTATAGAACTCCTAAACAAATGTCAATGCATTCTTTTATTAGTTTGTAATTTACATGACATTGAACTACTCCAAAACTATTCTCTTTGGAGATGTTGATTTCAAATGGAGCTCGGGGTCCTATTCCATGACTAAATCACTGACGTAGACTCACCAAATGTCTCCTCATATAACTCATCATCCATGGTACTAGATCTAACACTGACACAGGAAAACGTCATTATGTATGGGACTATTCTACTTGAAAATGTGGCTTTCTATAATAACAATCCCTTTCTGCTCCCCTTCAACTGGCCAAACGTTCTTAGCTTACTTAAGGCAATAATGCAGAGACTGTTGACACCATCTTAGGTGCCACTTTGCATATCACCGGAGCTAATGAAATCACACAGTCCTTTTTAAATTCCTAGCTGTACTTTCCATTACAGAGAAGAGAAAGGTAATACTTGGAATAAAGATTTATATGCCTAAAAACCTGACTGCTTCCATAAATTCGAAGCACAGATAAGATCCTGCAACGTCGCCTTTAATATAACACCATCTGAATAGTACAAGGTTAAAAAATGTACAGCATCAAACTAGAGAAGAAGCACTCTTCTCCACAATGGAAGACTTTATAAATTTAATGCAACAGTCATCTATCCTGCATTTGGAACAAAAAAAAGATGAAGGTAGCTATTGCATCAAACTCATATTCAGTGCCTTGTATCAACCCAACCTATGGAAGTGCCATTTGTGTCAACATCAATATAGACACTTCGGTAAACTTTATAGTTGCTAAAGCATGATGTACTCATCATGAAAGCCAAACCATTTAAAAACTGGCAATTGTTTTTGCTCTCAGGATATATTCTTACATCTTCAAAACGTGGACAGATATTATTACTGTCAATAAACAAAACCTCTAACAATCTAACTTCCACATGATCTCCCTAAACGTCCCTTTCTGAGTAAACTAATCAGGTAAGTTGTTTCAAGTCGACTCTTTCAATACGTCTCCACTTGCACTCCCTTGATCTTGCCACTAACCAGGATTAAGATGACAATTCAGTACAGGAACCCTCCAGGGAGTGGATGATGCAGACTGTTTTCTGGATGATATCAAACTCTCGGTACTCTCACATCTGGATGTCCAGCTGCATTTGGCACAATCAATCAGGTAACATTTCTAAACAAAAGTATGTGTGGGAGGGGCTGTTTTTGGCTGGTCCTCATCTTTTCCTACTGACAGAGCCCAGTCGGTAAACATGGAGCACTCCGGATCCCACCCAAGCATTATGATGTGTTGTGCCTCCAGGCTCCATAGGTGGTACTGATCCTGTTCAATATTTACATAGAGAAACTATGGGTTGGACTAGCTAGATAGTAAATCACAATTAACCAATATGCTGATGATAACACTTGTATTCGAGGGCTTAAACTGTGATTGATCTCAGGTGACTGAAACATATTAATGATGAACAACTTCTTGAAACAAAGGCCTGAAATAAAAGAATTTCTGATCTGGAGATGATCCTCATTTTTTTCACTCCAGTCTCTCCCAATACTCCCAGTTGGGAATATCAACTACATTAGCCCTTTAAGCCAAATCAGCTTCATGCTCGAGGCACCTCTCGCCCTACAATCCTGCATTAGAAAACTGATATTGACTAGTTAACAACCAATTACATCTTATGTGGAAATTGATGCCTCGTATTCCCCTTGAGCATTTCCAAACAGAATTGGTAGATGCAAAGTCTCTTTCATCACTAGTCCGCCATCTAATAGTGTTCTGCACAAGCCTGGCTTTCACTCCCTGGTTCAGATCATCTTACGGGCAAAGACATTCTGTCACACCACGCTTCTGCTAATTTCCATCCAGTGGCCAGCTCTTGGGACCAGAGTCATTTTCAAGATGGCACCAATCGTGTTTTTTCAATGCAACATTTCAAGGGCAGAAGGCACGTGCACCACCCTGAGAAAGTCCTGATTACCTCCTGTGTCACAGAATCAAAAACACTTAAGCTAACCTTGTTATGTTCGTCTCCATAGATTTGGAATCCTCTGAAGAAAAATACTCGACTATTATTATTATTATTACAACTCTTTATTCGGCATTTACAAAAATACCATAAAAGATGCAATATATAAAATCCAGACATTGTGCAAAATACGCCATACAAAACTCTGCATCTCTACCAGTTCAACCCATTGGTATATAATTCATCATGCCTCATATTTCCAATCCTTTAAAAACTATAGCTGATTTACAGCACGGTTCAAACCTATAACACTTGATCTTTGTGAATTTAATTTCTTTACAAATTCCTAATATGGAGAACAAGAGTGCAGTAATCTTCAACCGCCCCTTGTAGCCCTTAATCTAAAAGCAGACCTTAAAAAATTTGTAATGCAAAAAAGCGTAAAAGCACCAGATGCCAATTTTAAAAAGACCAAGGCCACACGTGCCTGTCTAAATGTGGCTCTCTTTAAAACGCCCTTTAAAAATTGTCGTCTAGGGTGTGCATAAAACGGGCAGAGTAATACGAAATGAAGGGTATCCTGTGGAGACCTATTGTCGCAGCCACAGGGTCCCTTCAGTTCTGTGGATGCGGTATACCCTGCTGGGGTAGCCAATAGATGGTGCAGGAGGTTTAGCCTAAAGCGAGTTATTAGAAATCTATCATGAGCCCCACTCAGCAGAGATAGATACGGTTCGATGCCATCAATGGACTTAACAACTACATACTCTCTCACAACTGGTTTAGTAATGTCTCTGCCCTCACGTAGCCTCATGGCGTGTTTAAGGAACCGCTCCTTAACAAGTGCCTTGTCCTGAGTGCCAATGTTAGATGGACTGTTGAATAAATCTGCGCACCCCAGACTATCCAGAGACTCCTTAACATAACGTAACCACGGAATGTTTAGCCCCTGGTCAAGCGCGAGACAGTCTTGGATAATCATCCTACATAATACCGCCTCCTCATTTGCCCAGATCTTTACCCAGCAGAGGAGGGGTTTAACTCCCACCAAATCGACAACATGGCGGACTCCCAGTTCTTCGTGGATGATATACGCCGGGGTGCTTTGAGGGACTTTCAACAGTCGCCTCAAATACTTATTCTCCTCAACTTGCAACTTGTTAGTGTCAATGAAGCCCCAAACCTCACTGCCATACAACACTTTAGCACAGCACATTGAGCTGTATAGTTTTAAAACCAACTCCGGTTTCCACCGTCCCAGCCTATGTGCAAACTGCGATATTGATCCTGTTGACCTAACCAGCGCTAAACATTTTTCCTCTAACTGTTGTTTAAAATTTAGATGGCCATCGAATAGTATGCCTAAATATGAAAAGGACTGAACTCTGCTTAGACAATGTGCCCCAATTTTATAAGAATAAAGTTTGGGTGGCTTCTTGCCAACTTCCAATATGTATGATTTCGTTAAATTTGGAGCCATGTCCAACTTCCCCATAAAAGACACAAATCCGTCAATTAGGCGCTGCAGGCCCTTTGGGGTGCGAGCAAGAAGTACCGCGCCGTCTGCGTAAAGCAAGACAGGGACCGAGCGTGTGCCTATCTTGGGGCTATCTGCTTGTATATCCCTCAGAGCCGAATCAAGACCGTTAATGTATAGGGTGAACAGAAAGGGTGCAAGTATGCACCCCTGTCTGACCCCACTAGTACATTTAAACGGGTCCGTTGTATCCCCTTCCTGGCTATACCTAACCACTGCCGTGGTATTTTGATGCAGAGACTTTAGAATGGAAATTAGCCCCGGATCTACCCCGAGCCTGCTCATAATGAGCCATAATTTCCCCCGATTTACTCGGTCAAAGGCCGCTGAGAGATCCATAAATCCTAAATACATCGTCCCCGATTTGGCCAACGTATATTTAGCACTAATCAGATATAAATTTAAGCATTGGTCTGTAGTGGATTTCCCTGGTCTAAATCCAAATTGGACATCTGTTATAATGTGCTGTTCCTCTGCCCAATCCATCAATCGGTTTAAAACCACCCTCCCCAGAATCTTCGACTATTATCTTCACAACTATACTTCAGAAATATACAGGGAAAACTGCCTTTCAAAAGACACCTAGTCATTTATCTCAAAATGTAAAACTTATACACGTTCTCTGAAATGATATTCTATAAGTATTATACTGTAAACCTTTGACTGCTAATGTATGTTCTGGTTAAATGTACAGACCTTCTTTGCCCACGGGTCTATGTACACACTTTAGAAATAATTATAATAATAAATAAGGGTTCTTTGTTTTACATCCCAGTGCATTTTAGCGTAATCATTTTCCATGATATGAAGTGTAAGTGGCGAGTTATGTTAAAAGCTCATTGAAATTCAGACAGTGTTCAGCGAATACCCAGACAAAAACATGGAGACATCCGATGGGGGCCGGGGGAATGATAAGGAGAGCGTTCTACTGGTTGACTACAGATGTGAGTAGTTAGGAGAAGGGAGGAGATGTGGTCTTGGGTAAAGCTGTTGATGTAAGAACCTGGTGACCTAGGTTCTAATCCAAGCTCCATCACTTGGCTGCAGATTGTGTGATCCTGGGCAAATCGCTTAAATTTGTAATGTACTGCATTTCTAATTATGTGCAACATAATGTGATTCTGAAATGTTTAAATCCCATACTATGAACAGCGCTCCGTTGTTACCCTACTAGGCTTGTGCAGTATAATTACCAATGCATACAATACATCTTAGTGCCAATGGCGCGGAGTGCTTCTGGTGTTTGGCACCTCTTGTACTTACACAACATTGAGAGAACGCATGCAAAGTATTTTTGAAACCTTTTTGAATATAAATACAACATGTATCAAAATTTAAACTTGGTATTACCACCAGCTCAAAATTAGAGCTAACAGCAATCCAAAAACCCAACTGACTGCAAATAATACTCCACTATTAATCATTACTAGGCAAAAATAGAAGCAAAAACATCCTCACCCGTTTTGGCAACAGATGTGGTTATGTATAAATATTTCATCTAGTGCACTGATGGGTGAAATGGTTCACAGGAGTCTGTAGGACAGCCTTTGGGTGTTCGTTTGATTATAAGTTGCAACCCAGATGTCACATTTTAGACTATATGGATCGTGTTTGGGTTCTGTGTGTTAACATATACCTACTGCTTTATCTTCTCCGATGTCCATGAACTCCGACTAGGTCTGACTACCTGCTGTTTCATGTGATGTTACTTGTATATAATGTGGAACTATTACTGTCCTGTCTCTACTTGCTATACCCCTTTCAGATGTCTTACAAAGCAGACCAGTCCTGGTTAGCGTTCTGGTGCTACACGGGGTTACTACCCACCACTAAACTAGCAGCAGTCCAGATGCTGCCCCCTTCTCTTCTTGTGCTACATTATTTATTTTGGGAACATAATCCCTTTTTTCTTCTATCCCCTTTTATCATAAGACACCCCAGTCCTTGCATATCTCCCCTTCCACACCCCTCCACTCCAGGACAGTGTGACCTACTGCAGCCCTACAATTAGGCACTGGAAGGCAATGCTCTGTTGGGTATAAGATCTAACCAATATGGAGATCGTTCACAATCCCACATCTATTGCCTCCACCACCATCACACCACCCCGTTTCCCCAAGACAACTCCATCCCCTGCAACCTCCTACTGCAACCTAGTGGCCGACCCCAACTTGCTTCTTATTTCCTCTATGTTACCTCCTCCGCATGGTAACATAGTTCTGCACTTCACCTCCCACTTGTCCAAGGCCCTTGTCAAAGTGCTAGCACTAATAATGCTTGACTACCACACAAAGCTCCCTGTAAACCTCCCCCAATACTCCGTTCAACCCCAGGAGAAGTCTGTGGGTTTAATGCATGACTTATGTTCAAGCTCCATCGATCCACCAAAGCGACCTTCTCAGAACATCAAGCCACTGGCCCATAGTGCAGAACAAGGGCAACTACAAATCCATAGCCCTAGCATTTAAAGATGTCCACAGTCCTGTATCTTCTACCTTAGGTACACTACATCTAGACTTTCAATCTAAGTTAACTATTATGTACATTGTTTCTGAGCCACCTGTATGTAACCTCTGTTCACCATTTCCGGTTCAAATCTTCATAAGTATAACAGACTACTACCTTATTTTACTACTGAGTTATGTTGGCTACTCGCATATGGTATTAATCGAAGATAAGGTTATCAAGCATGATGAGAGCCAGCCATTTAATACCCACGGGGTCCCGTGTATGGTAAGTTAGAGTCCTACGAACTATCCCATATATATTGAGCATTTAAGTCAACAGATAAATCTCACTATTTCCACTTTCTTCCTACTTCCGTTTCCGGTTCACGCGCCTCTGAGTCAGACAGCGAACCGCTCCACCTTCCAGCTGCACTGCAATTAGAAGACATTTTTTAGCACAAAGACCTAGACTCGTGTGAGGTGTGCAGAATTTTTTTTTTTTAAATCTATAAGACTACTGAGAAGTGGGATTCATTGTGAATAGTTTAATTGAACTTTTGTAATGACTGAACACGGCAGAAGGTTTATGTGCAGCGCACAATCCTTCTGCATGATAAGTAGGCCCGGGAATAAGAGCGAAATTCAACAATTAATGCAGCAAGTAGGAATTCCTCTGAGATGCACGGACACGTCCACATTATCAATGCAGGATAAAGTCCTACCATATGCTGACAGTTCCAAAACATTTACTATCCCCTGTGGTCCAGTAATGCCTTGCAAAGTCTGTGCACATTGAGCACTATCTGCGAGCCAGGAGTGTTCAGCTCAGCTGCAGGGAAAGAGAATAAATGTGTTTCCAAGCCACATCCAGCCCATGCCATCACTGGCTGTGGGCACAGTCTTCTTCTTTCAGTCAAGAGTCACACTGAACTACACCTTTAAGTCACTGAACTATTTCCCTGCAGTGAGTTGTTTTCAGACACTATGACATTATCTGACAGATAATGCACATAATCCATTGAGTGCCTCTGGACAAACGTGTAACGAAAGGACTCTTTTTGTATGATCACCCCACAAATGTTTGGACTGATGCTGCCTTTTCCCGGCTCTGAAGGCTTACCAGGCCCAAATAGATGTGCTCTGACCCCTCAAGTAATATGCAATTGGCTAGAGTACTTAGGGCTGGTAATTTAAATATCACTAGTGGACAGCGGCATTAATTGTGCCTCCTCTGCAGTGACAAAGTGAAAACATGGCTCCAGGTCAGCGACTGAAGCCTAGTTGGGCAGCTTTGAAACTGCCAACCAAACACAACAAAATAAATCCTTTTGCCAAGTTCAACCATTCCTTTTTATTATTTTATTATTTATAAGTCAAACGTAGCAAGGCCTTAGTAGCCCATAAGGCAGGGTGGTAAAATTTAAAAACAAGGACGTATTCCTTTTATTTTTTACCTGTTCTGACAGAGAAAACTAGCCGTTGTCATTTTCACTGTAGCAAGGTTGGTAGTCTCATTGGCTAACATGAGGTTACACTAGCCCAACTGCTAAGTGCCAACTTAAATTTAGTACGTCAAGGTATCAAATATTGCTAATGTCAGATTTAAAGTAACTTTTAATATAAAGGTAACTTTAGAAAGTCAACACTTTCTTGCCCCGAAGTTCTAGTAGCTGTTTCTGATGCAGTGCAACAGTTGTCACCCAGGACAACTTGCTGCCCTGCTGCCAGGAGATGTGACTGGCTCTTGGGAAAGGCAAACAAAAGGCCTGTTGGTGGAAGGAGGTGTGACCTTCCCCCGAACGGATGACCAGAGGGCTGCAAGCCATGCTTTAGCTTGTCTGCTCTTTTGTACATGTAGACAGGCTGGCATCTCTTCCCAAGGGGGAAAACCAGTGTTAGAAATGGTTTTCCAGGCGGAATTCCTTATTATACTGGACACACCACAGGGATGTGCCCATAGCTCTGACCAAGGGAGGAAAGGTTCTAACATCCTGGGTTTGGGAAGAGATATGCAATGGGTTTCATATCTGTTTCCACCACAAAATGCAAGTAGGTAGAAATCACAAAAAATAGGGAAAAAATCGACTAACCTTTAGAAAAATGTAAAACCTGTGGTTAAAAAAAAAAGTGTTTTTTACAGCTTTGCATGTTACTGAAAGCTGGGAAGATTGTGATCTTAGAATAGCAAATCTTTTGTAGAAAAAAAAATATGATTTCTTGCACAGCACTTTGCTCCCCATTTCCCCACAAAAACCCAATCATTTGCTATGTTTTGGTTATTTTCTCAGTCCCCATTAGTGGAATCCACAGACCCTGGGCGTCTTTAGAATGCCCAACATGTGTGGAAAAAAATACACTAATTTGCCTTGGATACATTTTGTCGAAAAAAGGTTATGAAGGCTTAAGCATGAATTGCCTACAACAATAGGGCTGTAGGAATTTTATGCCCCACAACTTATTCAGGAACTTTCCTTCACTGAAATAGGAGGAATCATTGTGATTTTAGCCAAGGTTTGAGGTTTGCAGGGCATTCTGGGTATGAAAGTTGTATGGGATCCAAGCAAGTCATTGCACCTTAGTCTCTCCTGTGTCAGAAATGTTTAGGTTTAGTAGGTTTTCCTTGGGGGTGGCAGAGCCCAGGCCCACATACCACAACAACCCACATCAACAAAGTGGGTCAACCTGCATGGTGAAAACTTGATATCTTCACATTACATTTGTGGCCTGACGTATCACAGGTGATATGCCCATCTACACAAGTGGAGTTTTTATTGGGAGAATTGTGGGAACATTGGGTGGTGTGGATCATCGCAGATTCTGGAACGTTCACGGACAGAAATGTGAGGAAGAGCACAATTTTAGCCAAAGTTTGATTTTTGCAGGTCATTCTGGGTAAGACTACAAAATGAAATCCATACAACCTACACTGAACTGGATTTGGTTGGGTCTCTGAGTTTCATAAAAGCTCAGGGTTCATGGAGCTCCTTAGTTGTCGGCTGACCCAATAGTGAGGCATGGCAGTGAGAGGAAATTGTGATTTATCCCATGTGTCAAAACCACGCCCAAAAGAATCCAAATTTCCTCTTGCTTGCCACGGGAATGGGGATAACCTAGGGCTTTAGGAATGGGGATACATCCTGATGTTATTAAGTGTCAGCCACTATCGCATTTTTTGTAAACTATTCCTGGCATTTATTAGGCTTTCTGCTCCTCCAGGGGGAGATTCGGGTAGAAAGACTCCCAGTGGGGGGCATGGCCTGATGATTGGGCAGCCTGCCCCAATCTTTTTTTCATTTTAAATAATATCCCTGGTGTCTAAATGGCTTTCTATCCTCCGAAGGGGGAGAACTGGGGGTAAACCACCATCAACCTACCATGCTGGAGGGGGAAGAAAGATTGCTAGGGCAAGTATAGGTGGGTGCATGTCCCAATTCCTTGGCCGTCAGTCTCCATTCCTTTTTTTGGACTGTTTATCCCAGGTGACTAGCAAGCTTGCTGCAACACACATGGTACACAACAGAACTCGCTCCACCCACTCAGTTCAAAACACCAATTTGGTAAAGATACAGAAACAAACAAAAGAGTCATCAAGAGAAGAGGATGGTGTCATGGTGTGTGGCACGAGTTATGGCTTGTGTTGCGTGCGTTGCGAACCATATCTTGCGAATTTCAGTGTTTCAATGAGTTTGTGCCAGAACCATAACTCACCTTTTAACTGCGCTTTATTTCAATGGAAAAATATATACATACATACGCGCACACACACATAAATAAATATATATATATATATTAAAAAAATATATATATATAGTTTATTTGCTGGAGCGTTGGGATATATATATATATATATTTATTGCAAAAACAAAGGTTTCACGGATGTTATACCTAGGTTCTGCGGCCAAGCCCTCTGGCCAACCCCCCCCCCCCCAAAAGGCAGCAGGGGCCATACACTTTTATTTAACAGGGAGGGGGGCACGCAGCCTCCTACCCGGGCCAATGTCGGCCCCAGGGATCCTATTCCCCAGGGCCTGGTTAATTAATAACAAGGGAGGGAGGCTACGTGGCCTCCCTCTGCCCAGGCTGATTTATGCCCCAGGGACCCCATCCCAGGGGCCCAGACAATAAAGGGTGGATACCCTGGAGCTCACACAGGGCACCCAGTTCACCATTGTTGTGGGTTGCAGGGGGAAACCCAATGCGCCTGCGGTGCCAGTCGGCTCCTCGCCCTCGCCTCCAGCGGGAACCGGTATTGCTCTCATCCGCAGGGAGCAGCAAATAATGCTGCTCCCTGTAGGTGGGAGCAAATTTTTCATCTATTTCCCTGCCCGCTTCAGTGCGGGCAGGGAAACAGATGAAAAGTCTGCTCTCAGCGGGCAGGAGCATTTTTCATGCTCCCGCCCACTGGGAGTGGACTTTCTGTTTGCTCTTGCCCGGCGGGAGCTTCGAAATTGCTTTCACCAAGCGAGAGCAAACACAGGTTTCCATGCCCCGAAACCGCCACCCCCGGGACATAGTAGAAGCCAGCCCTGGGGGATGCGGTCCCCAGGGGCATTAATGTCTGCAGGAGGGGGGATACGTGGCTCCCTGACTTTTCAAACCACAGCAGGGCCCCGGGGATCCTGAACGCGACCCGGGGAGGGGGCCGTGCAGCCCCCTTTTTTGTTTAGGCCGGGCCCCGGGGATGGGGTCCCTGGGGCTGAACTGGGCCTGAGAAGGGGGGCCGTATTCCTCTCACTCCCCATCATATATTAATATAATTCAGGCTAGGACCTGGCCCACCCACGGGGGGCACATGAAAATAAGCGCTGGAAACTGCTCGTTTTTTTTCCCCGTGGATCTGTGGATCCACCACGATTTAATGGGAAACTTTTGTAAAAAAAAAAATATTTTGACCACCCCCCCCACATGAGACCCCACCACAAGGCCTAGGGGGTCAGAACATTCCGACCTTGCCCCCTTGTCTTGTTGTTATTTTTTTTTGGGACTTAGCCAAGTCCAAGTCCCAAGATGGCAGCCAACACTTCCAGGTTGCAGTGCTGGCAGCCAATCAGATCTCATTTTGAGATCAGTCAGATCCGCGGAGGATTCGCGCCCTTAGATATCTATAAATCTTTTTTCTTTAATAACTCCAAAACTACTGAATGGATTTTCACCAAATTACAAAAAGCAATCTTTCTGGACCAAGATCTAGCTTTCTGCCAAATTTGGTGTAATTCCATCCAGCAGTTTGGGCTGTAGTATTGTCTAAAATCCCTATGGGAAAGTGCATTGGGAAAGTGCATTGAGAAAGTGCATTGGGAAAATGCGCTTTGGGGCCCCCTTTTTCTCAGCCCCCGCTTGATGATCCAACCTGTAACTTTCAAGACAGCAGCTGAAGTGAGTGGCAAACTAGTTTTAAAAATTTTGTGAAGATTCATCAAATGGCGCCAAAGTTATTAAAAAACCCAAAAATACGTTGTTCATGGAAATTAGGTCCTAACTATAGCTACCTACTGGATGGATGGATGGATATGGAGATATATATATATATATATATATATATATATATATTTTCAACCACAGGCGCCCCTCCTGGGAGCTCCGCCCGTAGACCGGTGGCGCGATGACCGCCGGTGGTGCAAACCAGCATGTAACTTCTTCGACTATGCCAAAAACACGCGGTCTCAGGATCTCGTACAACGAAAGTTTATTTTGTTAAAGGTAACGCGTTTCGGAAGCAAGACTTCCTTGATCAAGGAAGTCTTGTTTCCGAAACGTTTTACCTTTAACAAAATAAACTTTCGTTGTACGAGATCCTGAGAGCGCGTGTTATTGGCATAGTCGAAAATATATATATATATGGCAGAAGACTGACACAAAATAAAATAATCTGCACTACTGGAGGTCTGCACTCGTTTTTGTTTCGCTGGTAGCAGATGCATTTCGAGCAACCGTGATATATATATATATATATATATATATATATATATATATATATATATATATATGAAAAACAGTCCCTTGATGCAACAAAAGACTCATTAACACAAGCGGGCACTGACTCCAATATGATGCGGTGCAGTATTATTTATTTATTGTATTGCAGGTGCTGTCCATGACGCGTTTCGGCCACACCCAGTGGCCTTGATCACATGATCGCGCTACGACAATTGCCGATTTATAAGTACATCACCACGTGACTCACTACCCTGTGATAGTCACTGACAAAACACTGCATGAGACCATTTGAATGGTCGTAAAATGCCAAATACGACGTGAAATAAATGGCAAACAATTATTGACTTGTGTACTTGTAAAATATAGATAAATAGACGATGGCATTGAAACTTTTGAACGATATAGTAATAAAATTGATTGCTACCAAATATATACTAAAGATGAATGCTCATAATTTATCTATTTGTAACTGCAACAAATGATGGACGGAATGCTGAATGATTCAGACATTCTCCCCCAGTCAAGAGATCTGGGTTAAATCCATCCTTCTTTTGCCCACTACGCCACCCCAGTTTGGACCCAGCCATATGCAAATCAGTCTTGACCCTGTGCCCCATGGGAACAGTCCAGACCGAACTGCCAAGCCAGGTCCTCCCTGGACCGGAAACAAGCATCCTGGGACCGGTTTCAGGGTATGTCACCCTTCATCAGCCAGGCTAGCTTGAATCCAGTGGCACAGTGAGCAAGGGACCCGCGTCTGGGCATACCCATCCCACTTAGGGCGAAAAGTGTAACTGCAACAAATGATGGACGGAATGCTGAATGATTCAGACACTCTCCCCCAGTCAAGAGATCTGGGTTAAATCCATCGTTCTTTTGCCCACTACGCCACCCCAGTTTGGACCCAGCCATATGCAAATCAGTCTTGACCCTGTGCCTCATGGGAACAGTCCAGACCGAACTGCCAAGCCAGGTCCTCCCTGGACTGGAAACAAGCATCCTGGGACCGGTTTCAAGGTATGTCACACCCTTCATCAGCCAAGCTAGCTTGAATCCAGTGGCACAGTGAGCAATGGACCCACGTCTGGGCATACCCATCGCACTTAGGGCGAAAAGTGTGACTGCAACAAATGATGGACGGAATGCTGAATGATTCAGACATTCTCCCCCAGTCAAGAGATCTGGGTTAAATCCATTGTTCCTTTGCCCACTACACCACCCCAGTTTGGACCCAGCCATATGCAAATCAGTCTTGACCCTGTGCCTCATGGGAACAGTCCAGACCGAAATGCCAAGCCAGGTCCTCCCTGGACTGGAAACAAGCATCCTGGGACCGGTTTCAGGGTATGTCACCCTTCATCAGCCAAGCTAGGTTGAATCCAGTGGCACAGTGAGCAAGGGACCCACGTCTGGGCATACCCATCCCACTTAGGGCGAAAAGTGTAATTGCAACAAATGATGGACGGAATGCTGAATGATTCAGACATTCTCCCCCAGTCAAGAGATCTGGGTTAAATCCATTGTTCCTTTGCCCACTACGCCACCCCAGTTTGGACCCAGCCATATGCAAATCAGTCTTGACCCTGTGCCTCATGGGAACAGTCCAGACTGAACTGCCAAGCCAGGTCCTCCCTGGACCGGAAACAAGCATCCTGGGACCGGTTTCAGGGTATGTCACCCTTCATCAGCCAGGCTAGCTGGAATCGAGTGGCCCAGTGAGCAAGGGACCCACGTCTGGGCATACCCATCCCACTTAGGGCGAAAAGTGTAACTGCACTGAAGTGGCGAAGTGAGCTAAAGAATGATGATGGATTCAACCCAGATCTGTGACTGGGGGTGAGTGTCTGAAAAGTTTCAGCGCTCCGTCCATCAACTCCTTGTGTTTGCTTTATTCGCCCTAAGTTGGCAGGATATGCCCAGACGTGGGTCCCTTGCTCACTTTGCCACTGGATTCAAGCTAGCCTGGCCGATGAAGGGTGTTACCCAGAAACCGGTCCCAGGATGCTTGTTTCCGGTTCAGCGAAGACCTGGCTTGGCAGTTCGGGCAGGCTTGGCAGTTCGGGCTGGATTGTTCCCATGAGGAAGGCTCACAAAAGAAAGGGGTGAGAGGAAAAAGAACCCTCTTCGACCTCCCGCTCAATACTGTAATATCACACACAGAAGAGGGAATCTAACACGTGCGGGTGGGTGAGTGTAGGGGAAATGCACCAAATTGATAAAACTGCCCTCACACACAGCAAGCTGTGTCATGCTTCATCATAGGGCTGCTAACACACCTCCGCGTCAGCCCAACGCTGGAGGTGGAGCAATAGGGAGGGGGAAGACAATATTTAAATATGCACACGTGTACAGAGGAGCACGGTAATTGCTAAAAATTATTGCGCTATTTGAAGAAAAAAAAACGCAGTTCACCATACAGTGGTATAAAAATGTCGAAAAATCCTAAACAAAAATGTGAACTTTTGACATTTTTTGTGTGGTATGGAAGTACTCTCACACTTCTCCCTAAATTAACAAAAAAAATATATAGAAAGTTAGAACTATTTTGCCATACCTATTACCACTTTGCTAAAGTGGTAATAGTTAAGGCAAAAATACCAAAACTTATACTTACCTGCATTGGCAGGCACAATGCACAACACAGGGAAAGTGTACCATAAAACAACATGGCTGCCTTTAACTTTTGGTTACCTAATCAGCTAATGACTTGTGATAACTATGTACCGTGCTACTAATGCTAATTACCCCCACAGTTCACCTGAATACAACGATCAGTAACTTCAAATACAATAAAACTTTTTTAAAAAGTGACATTACTTACGTGCACTACACAAAATAAACATCTGCGCACCACAATATCTAAATCGGGACAAATTTAAACAAAATAACACTCACAGTTTGAGAACAATGAAAAAGGGATAACACATATCACTAAATTTAGATACAATTTTTTTTTCAAAATTATTACATTACTTACCTCCACTAGACAAAATAAACATCTGCGCAACGTAATATTTGATCCTGCTAAATTTAAACAAAATACCATTCCCGGTTTTAGGACAACACAAAATATAAAACTACATGGCTGAATATTACCTTTGGTAAACACAGCTGTCAACCTATCACATCACCAGTTCCAAGCTCCAAGTGTCATGTTATACCATGAACTGTATAAGGGATACTATAGCACAATATATAAGTATGTTACACTATTTATATGTGCAGCCATGAAATGAACATTCACATATTATAAATGATATTTTAGGCATATATTACGTTGAGATGTTTTCATATAATTTTGCAGCACCTTTTATTTAATTTACACACTCTACTTTACGCCACTCCAGTCTATAAGAGTTGACTTTATGCCACTGTACTCTATGATATTTACAGTATGCCAGGCCACTTTACGACACTCCTCTATACACCACTAAATTCTATGCTAAACCATGTACGTTACTCCACTGTACTCCACCCAACTACACTGTACGCCACTCCAGTGTACACCACTATACTCTACGGTATTATACTGTTTACAACTGTGTTCTATTACACTTATGTGTATGCCACTTTACTCGACGCCCCTACACTATATTGATCCCAACTGTACGCTATTTCACTGTACGCAACTCCACTTTATGCTATTCCGCTATATGCTACTCCAGTGTGCCCCACTTTATGGTACACTACTGGAGTAAGTAAAAGTAAGTAAAGTAAGTAAGTCCGTTTTTATATAGCGCAGCTACTCACCCTTACGGGTCTCAAGGCTCTGGGGGCCGTAGTGGAAATTAAGTGAGCTATTGCCCAGAGTCACATGGTGCTGAGCTGAGCTGCCGCCGGAGCCGGGGATCGAACCGTGAACCCTGTGCTCCGAAGTCAGCTGCCCTGGCCACTGCACCACACCTCTCCACTTGTGTACGCTATTCCAATGTATGCTACTCTACTCTATGTCAATCAATTCTACTAAAATGCAGTATACACCACTGCATTGTACCACAATATACTGTATGCTATTTCAGTTTAAAAAAACTACATTCTGTGCCACCCCAGTCAACACCACTTCAGTCTACATTACTAGATTCTACGCTTCTATAAATAACCCTATTTAAATCTTCGACACTGTACTGGACGCTACTCTACTATATGCCACTACAATGTACGTCTCTAGACTTAACGCTAGTAAACTCAAAGTTATTACTGTAAACACTACTTAATTGTATGCTACTCCACTGTACCGCACTACATTTTATGGTACTCCACGATACGCCATTGCACTGCACCCAATTACAATGTACCTCACTGAAGTGTACGCTATTCCACTCTGCACTACTTCACTGTACAGCACTGCAATATATACCACTACACTTTATACAATTTTATTTTACAACACTATACTATACCACAGTAGACTTCGCGCAAGCCCACTGTTCACCACTCAACTGTATGCCACTCCACTATATGGCACTCCACTGTACCCCAATCCAGTGTATGTTATTCCACTTTACACCACTTTACCACACTCCATGTACAACATTCCACTGTACGCTATTTTAGTATGCGTTATTCCAATATATGCCCCAAAAGTATACAACACTACTCTATACCACTCCATTGTATGCAAATACAATCTACAATATTTACAGAAAGTAACTCCACTTTAGCACACTGCACTTTATGCTATCCATTGTATACCACTACACTATATGGTACTAAGCTTTATGCCACTGCACTATACGGCACTGTACTGTAACCGACTTTAGTGTATGCCAGTGTACTGTATGCAAGTCCACTCTATGCCACTCTCCTGTATTCCATTCCAGTGTATGCCACTCCAATCAACCTCCTTCCACTTTATTCAAGTCCATTATTCCAAAATATACTGTACCACAGTAGATTTTACAACACTATCCACCACTATATTGTACCATGTAGTGTGTTCAGGCCAGTCATGTAATTTGACATGTCATAAATGTTATTAATGCAGTAATTTCGCAAGCTCTTACTTCTGTAATATACAAGGGTATAGGTAGTGGACAGAGAAGGGGCGAGTTATAGTTAATTTAGTGTGGCGAGAGGTGAGAAGACTGTGTACAGAGGTGCACGAATTATGTGAATTTTAAGCTTGTGCATAAGTTGAAATATGAGTTAAAAATATGATTTATATTAGTGTGAAAGTGGTACTTGAATGATAAATTTAAGATATAACTATAACTGTAAAATTTCTAATGTTTGTCTAATTTAAGTTGGGTTTGTATCGCAAACATAAATAGAGTTTGCCTAACTATAACTTATGTTTAATCTTTGTTTTTTGTGTGAATATATATTATATATATATATATATATTCCAAAAACAAGGTTACCCCTGGGGTGGAGGAAAATGCTGGTCGTCTGAACGTCATCAATTTTGAATCGGAGGCTGCCCATGAAGAAGGGTGGTTTGCCCGAAACGCGTCGGCAGCAGATTTGAGGGGTTATGTTTGCTGGACCTGTGCGATCCTGAGTGTGCCTCCACCCCAGGGGTAACCTTGTTTTTGGAATCTAAGTGACCTGCCCCGGTCACGGATGGCACCACTGCAATAACATTGTGGGTCCGCTGCCGCCAGGAATTCAAGCGGCGGCGTTGAGCAGGAGATGCCTTGAATTGCATTTGCATTCCCGCATGACATTTTTTCCCCATTAAATTGTTTTTAAATTCTACGAATGGTGATTGATGACGGCACCCCATTTGGGGTTGATTTAATATAGAACTACCAGCCCCATAATGCTTTGTAATTATCTATTTTAGAGTCATGGCAATAAAAGAGGGAAAATGCTGGTCGTCTGCACGTCATCAATGTTGAATCGGAGGCTGCCCATGAAGAAGGGCGGTTTGCCCGAAACGCGTCGGCAGCAGATTTGAGGGGTTATGTTTGCTGGACCTGTGCGATCCTGAGTGTGCCTCCACCCCAGGGGTAACCTTGTTTTTGGAATATATATATATTATCTACTGGCGGTCGCCAGTAGATAGTTATAGTTAGGACCTTTATCCATAGGAAATCCGCAACATTCTATTCCCAATAAGTTTGGCGTCGTTTGACGAAGCATCGCAAAATTTTCAAAACTAGTGGGACGCTCCGGTCCGCTCCTGTCTTGAAAGTTTCGGGGTGATTCATCAAGCGGCGGCCGAGAAAAAAGGGGGGTCCCAAAACGCGTTTTCTCCATGTTAATTCCCATAGGAAATTTTAGCCACGGCTACAGCCCGAACTGTTGAACGGAATTACACCAAATTTTGCAAAAGGTAGCGCTTGGTTCAGAAAGCGACCTTGTTTTTAAATGGCGTAAATCCGTTCAGTAGTTGCGGAGAAATTCAAAAAATAAGAGTGAAAAAATCAATTTCCCATAGGAAACTTTATGCAAGGCTACAGCAAAAACTGCTGAACGGAATTACACCAAATTTGGCAAAACGGTAGTGTTTGGTTCAGAAAGTACCCTTTTTAAAAATGGTGTAAATCCGTTCAGTAGTTGCTGAGAAAATCCAAAATAAAAGTTTCGATATCTATGGCCGCGGTGGATCCGCGCACCCTCCCGATCACGAGCTGCATGCTAATTGGCTGTCAACACTCCAAACCAGGAAGTGTTGGCAGCCATCTTGTCCCTCAGTAGAACCGAGGCACAAGAAAGCAGTTTGCACAGTGGTGAAGGGAGGGGGCGGGGCTTCAGGTGACATGTGTGCAAACAGGCCCCGTGGCGCGTTTTAAGATGGGGAATTAAATCCCCTTCAATCCTGAGGGTCCCTGGGGGCCAACTAGCCCACCAGGTACCTCCAGTAAGCGCCACGGAGCTGCGTTGGTGATACTTTCACTCCAAAATTGCTAGGCCCAAAAACGCAGCAATGGGGAAGCCAGACAAGCAACAACCCAAAATATCATTTGACACCACTCGACACACCAAGGGTGCGACGGCTCATTCAGACACCGAACTTGATACCGACAACGCAACTCGGACTGGCATGGAAGGTGTCCTACAGGCAATCCAACAAAGTCTATAGGACATTAATGGGAAATTAGACACCATCACCCAACGGGTCGACAATATGGCGGCTAAGCTGGACAAACACGGAAGGCGTCTGGTCGAGGCCGAAAATCGCATCACGGCGGTGGAGGACGAGTCACATGACACGACACAAAAATGCACTGAGATGGAGAAACTATTGGAAGTCATCAAAAATAAGGCGGAGGATTTAGAAGCGAGATCTCGACGCAACAACATCAGAATAGCGGGAGTTCCGGAGTCCACAAACACAGGGCGGATGGAAACGTACGTGGAGGAAATGCTACGTGGCGTGTTTGGCGCGGAACACCTTTCAGCGGTATTTTTAATAGAACGAGCGCATCGATCGATGGCCCCGAGACCAAAGCCTGGCGCCACTCCGAGACCTATCATTGCCCGTGTCCTCAATTATAGAGACCGTGATGTCATTTTGAGGCTAGCCCGAGAGAAACAGCAGATCAACTATCAGGGCAATGCATTGGAGTTCTACCCAGACTTCACTTTGACGGTCCAACTAGCACGAAAGGAGTTCAACCCAACGAAAAAGAAACTGCGAGAATTAGGAATAGAGTATGCTATGCTCTATCCAGCCCGGCTGAGAGTAACACATGAAGGCCAATCCACGCTTCTACTGTCACCGAAAGCAGCACAGGACTTTCTTAAAAAAATCAACAGTAAACGTAAGGAACGTAAACGAGCGGAGCAAAACCAAGACTCGGAATAAGTACTCATGGGAAGGACGGAAATCCTCGGCAATTGGACATTATAAGCTGATGAAGCACATGGGAGTAATGGGATAACAGATGGAACTGTTGGCACACCGGTGCAGCTGCGTCGTCACAGGCTGTAGATGCCATCCGGAGCCTAATGCAGGTGCCTAAGGACAGACATTTGTTTCTGCCAAAACTGAGTTGCCCTGGGACCCGGGGGGGGATGTGGGGCCCTATGGCTAGCCAGTACGCTTGTGATCACGTAAAAGGGCGCCGTCTGCCCCGGCTGGGAGCAGGTATAACTCACATATGTGTGCTGGCCTTGACAGGAATGAGGGATGCCGAATGCTAGAATATATAGACTACCTGATTGACCCTGTAGCTCTACAGTTACCAGAAAGGAATGTAGCTATGGATAGGGAGCAGAGGGAGAATACTGCAGATTAAGCTATTATGTTGGTACTAAGCACACAGAGGTAGAAACTATAGCAATGTTGCCGGTCTGGACCTGCAGGTAGTACCTCACTGTTAGTATTATTGTGTATAAGGGCGGTACCTGGCAATACGCTACAGCCGGTTGTGCTAACCAGATATAGACATATGGCTGTCAAAAATGGTAACCCATAGGTTGGAGGAGATGTTTCCAGTCTGCAACACTAATGTATACCTGACCACATCCACTAGGTTGGATGGAGTTGTGTGCACTTGGCGGACCCCCCTAGCGGGAGTTCCCCAATCAAAGTTAGATTATGTTGTTACTACTTTCAGGGGTATGTCTTTGGCATGGTTGGGATGCTGAAGTGGGTGGTGGGAGGAAGGGGGGGTGTTGGGGAAGGTTATATAGGCCAATGTACTTGAGAAACGTCGCTGAAATCCAGAGTTACGTACAGTTAAACAATGCCATTAGTGTCATTTTAGAAAACGGGAGAAGTGCATGCTGCACGAATTGTACTTCAATACACTGCACACAAGTAACTAGCAATGACCACTGAGAGATTACAACCTAAGCACTTAAACTTGTTAACTTGGAATGTGAGAGGGCTTAATAACCCGAAAAAGATCCGGCAAATATTTGCTACCTTGGACAGGCTACACATTGACATCGCGTTCCTGCAGGAAACGCATCTTGCACCCAATTCTAGCACTCGCATCGGACATAGATGGGCGGAGACAATACACAGTTCACCATACTCCTCCTACTCTAGAGGGGTCATCATATTGATTAAAAAGGATTGCAATTTAATATAGATGCCACCATCACAGATGAGCTAGGGCGCTATGTTATCATTACAGGAACACTAAGAGGGCAGAGACTCGCTTTAATTAATACATATGGCCCAAATATAGATGATCCTGACTTTTACCATGCATTATGGCGCAAACTCATCGATTTACCGAACATCCCCTTAATTTGGGGGAGATTTTAATATTGCATTACATGACGACCTTGATAGGTCAGGTTCATCATTGGAACCTCACAAAAGGGCGAGGGCAAACTAAACGATATTATGACTGATATACGGCTTACTGATATTTGGAGAACCCGAAATCCAGAACGTATGGAAGCCACGCATACATCAGCAGCGCACAATAGTTGGTCCCGTATTGATTATTGGCTGGTATCGGACGATATAGCACTATGGACACGAGCTGTGAATCACCTACCCAAAACAATATCCGATCATAACCCAGTGCTCATTTCCATGGCTATGCCAAACTATGTGCCGCCCCTTATAGCTGGAGGTTCAATGCGAAAGCATTACTAGACTCAATGTATACTGACACCATTAGTCAAGCTATCACAGAGTACTTTGTCATCAATAAACCCACAACTGAGGACCCCGGCCTACTATGGGAGGCTTTCAAAGCTACTATCAGGGAGTCTGCATAAGTACTAATGCTGGCATTCTCAAAGATATACGCAGGCAGCTCGAAGTGCGTGAAGACCAACTACGCACGCTGGAGAAGGAATACGAGCGCACACAAAACACAAAGATATTGGGAGACATCAGGACCACACTGACAGAATACCAAACATATGCTGATGACGAACTCAAATATGTAGCAAGGCGACAGATAGCGAGATCCTACGGTGAGGGTGGTAGACCGGGTAGGATACTGGCAGCTAAAATATGTACAGGGCATACTCCGCAGGTTGTCCGGGCGGTCAGGGATGCAAATGGGGAACTGCAATATACTGCACAGGGCATATTGAGGGAATTCATGAATACATATGGACAGCTCTACACTTCGCAGCCCACAGCCTCACCAGACACAATAGGGGACTACCTCGCAGATGTAGCGATAGCGTGGTTGTCGGATGCACAAAGAGACTACCTGTCCTCACCGATTACAGTGGAAGAAGTAATAACAGTCATAAAATCACTGCCAAATGGTAAAGCGCCAGGCCCTGATGGGTTCACATGTGAATTTTATAAATCTTTTGCCGATCAGCTAGCGCCCCACCTGGTAGAGATGTACGGAGCAGCTCATGATAAACAGATGTTACCACCAACATTGAGAGAAGCCATGCTTATAGCACTTTTAAAGCCTAACAAAGATCCGGAATATTGCGACTCATATAGGCCACTGTCCCTAATTAATGTAGACACAAAAATACTGGCCAAGCTGTTAGCTACTCGACTGCAACCACTGATGACCAATTTAATACTGCCGGATCAATCAGGGTTTATTCCCTCAAGGTCAACAGCCCATAATACTAGAACGCTATTTGCGCTTTCGCATTACTTAAGCCCCACTACTAAAGCTGCCGCAATTCTTCTAGATGCTGCTAAAGCATTCGACTCTATTGAATGGGTATACCTGCCCACAATTTTACGGAGAATGGGATTCCCCCCTATGTTCCTGCAGTGGATACAAATACTATATACTGCACCGATGGCGCGTATTAAAGTCAATAAATACATATCTGAGGACATACCGATAGCTAAGGGGACGCGACAAGGTTGCCCATTGTCCCCGTTATTATTCGCAATAGCGATTGAACCATTGGCATGTAAGATTCGACAGGGACATCACTACTCAGCGCTCCAATTCCCGCAGAGGCCCTTGCATATATCGTTATATGCAGATGACATGACGCTATATGTACGAGACCCTGAAATGAATCTGAATCCTCTACTGAGGGAGTATATTAAATTTGGGCAGCAGTCGGGGCTCAAAATAAATTGGGCCAAATCAATAATTATACCATTAACAGACACCACACACCCGCATTCAACCGAATTTCCCTTAGAATGGCAGTCAGAGCCAGTTAGATATTTGGGTGTTTGGTATCACCGTGACCCAGAAGTTGTAATCCGCGCCAATTATGGCAGGGCGATTAGTGTGCTGGAAGAAAAAGTAGGGCGATGGATTCAACTACCATTTTCGCTGGCTGACCGAATAGCCATTGTAAAGATGGTTGTCTTGCCAAAATTGCTGTACCTATTTAATAACATTCCGATTAAGCCCCCGGCAGAGGTGTTTCGTAGGATAACCACCATGACACTGCGCCTGATATGGGCGGGTAAACAGGCCCGGATAGAACTACGCGCTCTTACACTACCTTACTCAAAGGGTGGATTCAAGGTTCCGGACTTCTTGCTTTATTATTTATGTGCACAAGCGCAATATGCACATTTTTGGTATCATAAGATCCCTTACCTCACACATGTCGCTATTGAAGAAGGCGATGCCTTACCAACTCCGTTAAATGCGATTATAACGCACCATAGGCCACCACTTCATAAACAAGACATAAACACAATAGATACAACAAACAATGCATGGCGTGTAATGGGTCAAAAAGCGCATAAATTACCACTATACGCCCCTGCACTAAAATTGCATTACCATCCGGAACTATCAGTTACCCAGGAACAAGTGGACATGGGCCTGCTGAGAAAAGTGGGTATCGATACCATGGGGGATATATATCACAATGGGGCTTTTAGGTCACTTGATGAGCTATCATACATAAGCAACCAGACATTACTGTTTAGATTTACGTATCACAGATTACAGGAAGCAATAAAGAGGTTGTACCCATCCTACCCTGAGGAACCACCACAGCTGTCCACGCTACAGCTACTGATCACAACACCCGCTGCTAAACACATGGTGTCTAGACTATATGTTAAGCTACAGGAAGACATAGCGGATAATACACACAGGGCATTGGAGAAGTGGAACGATGGGCTAGATATACCATTGACAGAGGAGGAATGGGCTATAACCTGCTCGCTGACTGGCTTGCTCACACCCAATGGGAACTTACGTATATTACATTATAAGTACCTACATCAGACTTATTATACCCCTGCAAGGCTCTGTAGATATGGTTTACGAACAGATTCTAAATGTCAACGCTGCAATACTGAAATAGCAGATTTCATACACCTTGCATGGTCTTGTGCAGAAGTGACGGAGTTTTGGTTAAGGGTAACACAGATGCGGAGCACTATGGTGGGCATTGAGGTGGAATGCACTGTTCGCACATGCTTGCTGGGTCTAGTTCCTGCTGTACGTGCCACTAAGTGCAAGTTCTGTGTAATTGCGCTGCTATTGGCTAAACGCAGAATATCGTTATGTTGGGGCAGTAAGAGGGCGCCAAAAGTTAGGAAATGGATCCAAGATCTGTCCTATTGTAAAGACACATTGCAAACGTATGAGGAGGAGCTACCCATGGGCTCAAGGCCTAGAGATTACTGGAAATGCTTGACTATCTGCAACAGCACCAAGTTGACTAATTATGTGTAACAGCTGCACTGTAGAAAATGTATTCACAGGTAATAATGTAAAGTTGCAAAAACTGGATGATGGATGTTGTTGTACAACGGTCTAAATGTTAATTATATGTTGGACATTGTATGTCTTTGAAAATGTTAAAAAAAAAAAAAAAAAACTTGAATTTCCTTCCATAGGATATCATTGCCTACTTTTGCTGAAAAAGTTTCTAAGTGTCGATTTTTGAAACATACAAATATTCCTCTAAAATCAGCAGAACTACGAATTCCGATTTACTCACCTGTTATCAGGAGAGACCTCAGTGCTGCATCTTTGAGCCCAGTACTGATCCTGAAAAGTAATTTTAACCGTACTTACCAGTAACTTGAATTTCCTTCCATAGGATATCATTGCCTGCTTTTTGCTGAAAAAGTTTGTGTCGATTTTGAAACATACAAATATTCCTCTAAAATCAACAGAACTACGAATTCCGATTTACTCACCTGTTATCAGGAGAGACCTCAGTGCTGCATCTTTGAGCCCAGTACTGATCCTGAAAAGTAATTTTAACCGTACTTACCAGTAACTTGTATTTCCTTCCATAGGCTAACATTGACTGGTTTCACTTGAAAATTCTTCTAAGTGTGGAGTTTTGGAACTTTATAATATTCCTCTAAAATCAGCCGAACTACGAATTCCGATTTACTCACCTGTTATCAGGAGAGACCACAGTGCTGCATCTTTGAGCCCAGTACTAATCCTGAAAAGTAATTTTAACCGTACTTACCAGTAACTTGAATTTCCTTCCATAGGCTAACATTGACTGGTTTCACTTGGAAATTCTTCTAAGTGTTGAGTTTTGGAACTTGATAATATTCCTCTAAAATCAGCTGAACTACGAATTCCAATTTACTCACCTGTTATCAGGAGAGACCTCAGTGCTGCATCTTTCAGCCCAGTACAGATCCTGAAAAGTAATTCTAACCGTACTTACCAGTAACTTGAATTTCCTTCCGTAGGCTAACATTGACTGGTTTCACTTGGAAATTCTTCTAAGTGTGGAGTTTTGGAACTTTATAATATTCCTCTAAAATCAGCCGAACTACGAATTCCGATTTACTCACCT
This sequence comes from Calotriton arnoldi, assembly GCA_963921515.1. NCBI lineage: Eukaryota > Metazoa > Chordata > Amphibia > Caudata > Salamandridae > Calotriton > Calotriton arnoldi. The sequence goes on from CAWUFW010003960.1 coordinate 132,320, forward strand.
GTTATCAGGAGAGAACCCAGTGCTGCATCTTTTAGCCCAGCACTGACCCTGATAAGTAATTCTAACCGTACTTACCAGTAACTTGTATTTCCTTCCATTGGAATCCATTGTCTGGTTTTCCGCAGAAAAGTTTCAAAGTGTTGTTTTTCACAAACTACAAATATTCCTTAAAAATCGCCTGTATGACTTAAACGCATTCTTTCAACTGTTTACAGGAGATGCACCAGTGCTGGATCCAGGATCCACCACTGAGTAAGAAAAAGTAACGATAATACTACTTACCTGCTAAGTGAATTTCCTCCCATAGGATAACATTGGTGATTCTATGTGAAAAAGTTTCGAAGTGTCAAGTTTTAAAATACAATAATATTCCTTAAAAAACACTACTGTAACCAAAACGCTTTTACTCAACTGTTTACAGGAGATGTCCCAGGACTGAATCTAGGATCCAGTCCTGTGGTTAGAAAAGTAATCCATAAAGTAACTAATTGTATTTAACTAGAAATTCACATTGAGCTCAATGTTGCATTGTGTTTGAAATTGTGTTGCCCATTGCAACAACTGTAACTACTGTTCTTAAAACTCTATTGCCTATTTGCAAAGTATTTAAACTAAAGTAATTCATTCTGAGAAAGTATATTTTGTAATGTAATGTATAATGTAATTACAATGTAATTTAAAAAATAAAATATCTAAAAATAAATAGTTTTAAAAAATGTAGTAAATCAGTATCAAAAAATAAATATAACAATTAAATACATTTAAAAATTGTCATTTACAAAACCTTTGAAATTCACTGAAAAAACCATAGGTTTTAGGGGCGTTACAGTTAGAAATTAGCATTTAAAAAACCTTTGAAATTCACTGAAAAAACCATAGGTTTCAGACACGTTATAGTTAGAAATTAGCATTTAAAAAACACCCTGACCCCCTAGGCCTGCTCACTGATGACATCATCCACGTGATAATCTGATGCACCTCCTCACACCCTAATATAACCTTTGATACACCCACTCTAAATTACAGACTGCCATTCGCAAAACCATAGACACTCCAACACCAATAACTACATACCCACTCACTGATTCTTAGGTCTACACACACACATCCACTCACTCACCCGTACAGTCACTCATACTTACGGTCACTCAGTACAGGACTATCATATGCACTCTTACTCCTATATAGACACTCAAACACCGCCACTCATCCATAGAGGTACTCACACACCTAGTCAGTCATGCAAATAATTAAACACACTGCCATTTACTCACCTATACAGTTACACACACACCAGCTCACTTAATCATACAAATACTAGCACATTGTTACGCTCTTATACAATCACTGATACAAGCACACACTCATCCATACAGCCACTATCACAATCACTCACTCTACGCTATAGCTATTTATATACTCCAACACACATATATACTGCCTTTCACATATGTAGTTACTCACACATGTACCACTGGGACATACATTCACTCACTAACACACTCTTACACACACTTACCCACCCATACAGTCTATCACAGATGCACTCTTGAAACCATCCACCCAGTGAATCACCCACTCACACATCTATGCACAGAGTCGCACACACCCCACCGACACAAACACTCAGGCACCCATACAGATACTCAGACAACCAATCAATAACTCATATAGACACTTATGTGCTATTCACAAACCCATGCAGCCACTTACACAGCAACAGACAGACGGATACAGACATTCACCCAGTTTAGTCACTAACCCATGCATTCAGTAAGATACGTTTAATCACTCACTTATAGAGTCAGTCACGCACCTACTAAATCATCCATCCAGACACTTATACACCCACTCATTCTTCAATACGCCTTTCCCTATATATATTAAAAATATTTAAACTTTACAGAAACACACAGTCACTGGATGATGTCATCAGTGATGTCATTTGAGATGTCATCAGTGATGTCATCAGTGATGTCACTGACCATGTCATGAGTGATGTAATATGTGACGTCATCAGCAGTGCATTGCGGGGCGCGAGTTATAGTTAGCTGAACTAACTATAACGGGGGAATTTCACGGGTTTTGTACGAGTGAAATGTCCAACTAACTATAACTATCCCTAAAACCTATGGTTTTTTCAGTGAATATATATATATATATTCACTGAAAAAACCATAGGTTTCAGGGACGTTATAGTTACAAATTAGCATTTAAAAAACCTTTGAAATTCACTGAAAAAACCATAGGTTTTAGGGACAGTTATAGTTAGTTGGACATTGCACTCGTACAAAACCCGTGAAATTCCCCCGTTATAGTTAGTCCAGCTAACTATAACTCGCGCCCCGCAATGCACTGCTGATGACGTCACATATTACATCACTCATGACATGGTCAGTGACATCACTGATGACATCACTGATGACATCTCAAATGACATCACTGATGACATCACTGATGACATCATCCAGTGACTGTGTGTTTCTGTAAAGTTTAAATATTTTTAATATATATAGGAAAAGACGTATTGAAGAATGAGTGGGTGTGTAAGTGTCTGTATGGATGATTTAGTAGGTGCGTGTCCGACTCTATAAGTGAGTGATTTAACGTATCTTACTGAGTGCATGGGTTAGTGACTAAACTGGGTGAATGTCTGTATCCGTCTGTCTGTTGCTGTGTAAGTGGCTGCATGTGTTTGTGAATAGCTACATGAGTGTCTATATGAGTTATTGAATGCTTGTCTGAGTATCTGTATGGGTGCCTGAGTGTTTTTGTGGGAGGGTGTGTGCAACTCTGTGCATAGATGTGTGAGTGGGTGATTCACTGGGTGGATGGTTTCAAGAGTGCATCTGTGATAGACTGTATGGGTGGGTAAGTGTGTGTAAGAGTGTGTTAGTGAGTGAATGTATGTCCCAGTGGTACATGTGTGAGTAACTACATATGTGAAAGGCAGTATATATGTGTGTTGGAAGTATATAAATAGCTATAAGCGAGAGTGAGTGATTGTGATAGTAGCTATATGGATGAGTGTGTGCTTGTATCAGTGATTGTATAAGAGCGTAAGAATGTGCTACTATTTGTATGAGTAAGTGAGCTGGTGTGTGTATAACTGTATAGGTGAGTAAATGGTAGTGTGTTTAATTATTTGCATGACTGACTAGGTGTGTGAGTACCTCTATGGATGAGTGGCGGTGTTTGAGTGTCTATATAGGAGTATGAGTGCATATGATAGTCCTGTACTGAGTGACCGTAAGTATGAGTGACTGTACGGGTGAGTGAGTGGATGTGTGCGTAGACCTAAGAATCAGTGAGTGGGTATGTAGTTATTGGTGTTGGAAGTGTCTATGGTTTTGCGAATGGCAGTCTGTAATTTAGAGTGGGTGTATCAAAGGTTATATTGGGGTGTGAGGAGGTGCATCAGATTATCACGTGGATGATGTCATCAGTGATGTCATTTGAGATGTCATCAGTGATGTCATCAGTGATGTCACTGACCATGTCATGAGTGATGTAATATGTGACGTCATCAGCAGTGCATTGCGGGGGCGCGAGTTATAGTTAGCTGGACTAACTATAACGGGGGAATTTCACGGGTTTTGTACGAGTGCAATGTCCAACTAACTATAACGTCCCTGAAACCTATGGTTTTTTCAGTGAATTTCAAAGGTTTTTTAAATGCTAATTTGTAACTATAACATGTCTGAAACCTACGGTTTTTTCAGTGAATTTCAAAGGTTTTGTAAATGACAATTTTTAAATGTATTAATTGTTATATACATTTTTTCATACTGATTTCCAATTTTTTTAGAAACAATTTTTTTTAAATATTTTATTTTTTAAATTACATTGTAATTACATTATACATTACATTACAAAAAAATACTTTCTCAGAATGAATTACTTTAGTTTAAATACTTTGCACATAGGAAATAGACTTTTAAGTACAGTAGTTACAGTTGTTGCAATGGGCAACACATTTTCAAACACAATGCAACATTCAGCTCAATGTGAATTTCTAGTTAAATGCAATTAGTTACTTTATGGATTACTTTTCTAACCACAGGACTGGATCCTAGATTCAGTCCTGGGACATCTCCTGTAAACAGTTGAGTAAAAGCGTTTTGGTTACAGTCGTGATTTTTAAGGAATATTATTGTACTTTAAAAGTTCACACTTAGAAACTTTTTCTCATAGAATCACCAATGTTATCCTATGGAAGGAAATTCACTTAGAAGTTAAAAACTGTTATCGTTACTTTTTCTTACTCAGTGTTGGATCCTGGATCCAGCACTGGTGCATCTCCTGTAAACAGTTGAAAGAATGCGTTTAAGTCATACAGGCGATTTTTAGGAATATTTGTAGTTTGTGAAAATCGACACTTTGAAACTTTTCTGCTGAAAACCAGACAATGGATTCCTATGGAAGAAAATATAAGTTACTGGTAAGTACGGTTAAAATTACTTTTCAGGGTCAGTGCTGGGCTAAAAGATGCAGCACTGGGTTCTCTCCTGATAACAGGTGAGTAAATTGGAATTCGTACTTTGGTTGATTTTAGAGGAATATTATAAAGTTCCAAAACTCCACACTTAGAAGAATTTCCAAGTGAAACCAGTCAATGTTAGCCTATGGAAGGAAATTCAAGTTACTGGTAAGTACGGTTAAAATTACTTTTCAGGATTAGTACTGGGCTGAAAGATACAGCCCTGAGGTCTCTCCTGATAACAGGTGAGTAAATCGAATTCGTATTTCGGCTGATTTTAGAGGAATATTTTAAAGTTCCAAAACTCCACACTTAGAAGAATTTCCAAGTGAAAACAGTCAATGTTAGCCTATAGAAGGAAATTCAAGTTACTGGTAAGTACGGTTAAAATTACTTTTCAGGACCAGTACTGGGCTGAAAGATACAGCACTGAGGTCTCTCCTTATAACAGGTGAGTAAATCGGAATTCGTATTTCGGCTGATTTTAGAGGAATATTTGTATGTTTCAAAAATCAACACTTAGAAACTTTTTCAACAAAAAGCAGGCAATGATATCCTATGGAAGGAAATTCAAGTTACTGGTAAGTACGGTTAAAATTACTTTTCAGGACCAGTACTGGGCTGAAAGATGCAGCACTGAGGTCTCTCCTTATAACAGGTGAGTAAATAGGAATTCGTATTTCGGATGATTTTAGAAGAATATTTGCACAATGGTGAAGGGAGGGGCGGGGCCTGAGGTGACATCTGTGCAAACGCGCCCCGTGGCGCGTTTTAAGTTGGGGGATTAAGTCCCTTGAATCCTGAGGGTCCCTAGGGGCCAACTAGCCCACCAGGAACCTCCAATATGCGCCAGGGGCTGCGTTGCAGAGACGTGTAGAGAGGCCACACCCCTTTTACACCTCTCTGCAACGCAGCTCTGTGGCGCTTTCTGGATGTACCTGTTGGGCTAGTTGGCCCCAGGGACCCTCAGGATTGAAGGGATTTAATTCCCCATCTTAAAACGCGCCACGGGGCCTGTTTGCACACATGTCACCTGAAGCCCCGCCCTCCCTTCACCACTGTGCAAACGCGCCCCGTGGCGCGTTTTAAGTTGGGGAATTAAGTCCCCTTGAATCCTGAGGGTCCCCGGAGTCCAACTAGCCCACCATATACCTCCAAAAAGCGCCACAGAGCTGCGTTGCAGAGAGGTGTAAAAGGGGCGTGGCCTCTGTACACCTCTCTGCAAGGCAGCCCTCTGGCGCATACTGGAGGTTCCTGGTGGGCTAGTTGGCCCCCAGGGACCCCCAGTATTCAAGGGGAATTCGTTCCCCTCTGCAAACGTGCCAGGGGCGCGTTTGCAGAGTGGTGAAGGAAGGGGCGGGGCCTGCGGGCCCGATCGTTTAAAAAAAAAAATGTTGTCCCCTGAAGGGGGGCTCTGTGGCCCCCCTTCCTTTTTCCAGTTTTTATGCCCTGGGGACCCCATCCCCCAGGGCTGGCCCTCTCGTTGGGGACTGTGGGGGGGTCCCCAATCCCCCCACAGTCCCGCCGGCTCCCCGTGTCCTACGGGAGCCGGCATTGCTTTACACATGGGGAGCAGCTAACATGCTGCTCCCCATGTGGAAAGCAATCGGCTTTGGATATTGGAAGAGAGAGCAGGTTTCCTGCTCTCTCTTCCAATATCCAAAGCAGTGTGCAATGACAGGACGGGAGCCGCGAGGGACACTGCAGGAGCCGGCCCTGGGGGGTGGTGGTCCCCAGGGCCATCAAAAGCTCCAGGGAGGGCCGCGCGGCCCCCTCCCATTCAGTTCACAGCCCCGGGAGGTGGTGGTCCCCGGGGCTCTGGGAGTCCGTAACGGACCCCCATATTTAAATGTTTAGTGCCCCGGGGAGGTGGCGGTCCCGGGGCGTGTGGGGGCTGGAGCCCCCACACAGGTTTTTTAATTAATAAAAAAAGCCCCGGGAGGTGGTGGTCCCGGGGCTGCGGGAGGGCTCAGAGCCCTCCCGCACCATTTTAAAAAGCCCGGGGGTGGCGGTCCCTGGGGCTTGGGGGCCCTTTGAGGCCCCCACACATTAAATTATCCCCCCCACCATGCCCCCGGGACTTGGGCCACCCAAGGGCAAAATACAATCGAAGCGCGGAGACCGCGCTCGATTTTTTTCGGCAGGATTCGCGCACCCTGAGCGCATCCTGCCGATTTTTGTAAAAACAATTTTTATTTTTTTTTGCCCAGGGGGTCCTTGTGGGACCCCCTGAGCAAACCTAGGGGGTCAGGGTGTTTCTACCCTGCCCCCTTTGTGCGCTTTGCGCACTTGTTTCTGTCCCTCGGTTCTACCGAGGGACAAAATGGCTGCCAACATTTCCTGAATCGGAATGTTGACAGCCAGCTGACAGCCAATTAACATGCAGCTCGTGATCGGGAGGGTACGCGGACCCTACTCGGCCATAGATATCACTATCTTTTTACTTTTGATTTTCTCAGCAACTACTGAACGGATTTACACCATTTAACAAAAAGGGTTCTTTCTGATCCAAGAACTACCTCTTTGCCAAATTTGGTGTAATTCCGTTCAGCAGTTCGGGCTGTAGCCGTGTCTAAAGTTTCCTATGGAAAATTGCATGGGGAAAACGCGTTTTGGGACCCCCTTTTTCTCGGCCCCCGCTTGACGAATCCCCGAGACTTTCAGGGTAGGAGCGGACCGGAGCGGGCCACAAAGTTTGAAAATTTTGCGAAGATACGTCAACCGGCAAGAGAGTTATTTCAAATAGAATGTCGCGGATTTCCTATGGATAATAGGTTGTAACTATAACTATCTACTGGCGACCGCCAGTAGATAATATATATATATATATATATATACACATGATACATTTGCATTCAATGGATCAAAACAGAAATTATTTACATAGTCAGTATCAATTTGATATGTATTCTGCCCTCCCGAATAGTTATAAGGTACCTCCCTCTGCATGCCCGTCTCAGCAAATGCAATTCAACTGTTTTTTGGCATCAGCATCTAAAAGCGTAGGTACCACGTCCATTCTGAATTAACAATAAAAATCACCCCTTGCAAAAAACACAAGGATGAACAAGAATATATCAATTCCAAACTATAAACACTTTATTTAAACACTTTTTGCGACTACAGAATAGTAGACGGTATGTCACATACACAGAATATTATGTGCATCCACTTGTTTTCCAGATTCGTAATTAAAATATGTCCAAGCACTGAGAGTGTCTTATGTTAAAACAAATTCATTTTTAGTAAGTACTAGAAAATGCAAAATCAGTTAGACTGAAGTGCGTGGCCCTCTCTCCCGAATGGGGCGGGGGCAATTATCTGTTTTCAATTAAATACAATTCAGGGTAGTGCTTATTACTAGGTTTGTGTCAGTTGTAAAGGTGCAAAATGAGGTTTTTTTCCCTTAAATTTTTTGTGTCAAGAGGAAAACTTCACAACTTCACTATGGGGCAGATTTACAAGAACTGGCGCATCCCTGCATATTAGCAGGGATGCGCCAGTTAAATTGCGACACGTAAAAAAAACCCTTGCACCACCATGGATGCGCCACATTTACAATGCGGCGCACCGTGGCGCAAGGATAGACAGATGTGTGACGCATCTTTTCAGCGTAAGGGCAATGCATTGCTGGAGTCGAGTCGCAAGTACGACGCAACTCCAGCAATGGTTAGGAATGCCTATTCCTAACATGCTGCGTCACTCCTTACGCCTGCTTCAAGCAGGCGCAAGGTTTTGACGCAGTGGCGTCGTAAAAGTGACTCAGTGAAATCTTGCAGATTTCACTGCGTCACTTTTACGAGGCTTTCCTGCGTGGGAACGCCCACTCCTGCATAACATTATACCTGACGCAGGTATAATGTAGCGCATGGCTTTACAACGTGACGCATCTCCCTAGATGCGTCACGTTGTAAATATGTTGCAACGTGGCGCATTGTTTACAACGCCGGTGTGTCACAGAAGTGACGCAACGGCAGCGTAAAGTTGTCGCAAGGGGCTTGTAAATCTGCCCCTCAGTTTGCTAAGTTTGTCACTTTAGGACATCTGAGTGATAACTGTGATCTTTCAGATAATTTACACTCCTACAACAATAAAGTATGATTCTGCAGCTGAAATGCTTTACAGAAATGGTTGGTGTTCTACTCCGCAAAAACTTTGAGCATAAATAGATCAGCAAACTGTAAAGTACCTGAGTAATAAATTCTACTTACCTTTGCCTGCATGGAAATATGATGGAAATACTTAGAGCTGGATGTTTTTTATTAGCATGGAATTTAACTTGCTAAAATCAATAACTTTGTAAAATGTTGGCATTGTAAAAAAACAAAAAATCCAAGTATTGAACCAATTGGCACTGCCAATGCTTGTTTTGGGGATACTCTGCAGCATCAGCAAAATGACGAGTTTTTCCCAGTGCTGTGAAGTATAAGGGGAAAAAAAAGTGCCATGGAAGCCAAAATAGATTATGTATGAGCTCACATGCAGCAGCATGAATCTGCACGTCATCACGTAGCCATCATTTTGCTTCTTTATTTACCATTCCAAGATGGCAGTAAATAAATTGTAGCTGCTGGGACCTCTAAAAAATAGAACTTAAGTTCTTTACAAAGGACTGCAACAGGAGGGGTGGAGGTGAAGTGGAGGATTGTGTGGGAGAGAAGGCAACGTGGGAGAGCAATGGAGGAGCTTGAGGAAGGGGAAGTATATGAGGGGGAAATCAGCACAGGAGAAAACACAATAAAACACATGAACTCTCATGGAGTGCTGATGAACAAAGAGAAAAAGTAGTTCCCCAAGGGTGATCAGTGGAAGTATACGTCATCCAATCAAGAGGATTAAAAAGAAGAAATGCTCCAGAGGAGGGACTAATGCAATAAGAGGAAGGAAAGCCATCAAATAAGAAGCAAGCAAATGCGAGTGATGAGAAAGCCAACTAGTGGTTAGCAGTGGGTTTGGCCATAAGCCCATAGTAAGTTTTGGCATGACCCACAAAAGGTCTTTTCCAAACAGGCAGATAGGTGAGACCAAAAACTTTAACACCACATACCTCAATGTGGTTCACAAAATTCATCCATAGTGAACTCCCATCTCATGTTTCGTAGTTTATGGTACTGTAGATAAAGTGATTCAAATATTTTAACAGCTTCAAACCCGAAGCCAACTAAGTCAAATTAGGCTTGAAGTCAAGCTGCTCAATGCTTGTGATGAAAGCGGAGATAAGGTGTGCTATCCTATCCGATCAGACTTTTAGTTTGCAAGGACCAAATTACTGCATGCTTACAGATGACCCCAGAGTATTCGAGATTTTAAGAAATCCTTCAATCCAGAAAATGCATTTCCAAGGGGCATTTAAGTGTTCCATTTTTTTAGATCCAAACCCAAGGTCCTTCATTCTGATAGAGGATAGTTCTTCTCAGTCTCACAAACAGAAAGTTTTGTTTAATTCACAGGAACTTTTAAAATATTCCGCAAGTGACAATTTTCAACCACTCTTTGAAAATTAAAAAAAAGTTCACAATCTTGTAATATTTAAATTTTACTTGCAATGAATGGCTGTGAATCATTGTGGAAAAAAATTCTAGCGCCTCTGGCCACAAACTGGTTTTTGATACATTCATTTTTGTACTACATTTTGTCATGTGATGGACTATTTTTGTGTGTAAATTTTATGCGCTTAGTTGTCAAATTACTCAAAATTGCTGATATTCATCATACTGCATTGTCACCTCTTCTTTTACAGCACCACACATTGAGCACAAACTATGAAACTGTTGAATCAGATCGAAAAATCTGTAAGTCCAGACACTTCATCTCTTTCAGTTCGCTCAAAGCCATGAAGTTCACTTGTTTTTGGCTGTCTTAACGTAGGTGCGTTTTGGCACATTATTGCTTCATCAACACATCTTTCGGGGTTCTGGGCAGAGAAGTGAACGTGGAACAAAAAACTTTCAGCAGGAGCCGATATTTTATTTGAAACTGACTGCAAACCAATGCCTTTTTCGCTTGACCCTCTTTTAATCCCCCCCTCCCCCCCACAAGTCCTTTTTGCACCCAGTGTTAGCTATAAAGGCAAACACTCCCCAACTTAAGCTAAAGAATGATGGCTTGGGAAACATTTAGGGAATACACCTGTTGTATGTATAAGGATGCATGTGAGGGCAACAAGCATACCTTCTTCAGATGTAGCCCTGGATCTTTACTCACATCTTAATTGGCTAACATGTTGTATTGCCACTCATTGGCCATCCAGATGCAATTAGTGGCAAAGAAGGAAAGGAGGTAATAGTGAAGGCAAGGGAACAGCTACTCCCTATCAAGTCCCAATGAAAGATGAAACAAGAAGTGCATTTTTAATTCCGATAGTCATCAACCATGAAAAAACAAAATTAAACGGCAGCTCTGTTTTAAAAAAGGCACCAGTTCCAAATGATGAGTTATAATATTATTCTCGGCTATTGCCTGAAATGCTTATGAAATTGAAGTGGCTGTAATATCTTCCATGAGAATTACTGTTAAAAAAAAAGTGCAAAGAGCTGAAAATCAACTGCTGAAAAAGAACCCTTCCTACGACATACACCAAACAAGCATTTGTTTTCCTGACATTAATTATTTCCTTTGTGGATCGTTTACATTCTTTATTTCTTTCACAAAAGCATAAGGATGAAATTAATGATAATTGCATCCCCCACATGCCATTAAGGGCGTCTTAAATCATAACAGAAAGCTCTCAGTATGGTATCTTATGCTATCTGGATCAGTGTCCAGGTGATCTTTATTTTTCCTCAAAAATTCCCCGAGTCTGCAGACAGCTGTTCTAAAGCAAGACTCAAAGGACTGTGTTAATGTCTGTGTGTTGAAGCCTTCCCCCGCAGGGGTGCTTAGCCATACAATCAGAACAACATCTGTACATACAATGATGCTAATGGTATGATTCAGGAGTACTTTACCTTCTGTTCTGGGTTTATTGCTGCCTTCACTAGGAATCTTTGCAAGATAGTTGAGAAAAAAAGAATTACTATGGATGTTGGCAAGTATGCAGAAGCGGTGCATCAGGTTTTACAGCCTACATTTATTTCCACTTTTTTTTTTAAACGTTTAATTTTTTTCTCTTAATATTTAATATTACATTTAAATAATGCTAATATTAACCCTACCTGATTTATGTATTTTTAACTCATCCCCTTTCATTTGTATGTACAAATAAATATACATGCGTGTTTATGTATATCTATATCTATATTCACTGAAAAAACCATAGGTTTTAGGGACAGTTATAGTTACTTGGACATTGCACTCGTACAAAACCCGTGAAATTCCCCGTTATAGTTAGTTCAGCTAACTATAACTCGCGCCCGCAATGCACTGCTGATGACGTCACATATTACATCACTCATGACATGGTCAGTGACATCACTGATGACATCACTGATGACATCTCAAATGACATCACTGATGACATCATCCAGTGACTGTGTGTTTCTGTAAAGTTTAAATATTTTTAATATATATAGGAAAAGACGTATTGAAGAATGAGTGGGTGTGTAAGTGTCTGTATGGATGATTTAGTAGGTGCGTGACTGACTCTATAAGTGAGTGATTTAACGTATCTTACTGAATGCATGGGTTAGTGACTAATCTGGGTGAATGTCTGTATCCGTCTGTCTGTTGCTGTGTAAGTGGCTGCATGTGTTTGTGAATAGCTAAATGAGTGTCTATATGAGTTATTGAATGCTTGTCTGAGTATCTGTATGGGTGCCTGAGTGTTTGTGTGGGAGGGGTGTGTGCAACTCTGTGCATAGATGTGTGAGTGGGTGATTCACTGGGTGGATGGTTTCAAGAGTGCATCTGTGATAGACTGTATGGGTGGGTAAGTGTGTGTAAGAGTGTGTTAGTGAGTGAATGTATGTCCCAGTGGTACATGTGTGAGTAACTACATATGTGAAAGGCAGTATATATGTGTGTTGGAGTATATAAATAGCTATAAGCAAGAGTGAGTGATTGTGATAGTGGCTGTATGGATGAGTGTGTGCTTGTATCAGTGATTGTATAAGAGCGTAACAATGTGATACTATTTGTATGAGTAAGTGAGCTGGTGTGTGTATAACTGTATAGGTGAGTAAATGGCAGTGTGTTTAATTATTTGCATGACTGACTAGGTGTCTGAGTATCTCTATGGATGAGTGGCGTTGTTTGAGTGTCTATATAGGAGTAAGAGTGCATATGATAGTCCTGTACTGAGTGACCGTAAGTATGAGTGACTGTACGGGTGAGTGAGTGGATGTGTGTGTGTAGACCTAAGAATCAGTGAGTGGGTATGTAGTTATTGGTGTTGGAGTGTCTATGGTTTTGCGAATGGCAGTCTGTAATTTAGAGTGGGTGTATCAAAGATTATATTAGGGTGTGAGGAGGTGCATCAGATTATCACGTGGATGATGTCATCAGTGATGTCATTTGAGATGTCATCAGTGATGTCATCAGTGATGTCACTGACCATGTCATGAGTGATGTAATATGTGACGTCATCAGCAGTGCATTGCTGGGCGCGAGTTATAGTTAGCTGAACTAACTATAACGGGGAATTTCACGGGTTTTGTACGAGTGCAATGTCCAAGTAACTATAACTGTCCCTAAAACATATGGTTTTTCAGTGAATTTCAAAGGTTTTTAAATGCTAATTTGTAACTATAACGTGTCTGAAACCTATGGTTTTTTCAGTGAATTTCAAAGGTTTTTAAATGCTAATTTGTAACTATAACGTGTCTGAAACCTATGGTTTTTTCAGTGAATTTCAAAGGTTTTTTAAATGCTAATTTCTAACTATAACGTGCCTGATACCTACGTTTTTTTCTGTGAATTTCAAAGGTTTTGTAAATGACAATTTTTAAATGTATTAATTGTTATATTAATTTTTTCATACTGATTTACTACATTTTTAGAAACAATTTTTTTTACATATTTTATTTTTTAAATTACATTGTAATTACATTATACATTACATTACAAAAATACTTTCTCAGAATGAATTACTTTAGTTTAAATACTTTGCACATAGGCAATAGACTTTTAAGTACAGTAGTTACAGTTGTTGCAATGGGCAACACATTTTCAAACACAATGCAACATTCAGCTCAATGTGAATTTCTAGTTAAATGCAATTAGTTACTTTATGGATTACTTTTCTAACCACAGGACTGGATCCTAGATTCAGTCCTGGTACATCTCCTGTAAACAGTTGAGTAAAAGCGTTTTGGTTACAGTCGTGATTTTTAAGGAATATTATTGTATTTTAAAAGTTGACACTTAGAAACTTTTCTCATAGAATCACCAATGTTATCCTATGGAAGGAAATTCACTTAGCAGGTAAAAACTGTTATCGTTACTTTTTCTTACTCAGTGTTGGATCCTGGATCCAGCACTGGTGCATCTCCTGTAAACAGTTGAAAGAATGCGTTTAAGTCATACAGGTGATTTTTAAGGAATATTTGTAGTTTGTAAAAATCAACACTTTGAAACTTTTTGCTGAAAACCAGACAATGGATTCCTATGGAAGAAAATATAAGTTACTGGTAAGTACGGTTACAATTACTTTTCAGGGTCAGTGCTGGGCTAAAAGATGCAGCACTGGGTTCTCTCCTGATAACAGGTGAGTAAATTGGTATTCGTACTTTGGTTGATTTTAGAGGAATATTATAAAGTTCAAAAACTCCACACTTAGAAGAATTTCCAAGTGAAACCAGTCAATGTTAGCCTATGAAGGTAATTCAAGTTACTGGTAAGTACGGTTAAAATTACTTTTCAGGATTAGTACTGGGCTGAAAGATGCAGCACTGAGGTCTCTCCTGATAACAGGTCAGTAAATCGGAATTCATATTTCGGCTGATTTTAGAGGAATATTTTAAAGTTCCAAAACTCCACACTTAGAAGAATTTCCAAGTGAAACCAGTCAATGTTAGCCTATGGAAGGAAATTCAAGTTACTGGTAAGTACGGTTAAAATTACTTTTCAGGACCAGTACTGGGCTGAAAGATACAGCACTGAGGTCTCTCCTTATAACAGGTGAGTAAATCGGAATTCGTATTTCGGCTGATTTTAGAGGAATATTTGTATGTTTCAAAAATCAACACTTAGAAACTTTTTCAGCAAAAAGCAGGCAATGATATCCTGTGGAAGGAAATTCAAGTTACTGGTAATTACGGTTAAAATTACTTTTGAGGATCAGTACTGGGCTGAAAGATGCAGCACTGAGGTCTCTCCTGATAACAGGTGAGTAAATCGGAATTCGTATTTCGGATGATTTTAGAAGAATATTTGCACAATGGTGAAGGGAGGGGCGGGGCCTGAGGTGACATCTGTGCAAACGCGCCCCGTGGCGCGTTTTAAGTTGGGGGATTAAGTCCCCTTGAATCCTGAGGGTCCCTAGGGGCCAACTAGCCCACCAGGAACCTCCAATATGCGCCAGGGGCTGCGTTGCAGAGACGTGTGAGAGGCCACACCCCTTTTACACCTCTCTGCAACGCAGCTCTGTGGCGCTTTCTGGATGTACCTGTTGGGCTAGTTGGCCCCCAGGGACCCTCAGGATTGAAGGGATTTAATTCCCCATCTTAAAACGCGCCACGGGGCCTGTTTGCACACATGTCACCTGAAGCCCCGCCCCTCCCTTCACCACTGTGCAAACGCGCCCGTGGCGCGTTTTAAGTTGGGGATTAAGTCCCCTTGAATCCTGAGGGTCCCCGGAGTCCAACTAGCCCACCATATACCTCCAAAAGCGCCACAGAGCTGCGTTGCAGAGAGGTGTAAAGGGGTGTGGCCTCTCTACACGTCTCTGCAACGCAGCCCCTGGCGCATATTGGAGGTTCCTGGTGGGCTAGTTGGCCCCAGGGACCCCCAGTATTCAAGGGGATCGTTCCCCTCTGCAAACGCGCCAGGGCGCGTTTGCAGAGTGGTGAAGGAAGGGGCGGGGCCTGCGGGCCCGATCGTTTTTTTTTTTTTTGTCCCCTGAAGGGGGGCTGTGTGGCCCCCTTCCTTTTTCCTGTTTTTGTCCCTGGGGACCCCATCCCCCAGGGCCTTACCCCCTTTTTTTTAAATTTAATTTTATTAAAAAAAACGGGAAGGGGGCCGCGTGGCCCCCTTCCCTGGGCCTGTATTGGCCCCGGGGACCCCATCCCCGGGGCATGGCCTTTTTTTATTTTCTTGGGAGGGGGCTGCGTGGCCCCCTCCTCAGGCCATTTAAGGCCCCGGGGACCCCATCCCCGGGGCCGGCCTTTCCATTTTTTTTTCTTTTTTGGGGAGGAGGGCCGCGTGGCCCCCTCCTGAGCCACTACTTGCCCCGGGGACCCCATCCCCCGGGCTGGCCCTCTCCGTTGGGGACTGTGGGGGTCCCCAATCCCCACAGTCCCGCCGGCTCCCCACGTCCCTTGGGAGCCGGCATTGCTGATTCCACATGGGGAGCAGCTGACATGCTGCTCCCCATGTGGAAAGCAATCGGCTTTGGATATTGGAAGAGAGAGCAGGTTTCCCTGCTCTCTTCCAATATCCAAAGCAGTTAGCTATGGCAGGACGGGAGCCGCGAGGCTCCCGTCCTGCCATAGCAAACTACAGTGTCCCGGGGTAGGCACCCGGGACACTGCAGGAGCCGGCCCTGGGGGGTGGTGGTCCCCAGGGCCATCAAGGGCTCCAGGAGGGGGGCCGCGCGGCCCCCCTCCTACATCAGCACAGCCCCGGGGAGGTGGTGGTCCCGGGGCTTCGGGGTCCAAAACGGACCCCCATTTTAATTTGTTAGTGCCCCGGGAGGTGGCGGTCTCCGGGCGTGTGGGGGCTGGAGCCCCCACACAGGTTGTTTAATTTTTTTAAAAAGCCCCGGGAGGTGGTGGTCCCTGGGGCTGCAAGAGAGCTCAGAGCCCTCCCGCACCATTTTTAAAAGAAAGCCCCGGGGTGGCGGTCCTCGGGGCTTGGGGGGCCCTTTGAGGCCCCCACACATAAAATTAAACCCTCACCATGCCCCCGGGACTTGGGCCACCCGGGGGCAAAATACAATCGAGCGCGGGAGACCGCGCTTGATTTTTTTTTTCGGCAGGATTCGCGCACCCTGAGCGCATCCTGCCGATTTTTTTAAAAAAAAAATTATTTTTTTTTTGCCCAGGGGGTCCTTGTGGGACCCCCTGAGCAAACCTAGGGGTCAGGGTGTTTCTACCCTGCCCCCTTTGTGCGCTTTGCGCACTTGTTTCTGTCCCTCGGTTCTACCGAGGGACAAAATGGCTGCCAACATTTCCTGAATCGGAATGTTGACAGCCAGCTGACAGCCAATTAACATGCAGCTCGTGATCGGGACGGTGCGCGCAGGGTGCGCTCAGGGTGCGCGAATCCTCCGTGCCCATAGATATATATGTACTTTTACTTTTGATTTTCTCAGCAACTACTGAACGGATTTACACCATTTAACAAAAAGGGTTCTTTCTGAACCAAGAACTACCTCTTTGCCAAATTTGGTGTAATTACGTTCAGCAGTTCGGGCTGTAGCCGTGTCTAAAGTTTCCTATGGAAAATTGCATGGGGAAAACACGTTTTGGGACCCCCTTTTTTCTCGGCCCCCGCTTGACGAATCCCCCCGAGACTTTCAGGGTAGGAGCGGACCGGAGCGCCCCACAAAGTTTGAAAATTTTGCGAAGATACGTCAACCGGCAAGAGAGTTATTTCAAATAGAATGTCGCGGATTTCCTATGGATAATAGGTTGTAACTATAACTATCTACTGGCGACCGCCAGTAGATAATTTGATCTATTACCACTTCAGTAATGTCAAATTTTTAATGGAGATAGATATACATTGCCTACTGGTGGTCGCCAGTAGGTAGCTATAGTTAGGATCTATTTTCCATAGACAGAGCGTTTTTTGTTTTGCTAATAACTTTGGTGCCGTTTGAAGAATCATCACAAAATTTTCAAAACTAGTACACCAGTCAGTACAGCTATTGTCTCGAAAGTTTTGGGGTGGTTTGTCAGGCGAGGGCCAAGTAAAAGTGGGGGAAGGTCCCAAAACGCGTTTTCCCCATGCACTTCCCATAGGTATTTTGAACACAACTACAGCCCAAGCCGCTGAATGGATTTAAACCAGATATGACAGACAGCTAGACCTTGGTCCGGAAATATCTCTTTTTGTTATTTGGTGTAAATCAGTTCAGTAGTTTTGGAGTTATTAAAGAAAAAATACATTTATATATCTAGATACGCACAGAGTCTGAAAGATCTCAGGGTGAGATCTGATTGGCTGCTAACACGTCAACCAGGAAGTGTTGGCAGCCATTTTGGAACTCAGAATCCTCCAAAGTCCAAGAAAAAAGATGAAAAAAAAGAAGGGGGCAGGGTAGGAATACCCTGACCCCCTAGGCCTGGTGGTGGGGTCCCACAGAGAGTCCGCCTGTGGACAAAAACGTTTTTGTTTCTCCAATTTTGTTGGGAAACCGCAGAGAATCCACAGATCCTGGCAAAATTTGGGGGAAAAAAGCAAGCGCTTGCTTTACTTTGCCCCCCGGGTGGGCCATGTCCTGGGGAGAAAATAAATTTTATATTAAGGGACAGGAGGTGCACGGGGCTCCCCATCTCCAGGCCAATTTCAGCTCTGGGGACCCCATTCCTCGGGGCCTGGCCAATTTCATAAAAGGGGATGGGGGCTCATTGGCCGATTACGACCCCAGGGACCTCTGACCAACTAATAATATGGTGAGGGGATCCATGTGGCTCCCTTCCTGGGTCGGATTCAGCCCTGGAGACCCCATCCCCAGGGCCCAGATGATTTTTAAAATGGGGAGGGTGCCGAGCCCCCCCCCTCCAGGGCTGATTTTGGCTCTGAGCACTCCATCCCCTGTGTCTCAGCCATGGATAGGAAAGCAAGAGGGCCAAGTGGCCTCCCTCCCAGAGCCATTAATGGCCCTGGAGACCCCATACTCCAGAGTCAGTCTCCTGTTCTGTCCCAGTTTGCCTACTCCCGTGACATAGTGTGCTTGCTCTCACTTGGCAGCAGCTATTTCAAAGCTCCGACCAAGCGAGAGCAAACACTAAGGGCCTGATTCTGAGTTTGGAGATCTTCCTGCTGGCCGCCACACCAGCGCCCTGCAGGAAGACCGACAAACTTGAAGTCAGACCGCCTCCTGGATTACGAGTTTAATCCAGGCGGTCGATGTGTGCAGCGGCCGTCCCATGGTGGTGCCTTTCTAAGGCTCAAAGGAGAGCCATAGAAAGGCAGTGCCGTGGGACGGCCAAAGCACGTTCCTGCACGGGAAGAAATGCACCATGTTGTGCATTTCTTCCTGTGCAGGAACTGGGGTTGCAGAAATACAGGGGGGCACATGTCGTGCATGCAGCCCCATGCCCAGAGGCAACAGGGGGCCCTATAAGGCCCCCCTGAGTTGCCTCACCGCCACCCTTTCCATTGGTGGCTCACCGCCGTGGATAGGGTCGCAGTGAGGTAACTCGTAATATGCTGGGCAGTGCCGCAGCTGCCCTGCCAGCATTTTGCTGCCTCAGACCGCTACGCCACTGCCGCAGGATCAAGGATCCCTGCCGGTTACAGCGGTCCAGTGGTGGTCCTACATACTCGCAATATGGCAGGTGGAGCGCCAGTCTGGCGGTCCATGGACTGCCACCGCGACTACAGAAGTCCAATGGACCGCCGCACTCATAATTAGGCCCTAAGTTCACTCCCAGCGGGCATTAGCATGTAAAATGCTCCTTCCCGCTGGGAACTGCCTTTTCATCTGTTTCCCTGCCCACTCTGAAGCAGGCAGGGAAACGCATAAAAAATTGCTCCTGCCTGCAGGGAGCAGCATGTTTAGCTGCTCCCTGGGAGCAGGAGCAATACCAGCTCAGGGTGGAGGGGGAGAGCCAGCTGGGGCCGCTCTCCCGCAACTTACATTAAAAAGGAATTGGGTGCCCTCAGTGGGCTCCAGGGTATCCACCCGTTACTGGCCAGGCCCGGGGAGGTGGGGTTCCCGGGACCAATATTAGCCCAGGGAGGGGGGCTGCCTGGCCCCCTCCCCATTGATAATGTGCCCAGGCCCCAGGAGATAGGGCCCCCAGGACACAAATCCCGCTGGGGGAGGGGAGGCTGCTTGCCCCCTTCCCCTTTTGATTATGTAGTGGGTGCCCTGGGTGGGCTACAGGGAACCCACCATTTACTGGATGGGCCCCGGGGGATGGGGTGCCCAGGGCCAAAATTCACCTGGGGAGGGGGCTGTGTGCCCCCTTCCCCCTTTTGATTATGTAGTGGGTGCCCTGGGTGGGCTACAGAGAACCCACCATTTACTGGATGGGCCCCGGGAGAAGGGGTGCCCCGGGCCAAGATTTGCCTGGGGAGGGGGCTGCGTGCCCCCTACCACTTTTAAATATGCAGTGGGTGCCCTGAGTGGGCTCCAGGGCTCCCACCATTTACTGGCCAGGCCCCGGGGGATGGGGTCCCCAGGTCCAATATTGGCCCAAGGAGGGGGCTGTGTGCCCCCCATCTCCTTCTAAATATGGCCAGGCCCCAGGAGGTGGGATCCCCGGTGCCAGAAATCATCCAGGGGAGGGGGGCTGCGTGCCCCCACTCCATTTACAATAAGGTTGGGCCACAGGAGGTGGGATCCCCAGGGCCAATATACAGCCCAGGGAGGGGGCCAAGTACCCTCTCCCCTAAAACAAGTGGCATATATATATATATATTTGCAGGAGGCTATGACTGAGATGTCATGAATTATGTCATGAATTATGTTATTTACCAAGTCGTGAGTGATGTAATATGCGAGGTCATAAGAAGTGCATGATGAAAGTGCAAGTTATAGTTAGTTCACTAGACTATAACTGTTTTTTCAACGGTTGTGGATGTGTTTTAACTTTAGCTCGAATCTCAATCCAGCACCTAATTAGACGTAACTTCACTTTAACCGTTGTCTTTTTCAGTGAATTTCTGGAGGGGTTATTATAACATAAATTAAGGTCTTTGCACCTAACCTAACTATGATGTCACTTTAACCTATGTTTTTTAGTGTGTATATATTTATACATTTGTCTACCAAAATGTTACCATTTTAAAACTAGGGACCTGTAATATATATCAATAAACACAGAGCATTGGTAACTCGGTTTTGTATTGGACTGTGCTGTTATTTCGATTGGATTATTCTTGGATTGACTCAGGGTTCGTTTTCCTACATGATATATGCAATAGAAATGTTATATCATTTCATGATTTGCAAACTAGATAAAAACACCCTTCAAATGATTACTATAAAAATGAAATTTTATGTGATGATAAATGCATTCTCAAATGTTTTACCAGTGACTATAATTTCAGATTCAATGTTATAATTAAATATTTCTAATAAATCAGGTCATCTGAATTCTATAATCTAAAAACTATCCATGAATTTTAGCTCAAATAACGCAAAACTTTGATTGCACCTTGGAATGAAGAGTTTTCTCTTATTCTTTTTTCGGACCAGTGAAGGAAAATTTGCCTTTGCAATATATCAGGTTTATTATCAGTGGCCTTTTCTCATGTTATGAAAAAATACCAGGGAGAGAGAAGCAGAGATTTATTCAGCTTCCGGATTATCAATCATCATTAATGGGGAATGAATCACTTGTGTCAACAGACCAGAGTCTCAAAGAAATTGTATTGGAGACCCTCAACCACACTTTCACAGTACGCCGTATATGTCTTTTCTCCATTAGTGTGGTGAGGTGGGTAGTGTCATGTGGTTGTAGGAGCATTTATTGGCCGAAACATGTCGACCTACCACAAGGTGCTGTGGACCAGTAACCAATCCACTTAAGCACCACCATTTCTTTTTAATTATATCCCTCTTCTGATCAATAAAAGGTGTTTACAGGAAAGGAAATATTTTTAACCACTTTTCACGATTGCCATCACCCAGAGTCTCCCTCCTGGTGGAGGAGGGTTAATCATTTAGAAATACGGATCCCTCAAGTGATTACGACCCCATGATGACACTACCAACCTTACAACACGAGCGGAGAAAAGACATATACTGTGTACTGTGAAAGCGTGGTTGAGGGTCTCCGATACAATTTCTTTGAGACTCTTATCTCACGGTAACCTACTTGAAGTTTATAAATGTTTATGGACTCCTGACAAACTATGTAAAGCCAGGTTAGTGGACTTGCCATTATGTTGGCAATGTAGAATTGAAACCCTCTCCTTTCTTTTATATGATTTCCTTTTAACACCAAATTCTTGAAAAACGTTTAGGAAATTATTGTAAAAAAATTAGCTATTACAGAAAATAGTTTATAAATGATATATGGGATAAAGTACCCCTGCCATACATTATAAGGATAATGCAAGTAAAAAAAGAAGTTTCATAACCATACAGAGGAACAAGACAGAAGGCCAAGTTTCTTTATAAGGTTATGGAACTCTGCGATGTTTAGCAATATCCTTATCATGTACGCCAGAGGGTACTTTGTCCCATCTAATACTTGGTCAGACTATCACCTTTCCCACAAACCACCTAAAACATTGGTGCCCAGCTCTTTCATATGAAGGAGCGAGCATGTTTGCAAACATGAAGAATAAAAATAAAGCCCCTAGTGCAAAATTAAACACATCAAAAACCTGTTAGAT
This sequence comes from Calotriton arnoldi, assembly GCA_963921515.1. NCBI lineage: Eukaryota > Metazoa > Chordata > Amphibia > Caudata > Salamandridae > Calotriton > Calotriton arnoldi. Next base: position 154,416 of record CAWUFW010003960.1, read on the forward strand.
ATTTGTTGCAAACAAATATTAGAAACAGTTCAATACACGTTCAATACATGTCAGTTTAAAAAAATAAAAGCTGTTGTAGCTCAGACTGTGTTGAAACATGCAGAAAGAATCTAGCTTTTCTCTATCTAAGGAGTGCAAGAAACATTCTCTCTGCTTGTCATTGTAAGCTAATAAAATAGAGTAGAAGAGAGAAAACAACGTTCCGTTTTTGTTGCTTTAAACAGCTGCTTCATTAATGCTCCTTGACCTGACCTACTTTTTGCCTCACTTGCTTACTCTGGCAGCAGGCATTGTGACGTCAGAACTCAACTGTAATAACATAATATTTGAGTTCTGACGTCTTTTCTTTATAATCGGCGACTGAGTGCATCACTAGTCACCAATTATAAAGAAATCAGAAAAGTGCATTCATACAGGAATTACAGAATCACATTATAATAGTATACAAATCAATTGCTCTTCCCTCCTCACTGCCTGCAATTCAATTGGTTTTCCAATTTTATCAGGTATTAAATCCATTACTTCTAAATGGAAAAACTTGTTGTTCATCCATGGTGGGCTTGAATTATATTTACTAGAAAAGGCATAGCTATTTCCTTAAACAAGCGTCATAAAATGACATCTATTCACTATTTTTGAAAGCCTATCGATATGTAAGTAACAGATTTATCTTTGAATAATGATTAATATTTTACTTTAATCATGGTTTTTTATTTGGACATATGACTGTCTATGCATTTATTTTATTCATTTATTTGTTGGTTTTATAGAGGCTTTTGCCAACAGGCGTCCTGATGCTTAATAGAAGGGTCAATCATGAATCGCTCCTGCCCATGATAAAAAACTGTTATCACAAAAAGAACAAAGTTTTTAGTTGCTTCCCAAATCTAAACAGATTGGTCTCGGATCAAAAGAAAGCGGAAGCTGATACCATGATTTTGCTTCCAGATGTAAAAAGAAACAAATGACCTGCCACATCTTAAATATTCTAGGAACGTTAAGGTAAAATACTGAAGCAGAGCAAAGCAACTTAGATCATTTAAGAGCTGATAGATGAACGAAGGGCCTAGATTATTGAGAAGCTTAAACAGTCAAAAGAAGCTCTAAAACACTATCAGGTTTTCTTTGGCAACCAGTGATGGCTCAGTAGATGATGTTCAATTGAAGCATGTTGAAAAAGGTTCAAAAGCGGCCTAGAAGCACTGTTACAGATGAGATCAAGATGGCGTACAGAGTAGACTGAATGCCGAGGTAAAAGGCATTACGATAGTGCAGATGAGCTCTGACTATGGCATGAATAACAGGAAAGTGGAAGGATGTTGGTTTTTAAAGAAGAATTTTCCTCGGGAGCTTCAATTTGAAAAAAACCAAGAAGATGTATGTTTGTCAATGGGAGTCTGACAAGAAAGGGTGGGGTCAAACACCGCCCATTTTTAATATATTAGCAGGTACTGTGGCTTGACAGAGAGAACCTGGCCACCAGTCAGAGGACCAATGGGAGGTAGACCCTCCCAGAATCAAAACCCGAGCCTTGTCAGAATTCAGCCTTAAACAGTTATGAGACATCCAATATGCTGCGGCTTTAGTCCCGTACGATAATCAGCGGTAGACTAGCCACAGCAGCATCCCATCTAAAGGTTGATCTGGGTGTCAAATGTACAACACAGCTGAATTTTGTTTAGTAAACCTTCTAAAGGTGCAACATAAATATTATATAAAGTGGAACAAAGGGCAGATCCCTGCGGATTCCCTGCAGACTCCTGATGATCCCCACACAGAAATGAGATGAATAGTGATAAGGAGGCTTTATAACCAATTGACTGGCCCAGTAAAGAACATCTTGAAACCAGTTCAGTACTTGGTTCTGATAGAGCGCTGATAGCACTCTATTTTGTATGAGTGCACTATACTCATGGTTTAAACGCACTCTCATGTATTCGTATTGTTTGCAGTGTTTTACGACTATTAAGAAACATTTATTTGAATCATTTGATGTTGAAAACTAGTGAACGCAATTAAGTAGAACTTTGCATGTATTACGATTCCTTCATGCATAATGTGCAGGACGATATTATTTCTATACACCGTAATTGTGGTTAGTTTAAGTTGCCTGAATTATAGGCCCAAAATCATAAGTTTCGATTCTCCTTGTTCTTGAGAAATAAATAATTAAATGTTGTTGTGTTCGAAATTAGAATGCTCTCATCCTACTGCAGGTGAAAGAATACACATCGTTATTTTCAGAGTTAAGGAGAGACCCGGAATGTCTTTGAAGATGGCTGGGAAGCGAGAAGGGAGGATGCCTTGCGTATCTGGTCTGTCTGAAAGCCAAGGACACTGGAAAGAAGATATCACTAATTAAATTTGTGTCATGAAAAAAAAGCTACTGCATAGAGGTGCAATGGAAAGTTTTAAGAAGAATGACGTATTGTGGGTTGAGTCCCATCTTTTGTATGATGCGCAGGGACAGCGAGACCAGACTTCTGCTAGCTTTCGGAGGAGAAGGAGCATCTTAGAGCAAGCTCCATAGCCATAAGCTGAAACGACCAATTTGACGTGAGTACTTCTTAGGAAGTCAACACGTGCTGACACCGTTGGGGAATAATAGAAGAGAGACAGGAAGGGCCCTCATGTAGAGCAGTGTAGGGAAAGATTTTGATTTCTTTCAATGAGCCGAGAACTGAATATCGCATCTATTCTGTGTTGCGCTGTGATTTTAGAATTTATAATCATCTGTCTTTTGGGCCAAATTACTTATATTCTTAAACTTGGCTCTGTATTAATTTTTCTGTACCTCTATACTTTGCTATTGAGATGTATTTACATCCAATTGTTTTTGGCCTTATAATAAATATTCAAACTGCACTTTGGAGTTGGTGGTCTTTTCAGGCATGACGACTTTGCTGATACCTGTCTGAGTTGTTTCCTCCCCTCAACCACTTTTAGTAGGTAAATAAAAGATTGATTGCTTACGCTATACTTAGTAGGGAACATTAGGTGTGCAATTTAGCGTAATCAAATGGTAGCAGAGGATGGTTTACCTCTAAGGTGGTTTATCTCTAAGGTGAGGGGAGTAATCAGGGGTAGGGTTGAAGGTCGAAGAGCCCTGAAGTGGAGTGGAAGACGGCGGACGTTGATGGTGCGGCGGAAACAGTGGTGGCGTGAGTATGAAAGGAATTGTTGTGGTAGATTGCGGTGATGAGTAAGTGGGTGATGTCTTGCGGAGTTGGGATGTATGTTGAGTGAATGTGGTTTTTGGTTTACTGGTCCGGACACGTGCGGAGCAGGAAGTTTGGTGAGCGTACTCAAGAGAAGTCCAAGATCCCAGGATAGTTTTGTATTGTAATTGTCTGATCAAATGTGGGTGTTGTGAAGTGCTATCGACGATCCTCTTGTGTTAGGGAACTTTGTGTGAATGAGGAATAGGTCACGGTAGAAAGCCTCAGGTACCGGGGGTGGACTATGGCGATTGAGTGACCAACACAGGTCGGGGGGTCACAATGGCTGAATGTTCTTGTGAGAGTGTTCTATCGATCTTTAGTGACAGATAATTACTTGTTTTATGTGACTGTAAGTTATTGTAATTGTGTAGGAACAGTTACTTGGTTTAATAACTTTTGGATATACAGTTACTTGTGGTACGAATGTGTGTAAGCGAGTTTGCGGTGAAATTGTAAAGGCGGGTGAGCCGCTGCAGGAGTGAGAAGTGACGTCAGGGTGCGCCGCGCTGTGATAGGTTGGTTGGTGTAACGCCGTGCTGGGATTGGTGGAAGTTCGTTTGCAGTGGAACAGCGTATTTTAGGCTTGCAATTGATCGATTTTACAATGAGATGCTTTAGGGTATTGCGAGATTTGTGTAGAGGCGACACAGGGTAGTGACTCGGGTAGGAGAAGAAGCTCCGCCAGAAGACACACCGGCACATTACATGGCAACGAATGTAGGAATTCATACTATAGTGTGGCTTCAGAATTGGCATAAAATTACAGAGAAAGAGGGTGAATTGGCTTTCCCTCGTTATGGGTCTTTTCGTATGGAAGTGCTGACCCAGCTGAGGGGGGTGATGAATGCACTGAAACCTCCCCCTAGACCCACACAATTTGAGGCATTAGATGCATGGATGAGAGCTGCCCTAGCAAAAAGGAGAGAGGCTTCACAAGGAAGAATGAGGAAAGCAATGAAGGCATATCAGGATGCTAGATGGGATGCCCAGTTGAAAAGATGGAGAGTAGACACCATAGAGGGAGAACGCTTGTACCCATTTCGTATGTTAGAAGAGGGGGCTGAAGGGAAAAAGACGACAGAGGAGGACAGTGATACAGATGACAGCTTCCTCGATAGATTGCTAGCGGAACGTCTTCCACCGTGCGACTCTAGATCAGCGACAGAGAGGTTGCGCCCATCAGAAGAGCTTTTAGGTGTGGGACAACTGGGTTCAGAGGAACAATCGGCAGGAGTAAGAGGCAAGATTACAATGGTACACATTCCGGGAGGGTCTGGAGGAATGAGGTATCCAAACCCTGAGCCAGTACAACCTGCAGGAAACATGCAGTTACCAGATGCTTTGTCGGTACCAGTCACAATAGGGCCAGTGGTTCCGATATATAATCCTAGAGAAAGAACCGATGACAGTCAACAGCAAATAAGTGAAGGGGAGACAATGTCTGGAGGGAGCCTTGCAATGAGTGGGACAGGTTTAAGTCGGATGCCAGTGGAATCTAGTACTCCACTGCCAGCTACAGCTGATCCATCAAGAATGGATAGTGGGACAGAATGAGGACGGACAGGAGCTCTAGCGAATTCTAGGTCTGACCTTCGAATGTGGGTTCAACCAGTGAGAGAGTCAATGATGCAGAGGGAAGAGACAAGCAAGAGACAAGAAGCGCCTAGAGTACTGTTTGGGCCACAGGTTATTTGTGCAGGTGACCATTGGAGAAGTCGAAGCTGGGAAAGAGATAGACACCCAGCTTCGAAGATAGAAGAGGGTGCAGTTCCTAAGAGAACCCAAAGGTGTGACAGGGAAGATACAAGAAACGAGGAAATTCAGAAAGTGTTAAAAGTGCAATAAAAGCGCCAATGCTAGATGTGGTAAGATTAAAGGCAGAACTAGACGAGGTGATTGAAGGTAATCTACCTCTGAACAGAATTGAGACGTATGACTCGAGCGAACTACAGTTCGTAGCAAAGGGCATGACAAGAAAGGCCAAACGAGCTTATGATGCATTGTTGCTTTTGGCACAAAGGTATGAGGTTGATTTGTCAAAGACCAAGATGATACAGGGTTCTTGCAGATTAAATTACACAGATAAGGATTTGGAAGAGAAGCGAACGATTGGATTAAAAGCACAAATTAGAGAACTAGTGATAGGGATGCGGACATGGAAAGAATTAGACAGATGGAAAGAAAGATGGGCCAAAAAGAAAAGCTTCAAGACTGGAATAGAAATACTCCGCCTCCGGGTGGAGGGACGGGAGCTGCAGGAAATTTCCCCCTCAGGGAGGTACAGAATGGAGGGTATGTACACGTGCCATGGAGCAGGGGTGATTTAGCAGCATTTACGAATGATTTTCCTCGCCTGAGGGAAAAACCTGCTGAGTGGTACAAGCAAATAGATCGGTTTGTAAAGATTTTGAAAGTATTGTGGATTGATTTAAACACCTTGTTTGATATAGTAGTGCCGGCGGATTTGTGGGTGGCATGTAAGATTGCCATTGAGTGGCCTACTGCAGAGCCACCTAGAGATTCATTGACTCATGGTCCTTCACCTGATGTAATGAGAAAATACGAGCAAGTGATTACATGGTTGCAATCGAAGGTAGCTCCTCAGATTGTTGATTGATTGAAGATTGATCGCACCACTCAAGACTCTAAGGAATCAGTACATGATTATTACAAAAGATTGTTGTTAGCTTTTAAGCAGCATAGTGGATTGGATACAATTGAACAGAAAGATATGGGACAATTTGTCTCTAAGTTTGTGTTGGGACTGAAATCTGATATTAGTTTGATGATACGGCATCACTTGATATGTTGGCAGAATAAGTCAGTGGACGAGATTCTGCGTTATGCTAAATATTGCAGTGATCAAGTGGAGTCGACACAGAAGAAATTGAAGGACAAGTTAATGTTGGTGCAGTTGAGAAACGCTGATATGACGCAAGGGATTGGAGGAGCGATAGGTAGAGGTAGAGGAGGTGGAAGAGGAATGGGACAACAGATGGTGACCCAACCTGGTCAGGGTAGAGGAAGAGGAATTGATCCAGGTGCAAGTGAATGGGTGGCCCAACAGAAAAGGGTCACTGCCTACCACTATTGTCACAAAATCGGGCATTGGAAGCGCGAGTGTAGATTAAATCCCGCAAATCAGATACAGATGGAAGGAGAGGGACAGCTGTCCGAGACTGTCAATACTGTGACAAGACCCAGGTCTATGTATGGAGGAGGATATGAGCCGCAAGTGCAAGTACCTCAACCTCCTAGGATACCCATGCATAATCAGTTATACCATCAGATGCCTTATATTGAAATACAAGATAAATTTGATCAAAATCAAGAGTTACAAGAGTGTCAGAGGGGGGTGCACGAGGAATGCACCTTAGATGCGATCCTAGAAGTAGATCAGAGTGGGCCGTTTGTAGATGCAGATGTGAATGGATATCCTGTTACCTTCTTATTAGACACTGGAGCTGCTCGCTCCACGGTGAGAACTGAAGTAGTCCCAAATTTAACTCTTTCGGGACAATCGATTCAAGTAGTGGGGGTTAGTAATCAGAAAATGACCAATCCATTGACAAACGAATTACCCGTGAGAATAGGACCATTTCGGGATAAACACCAATTTGTAGTGTGCAATTCAAGTCCGGTCTGTCTTTTGGGACGAGACCTTCTGTGCAAGCTCAATTGTACTCTATCGTGCACTCCGAGAGGTGTGGAATTGCAAACATATGATGATGATGCTGATTTTAAAATGGCTAACATGAGTCTGTGTGCAGAAATGTTTGTGGTGCTCACAATAGCAGAATTGCCACATGACTTGAGAGACTCAGTTGATCCGAAAGTGTGGGATTTTACGGGCGAGGATGTAGGTCTGATGAGAGTGGTTGAGCCAGTTAAGATACAGGTCAAACCCAATGCTGAATTCCCACGAACGCCACAATATAAATTGACTCCAGAAACTGTGGCCGGAATAAGACCTGTGATTGAGACTATGATTGCCCAAGGTATTCTTAAGGAGATAAGAGGAAGTCCCTGCAACTCACCTATCATGGGACTGCAGAAGCCAAGTGGCAAGTACAGAATAGTGCAGGATCTGCGTCGGGTCAATGAAATTGTGATCCCAGGTTGTCCTGTGGTACCGAATCCAGCTATTATTCTATTCCAGATACCATGCAAAGCAGAATGGTTTACAGTGATAGATTTGTGTCATGCATTTTTCTCCATACCATTGCATGAAGAAAGTCAGTTTTTATTTGCGTTTAGGATGGACGATCGTGTGTTAACATGGGAAAGAATTCCTCAGGAGTGTTTAGGCAGACGTGGTTTAATCCACGCTTTCGTGTGTGGGCTGAAGCGGTATGTCACAGGTGTGTTACTTGTCAACAAATGAATGTTGGAAAGAGAACTGTGGTTGCAATGAGTCACATTGGAAGATCTGGAGGTCCCTTCAATAGGATACAAGTGGACTTTATTGAGATGCCGAGATGCAATAGGTTGAGATACGTTTTGGTGGTGGTGTGTATCTTTTCGCGTTGGGTAGAAGCATATCCAACTAGACGATGTGACAGTCTCACAGTAGCCAAGTTGTTGTTAAGAGAATTGATCCCGAGATATGGATTTCCGACATCAGTGGAGACAGATCGAGGAACTCATTTACACAGTGAAATCATGAAATTGTTGTGCTCTGCTTTGAACATTGATCAGAGACTGCATTGTAGCTACAGGCCGGAGGCTTCAGGTCTTGTAGAGCAGGTTAATGGCACCATCAAGTCAAGAGTGGCAAAGGTGTGTTCGTCAACTTCATTGAAATGGCCAGATGCGCTGCCTCTGGTGCTCATGAGTCTGCGTAGCACCCCTGATAGGAGAACAGGTCTTTCTCCCCACTAAATTTTGACCGGAAGAGCTATGCGTTTGCCTATGGTGCCAGCTACAGCATTGATAAACATCACTGATGATTTAGTGTTGGATTATTGTAAGGGACTGGATGATGTGGTTACTTCTGTATCCCACCAGGTCGAGGCTGCGTCTGCATCCACCTCGAGAAACCTGCTGCATGATCTTAATCCAGGTGATTGGGTACTAGTTCGCAAGCACGTGAGGAAGAGTTGTCTTGATGCTCGCTGGCGAGGACCATATCAGGTGATATTGGTCACAAGTACCGCTGTGAAGTGTGGAGGATTGTCGAACTGGATACACGCTTCCCACACTCGGCGAGTTCAAGCGCCTGCGGAGGAAGAGAGTCCCCTGGTTCCGAGAAGTGTGTGTGAACCTGCCACAGACAACTACGAAGGCACAGGCCCAGCTGTAAGAGTTTTGGATGAAACGTTACAGCCAAGTGAGCACGAGAGACGAGAGCTGAGTGCTCCTGAATTGAGCCCAGATCCTGAAATAGATGATATTGCAGATGTGAACTTTGCACCAGATCAAGGTGAGCAGTCTATTGCAGAAGGATCAGATCAAGAGGAAGAGAGGAGAGCAGATGCCAGAGCGGAAAAATGGCCAGCAAGAAAAGAAAGGCTGAATATAAGGCTTGCATCCGAGAAAATTCTCGCTCCGATTCCTGAAACATCTGAATCAGATCAAAGTGACGCTGAAGAAAGACCGGATGGTCTGAGACGCTCCAGAAGAGAAAGAATGGCGTCTCGAAGATATGCATCTCCTGAGTGGATGTACCTGGCTGCAGATGCAGAGCCCAGCGAAGTCCGGGAGGTTGGGAGCTGGTACGGTGAGCTACGGAGGGGACACCCTCTCGATTGAAATACAGTTGCTGGTCCCAGGCATAGAAGCGTTTGGAACACTAACTCTGCAAGTTCCAAATCCTCCAAGGCTGAGTGGATTGCGTTACCTGATCCTCAATCAGGTTGTCTTCCCTTCATTTGGCCGACAGCTCACAGCGCAAGAATTAGGAGAAATTTGTGCGGAGATTCTGCAACTTGTCCTCGAAATACTTGGATCAAATATCATTAACGATGAAGCTTGAATCATAACCAAAGAAAGCATTAGGCCTTAGAAAGAAGATAACCTAGATCACAGTTTAAGAAGATTTAAAATTAGGAACTTTCTAGTAGATGATGGAGTGAGGAATAGGGCTGACTACATCTCTTCAATAGGTTTAGTATCAATCGAAGGAACTTTGACATTAATTGCATGGGAGGAGAGAAGAGAGAAAGACATTGTTAAAACAAAGAAAACAGAAAGGGACTGTGTTTTCCCTTTTGTGCTTCGGAACGGATCAGTAGAAACCATGGTGTCCGAAAAATCAACACGCAAACAGAAGTGCATCATTGGCACCCTCATTGTAGTGGTGCTTATTGTTATAACTGTGGTGATCGTTGCATCTCTAGTTGGATCTTCGGATGTCGGACAGAATAGGGTACAGGCAACACTCACTACACCAATCTCTGAGATAGATGAGGATGCATCCGCAAGGGATCTAGAAATGATTAAGGAAACCAGTCGTAGATTACATGTTGATTTGTCAAAGGGTGATTTCACTTTGAATGAGTATGCCCGATTATGGTATGAGTATGTGGATACCATGGAAGCGAAGGATTGCTATGTGTGTATGCAATTACCAGCCTCAGTAGAAGAAGGCATTCGATACCATCATTTGCCTTTGACCTATGGCATTACATGTAGTGTGTTGTTGAGCATGTTTTATAGCAAGGCACACCGAGTACTATTTCTCAAATTATGATGTGGTACTCTCGGAAGTCCCAGTTCTTAAATACATGAATAAATATGATTATTATAAGGAAGTAGAGCGAATGTCAAAGTATTTTGTGCCTACCATTACTTTAGATACGTCCTATGCCCATAGACACAATGTAACCTGTATGTTAACTGACACTGAAAATAAATTTCTAGATCATATAGAAGATCGGCATAGACAGACTCTATTTAGACCAGATCCAAAGCACAAGGTTACCCCATGGACTAAAGAAGAATTAGATCATAAAGCAAAGGGGAGTTTTGGACCCATAGCATTAGATTTCCAGCAGAAGGGGAAGTAGTGTATTAGACACCCGACCACATACTACGATAAGATATTTGTGGGTGAAAGTGCTTATGAGCACGTCTTCTTGATCGAAGAATCAATTAGAAAAGCATTATTGGACAAAATAACAATAGTGCCCAATGTGTATTTTGTGTGTGGAAAGAATGCCTATGTGAAGTTGCCCAAAAATTGGTATGGCACTTGTTATTTGGCTGTTGTATTTCCCAAGATTTTTCATGTGAATGATTTATGGCCCCTAGAAAGAAAAAGACCTCACAGAGGAAAATGTGGTGTGAGTGCAGGAGAAGTGATTGGAGACATATTTGGGGCTATGATACAGAGTATGGGTGTGATTCTGAATGATTTGAAAATCAGAAAGCTGGCAACATTAGTGGATAAGCTCTCAATAAATACAGCTCAGATTTTACTTGTAGATGGGGAAATGGTTTCGATAAGGGCTATGGTTTTGCAAAACCGTCTTGCCCTAGATGTGCTGCTAGCAAAAGCCGGAGGAGTCTGCAAATTATTGAAAGTTCAACAGTGCTGTACTTCTATTCCTGACAACAGTCGGGATATAAGGAAATATATCAACAATATTTCAGATGTACACCAAGAGTTACGTGAGATGGCTGCTGAAGGACTCTGGGAACAAGTGGGGAAAGGATTTGGCAAGATAGGCAGTTGGTTTGGAAGTTTGGGACAAGGAATAATGGGATATATCTTGAAGCCTATTATAATAGTGTCATTTGTATAATTGTCCTACTAGGTGCCATCAAGGCTTAGAAATGGCAAAGGGCACGATATCAGGAGACCGTTTCGAGAAAGCGAGAGCAGCAACTTGAACGACTGCAGGACAGTCATTACCAGCACCTTAAGGGGTTAGAACGATTCAGACAGGGACGGCAAGCTACAGCTTCTGTTTAGGTCGGTTTCTTCTACAAGGAGAAAAACTACTAAGAATAGAAAGTTGGTGTTATGACACTAGTCATAAGAGGGGGGAACTGATAGAGCGCTGATAGCATTCTATTTTGTATGAGTGCACTATACTCCTGGTTTAAACGCACTCTCATGTATTCGTATTGTTTGCAGTGTTTTACGACTATTAAGAAACATTTATTTGAATCATTTGATGTTGAAAACTAGTGAACGCATTTAAGTAGAACTTTGTATGTATTACGATTCCTTCATGCATAATGTGCAGGACGATATTATTTCTATACACCGTAATTGTGGTTAGTTTAAGTTGCCTGAGTTATAGGCCCAAAGTCATAAGTTTCGATTCTCCTTGCTCTTGAGAAATAAATAATTAAATGTTGTTGTGTTCGAAATTAGAATATTCTCATCCTACTGCAGGTGAAAGAATACACATCGTTATTTTCAGAGTTAAGGAGAGACCCGGAATGTCTTTGAAGATGGCTGGGAAACGAGAAGGTAGGGTGCCTTGCGTATCTGGTCTGTCTGAAAGCCAAGGCCACTGGAAAGAAGATATCACCAATTAAATTTGTGTCATGAAAAAAAAGCTACTGCATAGAGGTGCAATGGAAAGTTTTAAGAAGAATGACGTATTGTGGGTTGAATCCCATCTTTTGTATGATGCGCAGGGACAGCGAGACCAGACTTCTGCTAGCTTTCGGAGGAGAAGGAGCATCTTAGAGCAAGCTCCATAGCCATAAGCTGAAACGACACATTTGACGTGAGTACTTCTTAGGAAGTCAACACGTGCTGACACCGTTGGGGAATGATAGAAGAGAGACCGGAAGGGCCCTCATGTAGAGCAGTGTAGGGAAAGATTTTAATTTCTTTCAATGAGCCGAGAACTGAATATCGCATCTATTCTGTGTTGCGTTGTGATTTTGGAATTTATAATCATCTGTCTTTTGGGCCGAATTACTTATATTTGTAAACTTGGCTCTGTATTAATTTTTCTGTACCTCTATACTTTGCTATTGAGATGTATTTACATCCAATTGTTTTTGGCCTTATAATAAATATTCAAACTGCACTTTGGAGTTGGTGGTCTTTTCAGGCATGACGACTTTGCTGATACCCGTCTGAGTTGTTTCCTCCCCTCAACCACTTTTAGTAGGTAAATAAAAGATCGATCGCTTACGCTATACTTAGTAGGGAATATTAGGTGTGCAATTTAGCGTAATCAGTTCTTTACTCCAGCCTCAGCAAGCCTTGCCAACAATATATCGTGACACACAGCGCCAAAGTCTGTGGACACATCCAATAACATTTGAGCTGCAGCCCCACCTTGATCCAATATCACAGGTAATTCAGTCTGGACTGCAACTAGCGGCACTTCTGTTTTATGATAAGAGCTAAACCAGCCGTAGACGGATCCAGATGAGAATTTGAAGCTATATTCCCTTACAGCTAGACATTTACATTTCGCCTCGTATTTTTCGCTCTAAATGGGATCAGGGAATTGGGGGAATAGTTAGTTAAAACTGTAGGATCTTGTGTGGATTGTTTGAATAAAAAGACAGCATTAGCCTTTTTTCAATCAATAGACACTGTTAATTATTACTTCCGATTATATTTTATAATTATCCCAAGTTAGTTTTTAACCTTTCTACTGTTAATTAACTTGGTATCAAATATTACATTTATACATGTACTCGCTTCATAATTTCTATTGCATTTCTCCTAAAATTCGGTATATTTATTTTTTATTCTTGTTCTCTTTTTGTATCTTTCTACAAAATCAATAAAACAATTTGAACTGAACAAAATGCCATGATATAAATGAATATATTTTTGGGTCAATTGCTGAGTATGACCTCCACATACATGTAAATGCAGGAGTGAAGCCTTTGACATTGCTGATGGATGGTGTGTCACAAAACATTATGGCAGACTCCATTGAAATAAGGAATATGATCCCTATTTTTCCAGACGGGGAGATGGTAGGACCACTGTCTCCGTACCACAGCACGTCATAGTGATCATATACTTTTGTCCGAGAAGCAGAGTAGGGAGAGGGGGGTTGTTTACAGATGGCATCTGCCGTCTTGAAGAGAACATTCGACTCCTATGAACCCAGTATCCAGCATCAGAGAAGGCACAGAGACACATTCTGTCCATCGGTGCCAAATCTGACATGAAGTCAATCCACTTACAAACTTTTCCTAAGAGCCACCCCTTCCATTACTTTTTTCATCATTTAGGGCATTTTGATGCATTTGGCAATCTGCTAGTGTCAGAACTGCTCTGTAAAATGTTCAGCTCTCTAAGAATATTGAATTTGGTTGTTAACGACATTGCTCATAAAAATATTTGTGAATCATTGCAATATGCTTACTGTAGCATAGTCAATTCTGTAGCTTTATAGCTGGTTATTAAAACAGTTATTAAGTGCCCTCTATTTCACTGCTCTTTACTTACATGGTGGGTATGCAGATGGTTTTTGCATAATGCAAACCTGGACGAGAAGTAGAAGAGTGCTGTATATTGTCAAAGCAATATACAGTCAACAAGTGATTCAAGGGGTACGTGGGTTCTGAGAGTGGAAAAGGACTGTTATTTATTGAGATGTGGCGTGCTTTCAGGAACTGTGTCTTTAGCTTTTTGCTAAATTGGAGAATGGTTTTTTTTCCCGCACTTCTTTGTATTCAGTTTGTTAATGTCCTGACTCTGGGTGTGCAGAGACCCAACGTATGGTGTGAACCAGATAAGCAATGATGACTCTTGTGATAGTTTTGAAGATAATGCAGCCTGTTTTTATGGTGGTGCAGGCCTGCAAGGGGAGTCAGTGGTGCTCCATCAGGGTGGGGTAATATGGTCATATCTCTTTAGACCCTTGACAAGACATAAGTACATCACAGCTTGTATTCCACAGTTGAAGAGGAAGGCTGCGGAGCTTTATTTCCCCCCCAAATCTGTCTTTGGGTTGTGTGCAGGCAATCTTTAGGAGAGTCAGTGTTCATGTTTGCTGTACTCTGTCTGGTCCTTGGAGCCATCTTTATTTGGGTTTATCAGCATTTAGAATTACCCAACATAATGGGAATGACATTCAGTGAGAGGGAAATTATTAATAAGTTATATATTAGTAAAGATAACATCTAATGAAGCAAAAATAAAACTGTATGCATTTGGTAAAGAGCATACCCAAGTATTTTTAATCAAAGACGTGCAGTTTACCCTTATTACAAAACTGTAGTCAGGTAAATTCAGGATTTAACAAAGGCAACGTGTTGGAAACCATGCTTTGAAGTCTCGTTGATACAAACCAAAAGGATAGGGAAAACTTATGCAGAAAACACAATTTTGACATTACTGATGAGGAAACATATGTGGTAACAGCACCAAAGCCAATGCATGCATTTCAGCCTCAACAAAGATTCAATGTTCTCACTATTTTCCAACATCTCTGCTAAGTGACAGGAAGACCTCTCTGGGGTCGACCTCAAAACCAGGAGGGGAAGTGAAGCGAGTCAATGAAAACGAGTTGGTACTGATGAGCTAAGACTCATCAGTAGACCGCTCGCTGTCACAGCACTGGGAGTGATAATGATAATCCCATGAGCTTGACCAATATCACATTAGAGGTTCAAGAAAATGCATGCACTCTTCAGAAGATTTCACATCTATAAACTATCAAGTGTAAATACATACCACACTATAGAGATCAATGTTGTGGGCGAAAAAGGACCAAAGTCTCTGACTTGAGACTTTACAAATGTAAAATCCTTCACTTTAAAATTGTACATGGATCAGAATCTATCTCATAAAACATTGAGTAGTGTAATATTTAGCAAGAGAATCTGTCTTTAGCCTATAATTGTACGCATGGAGCATATGTGAAGAGAAGTGCGATGTGCTCTTATTATTATTGGACACACCATGCCCATCTTAGAGGCTTTCAGCCTTGCAGTCCTCATCGTCCACTACAGTATTCTGTAGCACTCCTACTGGTGCTATCTAATGGTAAGAGAGAATGAGGGGAGACCGCTCCTTTTCAGCCGAGGATGCCGGCCTGTGGAATGACCTGGAATATCTACTTAAGGCACTGCCACCTTTTCAAGTCTCTGCAGAACTATCAAGCCTTTATTGTTTGCCTGGTGGTCCCGTGCAGGGCCAAACCACCAATTCTGCCACTATGGCTTTTTCCCAATTGGCTGCAGGCTAGGTGGCTGCATTTCAAGCAGGATGGGCTGCCCCCTCGTGCTATTCTAGATACGGCTACTTATAGTGTGGGTCTGGTTTGAACAGTTTTGGCATGGCAGATATTGGCTTCCAGTTCGTCTTTGGTCTATTGTAGTTTATTTGCCATCCTGCTAATACTTTCATGTCACATTTGTTATTTTGCTTAGATGAGCACAAAGTAGCCATCTGGATTAGAAATGTGTTTTTATGCTAATGCGACCATGAACCTAGTACATAATGGTGCAGTACTGTTGGTAGGAGCAGGACAGAGCTTCATATAATTATGACCAGACATGGCCTCTACATACTGCCTGCTGGTCCTTCCAATCTGCATTAATGGTTCTTAACCTGTGGTCCTTTGACCTCCGGGAGTCTTCTAAGGCTGTTCAGGGGGTCCACGACTACTTTAAACAATATTAGCAGATTAATAAAGTGTATATAAATGAAGAAGCAAAATTGAAAATGGAAAATTTTGAAACATTCTGTTAATGCAAAAGAATTTTAAAGGGATGGCTAAAAGAATCCTTCGATTGAGTCAAGGAATTAGTGCAAGTGCAGCAAACAGAATATAGTAATAGCGATGAGATTTTTTTTAATATTTGTGAATTAAATTGTGTATTGTTTTGTGGTTCTAGTCATCAAAAATGCTTAGGCCAAGGCCTCCAGGTTCTAATAATGATTCAGGGGCGGTCCCCAGGTTCTAGTAATGATTAAGTGGGGATCCACGGAAGTCAAAAGGTTAAGAACCACTGATCTATATGTTTCTACTTGTGCTATGAAAATAGGAACACAGAGGTGACATTATGACAGAAAAATTACCACACAAGGGGCTTCAGCCATTAACTTCTCCCACATAAAGCCAATGCAGTTGGTTTGCATGGGATGCGCTCCTATGAGCACTACCTCAGAATGCTAAGCTGGACCATTGTATTCGACACACGGTTGTGTATCTTGGAAGTAGTTCAGGCTGCTGCTGAGATAATGCGCACAGAATGCGGAAAAGACAGACATCGTTTCTCTATCTACTCCACGCATAAACCTCAACCCAGACGAGCTTGAAAACTAATAATGACCAAGATTCCATACTTAAACCAGTGGCTTTCAGCCAGATCCAGTCTCAGTACACTCATTAATAAAAATCCAGCAAGAGAAGACTGGGTTTCAGAAAATATATTGTTTTAATGCTGTTTCACTGCTGACAGACTAAGAACAAAAGCTTTCAAAATAGGAAACTCTGAAGGAGAAGCCGACATTGAGATGGAGGAAGGACTCGTCTTACTTTCAGGCCTGCTCTCCAAGGGCCTGAGTGAAGGTCAGATCAGTCTTCATAAACTTTCAACGCTCTATAATTAGGCGTAGGGGGACTTCTGCAGACAAACATAACTTGTGCACATACAACTCGTCAATAAGAACCATGTGTCTTGCTCTAACACCAGGACTGAACTACAAGAGCCAAAGGGATCGCTCTGCTGCCAAGTGCTTTCAGAGGTACAGGCATAACCTTTATCCCCAGCAAAACAGTTCTAATCAACCTTGTCCTAACCCTTGACACACTTATTCCAGCGGGGATCTTTGGTTTAGAAGAATGTACTACCCAAGTCAACGAATGTGAAGACTGGCGAAAGTCATGTACAGTTCTCTACTATCTACAACAGACCAAAGCAGTAGCAAATGGTGTTTCTTCTACATTAAATCCTGTGATTAAATACTGTGCGCCCCTTTTCAAACTCTACCTTTAGCATCATGCCTATTTTCTGCTCCCGCCTGGACTAGCGCATACGAACAAGCAAACTCAAGCATGTCGAGAAATAAAACTTTTTGTTTAAATTGTACAGAATGTACTTCTATGTTGTGCATTCTAAAAGGATGCTTTAATATCTGTGTAGGGTGACCTGAGATGTATTACCTAGGGACCAAATGAAGACATCTGTGTGCCTTAGGCTTCTGCATGTGATTTGCATTGAATTCATCATTTATGGAACACTAACAAAACTCCCTTGAGCCACATTCATAGATCTAAGCAAGCTGTAGAGTATCAGGCATACTCGCCTAAACAAAGTTATGACTCTGTGAGAATTGACAATATTCCCAAAGACCACTCATTACCCCACCTCTTGGAAAACTCATGATACCACCATTAACCCTAAAGGTAGGACTCCTAAAAATCTTCACTGATGGCAGAATTTGATTGCAGTCAGTGAGATTTAAGAGCTGCGAATCAGGATTTGGAAACAACCATTCTAAATGCATTTTTGTGGTCATAGATGTATTTTACCACCTCAAACCCTTTGGTGCACAAGACCTTTAAATTTAAACTTCCGTATTGATCACAGTAAAGTCTACACTACACACATTTTAAAACTCTATGCATCAGGTGTATATGTTGTGCACCCCCTTCATGAAGGTTTTTGAGGTAGTGTTTAGAATCACAGCTTAAACGACGGCATGAAGATAATTATGAGAAGGGGGGTTTGGTAATCACCAAGAAACAAAATCCAGCCAAAGATAACCAACACTTCATCACCCCAATTACATTCGGAGAACAACCATTCTATTAATAACTTGTTGCATTTCCCTTATGGGGTCAGACTGAAAGACATTGAGCCAGTTTCAAGGGAAAATGTCTTCCATAAGGGCTCGTTGTACTTTACAGTTTATTTCTGCATACGATGCAACAAAAATAGCGCCAATCGTGATGGTAATATGGAAGGACTAATAGAAATCCTGTGCATAAACGAGGCCATTATAACCATGGACGATTGATAGTAGCAGATGGTTGAAATGGCGCTCAATTGCCACCAAATCGCCATATATAACATTGCCCTATAAGACTGTTCACCTTCCTACCATGTACATCCACTCCTTCTGAAGTAGTCTCAAAGTACACACTTGATGAGTTATTAATAGAAATAAGAATAATAATGGACTTAAAATTAAAGTCAGTAGAACAATGGGAACTGGCGGTGTGCCAAGCACTGTGATAAAAAGAGCTGTTTCGATCACTGCTTTATTACATCATACATGCGGGTACCTTCCCAGGGCCTCGGTTAGTTTTGTATATCAATTGTTGTTCAAAAAGGGGACGAGAGGAAAAGGAGGTACCCTGCATCATTTTGATTCATTTCTCTTCCCAATATAGGGGCAACATTGTTTGCTTGCTTACTACTTAATCGTTTTGAGATGTTGGCAACAGACAATCCACATACTCATATGGAGTCAGATGACCTACTGTGGGCTAAGTTAAAATCATGAGGTATTTCCTGGGCTCTTATATCTGTTGCAGAAGCTTCATATTGATAACAGGACACAGATCCAGCTAGTTGCTGATGGGTGCGATATACAGAAAATAGAGATAGAATGGGATGAAATAGGGGTGGAGTTTGGCACAAGCATATGTTTACTCTTTTTTTGGCACATGTCCCAAACTCCCTAGCAACAGCCAAGAGTTTTCCTTCAAAAGCCTAAAGGTCGCAAGTAAACATTCTACTATACGCAAATGACTCGGTAGCACTTGACCGCGTTGCACTTGACCAGAGACCTTCTGACCTCCAAACACTATTCGATGCTCTCCGATTATTGTTTTTACAGCACTCAGTACATTTAGAACGCAGGTTGTTGTGCTTGGGAGGAAAAATGTTAAGACTTAATGGCACCTGAGGATGAATGTTTGCAGATTGCACAGGAATACTGTTACCTGGGTGCTCTTTTTGGGGAACTGAGAGTTCACATTAGGAAACTCTTCAATATAAGACCATGGCTGTAATGTGAACTTTTTATAGATTGTCTAGAAGGGTAAGGCATTCCCTTTAGTTTTATTGGCCTACTCAGGATTGATGTTAGTTGGAATCATCAGGCTTTTGCGCTTGAAGGTGAAGTGTTTGACATATCTCTGAAGCATGTGGAATTTCTCCTAAGCCTTCATGCATTGAGGCGGATTTGAATTTAACGCTTGGCTTGTCATTTATGAGGCACATGGGGGCGGCTCAGGTTTAAACCTCTTTTGTTCATTGTGAGTGTGCCCCGAATTAACATTTTCAGTTTTTTGCTTCCAGGGCCCGAGCACTGGACGGTGAGAACAGAGCATGCTAGGTGGTAATAGTTTTCCTAAAGTGTATGTGAATTATGAAATAGGATTAAAATACTACCGTCATTCAATTTAATTAAGGTTAATAAGACAGACAATAAAAAAAATTATTAGACTATGTTTATGATGTAGTGATCTAATATATGTGGCGGGGATGGATGCCTCTTACTTTGCTTGGCTACCTGGGGGCGTGGCCAACCCGCTGGAGATGGTTGTCACATAGCTCCGCAGCTCCCGGCGACCCGGGCCCCGAAATTCAGCTTTCCTGTGCCCTTGAAGGCAGCATGAGCCAGATTAATCATGCATAAGGGACCCTCAAAGACCAACGACACTCCGGCCGCAGAGCGCAGATCACCCAGGAGGACGCACTCCTTGATGGGGAAGATGGCGGCGTGGTAGGCGTGGTGCTCGGCGTGCCGCTGGGGGGTAGACCGCTTGTTGTGCCATACCCCTGGACACTCTGCAGTGAGACCAGTGGAGATATTAATACAGGGTGATTATTTCAGGCAAAGGTAACCAGAGCAAACAAGGAAGCGGACACCCACATGGTGACTAAAAGCCCCCCTTCCAAGACGGACTACACTGGGGTGGGGCGCCATTAGAGTCCCCGCCGGAACCAAGGGCTTTTGCTGAGGCGATAAGTCACTGAGTGCCGACGAGCGAGTGGCGATGAACGGCAGCGCAGTGAACACAGACCACACCCCGAGGGATTGGGTGGGCTGGATCCTGATTGAGCTGCGGGCCGGTTGCCTCTGGTGGAGGGCCCCAACACCACCCAGTTTGTGGAAGACTGGCTCCGGAACACAGTGGCTCCAACTGACTTGTCAGACATGTTCACGCTAGCAAGGGAGTACCTGGTACCTACAAAGAAACACCCTCCAGGCACATTGCCTTGACCCATTTTGGCCCAAATACTTAAATTCAAAGACTGGGATGTGCTCCTCCACGCCACTTGTGAAACTGCGCCCATCACAGTGGAGAATGGATGCATTTCTCTGTTCCCGACTACACATTGGCAGTCCAGAGCTTTTCCTTCCAGGCGGTTAAGCGCCAACTACGCACAGTCAGTCTCACGTATGCTCTGTTATTCCCAGCCAAACTCAAAGTGATCCATGAGCAACAAACTCTCCTCTTCAGCACCCCAGAGACAGCATGGATTGGCTGGAACAACACTTTCCTGATTCCCAGAGACAGGGAGCCTCGCTGCAGTTGATACCTAAGGCTCAATGGGCATCTCCATAGCGATGCTTGGCCGAACGGGGGTAGCACCCTCTCCACAACAGGCTCTGGAGGTCCATAAGGCTGCACTCCAGTCAGCGACTTCCCTACAAGACACTTGTTTGCACACCAGTACCAGCTCCTCGTCTGGCAGTGCCTCTGACTCTGATGGCAGCATGGCGATGTTCCCATTTATTACCCCCAGACTGCCAATGATCTCCTGGGCTGACAGTTGTGAGTAACACTGTATGATGGGCAGTGCCCTTCGCATGACATAAGACACTAGTCTGCCCGCACAGGGATTGACACTTTTACCACTAAAAGGTCTGTCACAGGGGCGGGGAAGCTACAGTCCATTCTTATGATAATTATTTTCTAACTGTTTTGGTGTCCTTTCAACGGCATACATTTTGGCTTGGGGACCCATCATAACTGACCATGGTTTAGGGTTATTCCTGCCCAATTCGATGACACCACTTAGTCTTGATACTTAATGCTGGGGCCCAGGGTCCAGATAAACTTGAGGATCTGCAAGGACCCACCATCCCGACAGGGATATACTCATGGGCTCGAAGTCATACATTCCAGAAGTGAAGGTACAGTGTTTCATTTAGTTTACATGTTTTATTTACAGATTGTCGAAAGAATGTTTATTGCTGGACCAAGTATTGGGGGTATCTGTTTGTTTGACACAGTCACATGCAATGTCTGTATTGGGTATTATGCCATGTGGAATGCTGAGCGAAGTCCCTTGCCCACCTACTACACACAATGCTCACTATTGAACACAACTATAATGTAGTCACTTGGAATATCAGGGACAGGGGTTCGGTACATAAAAAGCACATAATATTGGCACAATTACATCGCCTCCGTGCACACATGTGTAAATAGCCTACTTGCAGGAGGCCTATCTCACCACCTGCGAAGCCCTACAAATTCCGTAAATAATGGAGATGCCAGTTATTTCACATGTCCTATTTGGTCATCGCGTGGGGCGCTGCGATATGGCTATGTGCGGGAATTCCTTTCATGGCCTTAGATACTAGAATTGATGTGCAGGGTTGTTACGTTCTTATCAGGGGCACTCTTGATGGCGCACCGGTGGTGATCGGGAGCATCTATGCCCCTAATACGGAGCAGGACGTTTTCTTGGCACACATGCACACTGTCCTAGCAGACTAGGCCCAATATCCTTGGATAAGGGGTGATTTTAATGCAGTTGTAGACATTAATCTGGATCGCTCACACCCTCTCTTACCGGGCGCTGGCCCGGTGCGACAGGTTTGGGCGCTGCAGCAATTGAGAATGGGTTGGGACCTCTCTGATGTATGGAGCAGCCGCAACAGCAGGATGAGGGAATTCTCATTTTATTCTCCCCCACATGCATTACATTCACGCCTTGACAGAATCCTTTGCACCTTCCTTTTCCAACCCAAAGGTTACACAAGCAACATATCTGGGTAAAACATTATCAGATCATAATCTTCTGGAAATAACACTGTCATGGGTACAGATACCTGCCCCTATTCCCACCTGGCGCATGCTACCACTGCTCCTTGAGGACGCAGTATTCAGTGAGACACTGGCCAACACGATTGACACATATTTTGCCAAAAACACTGGCACAGCCTCCTCTCCACTGTTGGAATGGGAGGCATTTAAAGTGGTGGTGCGCCCAGAAGACGGTACTTCAAGAACTCACATGAGTGGAGAATAGTCCTCGTCCATTAGAAAAAGCTGCTGCAGAGCATGCAACCCATCCACCACAGTTGCAGACAGCTAGGATCAACCACACTGAACTCCTTGAGCACATGCGAGTAATAGAATATAGGGCTTAAGTACAGAGGACTCATACTAAGGCAGACAAATCAGGCACATTGCTAGTTCGCTTGATTAAACCCATACCCTCACCCACATCTATCCTATCCATAACTACACCTCAACACAAGAGGGTCGACATGCAGCTTGATATTAACACGGCGTTCCATGACTTTTACGCCACCTTGTACAATCCTCTGCTGCCCTCTGATCCCGCTGCCATACACTCGTTCCTAGAACAGTTAGCTTTGCCCAGAGTGTTGGCTGTGGACGGAGAAGCCCTGGGTGCCCCCATCGCGCCAGAACTTGCTTGCAATAAAACACCTGGCTCCAATGGTCTCCCTGTCAAATTCTATTCTACATATGCCAAACTGGTACCACAACTAGAAAAGCTTTATAACTCTTTCCTGAAGGAGGGCATGCTTCCTCCTTCTACTAGGCAGGCATTGGTAACCTCATTGCTAAAACCAGGTAAATCACCTACTGATATGTCATCATACAGAAGCTATCGCTACTTAAATCAGAATATGAAATACTGAACAAAGCGCTTGCACACCAGCTGCTTCCCTGACTCACACAACTACTACACATGGATCAATGTGGCTTTGTTCCGTATTGCAACACTTCACTTAACATACGCCGCCTGTTTCTGTATGAGATCATGGACGCCGCTCGAAGATGCTATATGTTCACCGGTTGTCTCTCATTGGACCTCCGACAGGCTTTCGACACCCTGGGCTGGGATTTCATATTTGCGGCCCACGCCCGCTATGAGGTTCTTCCTGCTTATATATGTTGGGTATATTCCTCCACACCTGCGAGAGCCAGAATAGGACATTACATGTCTTAGTCTTATCCGGTGCTGCACGGCACTAAACAAGGATGTCCACTCTCGCCGTTACTGTTTGTTCTATACTGACGATATGATCCTATACGAGAAGGATCTCCGCAAAGGGTTGGATGGAGTCCCCAAGCTGTTATCTATGTTTGGAGGCCTATCTGGCCTCCGCATCACTATCGACAAATCGTGTGCCTTCTTGTTTGAGAATACTTATGACTGGCTTACCACCAATTTAACATTGGTGGTAACTGCAATTGTTTTGCGCTCGATTTGCGGTTGCAAAGCAATCGTACATCCCCCTGTGACTAGCTATTAGGAAGGGACGCCCTTGGCACGCCCCTTCCTAATAGCGACTCGCAAACCCTATTTTGCAAGTCGGTAACAGGTTACTGACTCGCAAAATAGGGTTTGTACATGCTACAACCCTTTTCAGCGGTTGCAAACTGCCCGATTTTCCGTTTGTGACCGCCAAAAATGGTCGTACATCCGGCCCATAATGTCCAATAAACTTGCATTTAAAAAGAATATGTGTATTGGCTTCTTCAGTCATCTCCTGTGTAAACTCCAGCTCTCTACTCTCTCAGGGAAATCACATTATCCTTGGCTAGCATTTCTTCTTTCTGTTTCGCTACTGTAGCCTCTCTTATAACAATGTAAAAGTATAATGTACTCACAGTGCAGCACCTCATAATTGCGACTGATTATTTTCTTTAGGGTATGAGACCTTGCTGCTGTGTTATTCCTTTCTCCAGACATTTTGCCACCTGCACTGCACTGTGTAAATAACCAACACAGTAGTTACAGGCAAGAGTGCCAGGTACTGGATGGAAGAAGCAAGAAGCAAAAGTGCAGGAAACCACCATAATGAAAACCTAACAGCAATGGCGGGAGGGTGGGGGGGAACACCTACCCCTTGCTAAAAAGAAACAAAAAAGCAAGGACTGTGGAAGCCTGTATTCACTTCCCTGATGCGATTCACCAATAACAAAAAAAATAGAAGCTGCAACACTTCGAAAACAACACAGAAGAGCAGCAACCACAAAATAATAAGGACACAGGTAAATGGGGAGGAAGCAGTGCTTAATTTGAGCCAGTGGTTTGCAGGATGGGATCAATGGCACTTTTTGGTGGGGGGAGAGAGAGATGGAACTTATTTTTGATCATCAGACATGGACCCAGAATAAGTGAGGTAAAAAAGCAGCACGGGGTAAGGAAGGAGCAAGAGAGAGACAGAAAAACAGTGACAAAGGGTTTATAAGAAATGTACAAGAGTGTAAAATAGCGGCAGGGAGAGTATATTGGTGGATCAAAGAGGCATGAGGTGAAGTAGAGACTAGACAGCTTTGGTATCGAAGAACCCAGCACTAGACAGAGTCGCCGGAGAGTATTTGAGAAAAATTTGGGCCTAGAACGTATTCTTTTACAAATGAAGCACTGTGGAAGAGGTCAAGAAATGACAGAAGAATCACCACAGAAGAATCACCACATGGTTAACAACTGTGTACAGAATACGGTGCATGTGTCTCGTGGTGAAATGTCTGCATATCAGGTTTTTATATTGTGCCAGTCAAGGAGATGCTTGAACTAAAAGAAGCTTGTGGGCGAGCTCAGGTGAGTCAATAGTGGAGCGTGTGCTGTGGCACCATGGCTCATTTGCCTTAGTGGCCTACTCGACCCAAATTATAGCTATTTATTTACTACTAAAAGAAGGGAATATTAGGACTGCCTCCCTTGCTTGCAGAACCCTTTCTACACCACTGGATGAGCTTGTCCTCATTTTTACCACAACCCCTCAAATAATTTGTGCTTTATGCATGAACTATGGAATGGCACCTAACTGATTACAGATATCCAGGGAATCAGTTTGCAAGTTGAAACAAATTTGTACTTCTCCTGACACACCAACTGTTCATAAACACAAGCAATCCACAGGATTCTACATTCTATTTCCAGATTTTCAAATGAGTGATTTACAATTCTTATTTGAGCCAGGATGATGATTTGAATCTCAAGCCCTACCTCATTGCTGCATTGACATTTGACTAATGTAAAATGGAAAGGCAAGAAAAAACACACAGACACATCTGAAACCTACACTCATTTGTAATAATTAGTAATAACTTAAGACTTACACTGCATTTTCTATTCAATTTGCCACTTTTTAGCTGTGTAAATAAACGATGCTACTTTTGTTTAAATAATTCGTGCCCATTTCATCGTTCTTGGAAGCATGAAATGTCAACTCAAATCTGTTGGGATTCAAAGGCGTGACTGGTGTGTGATATACAGATTTCAGCATGAAGTACATAAGCAAATGAGATATCTTAATATCATAATAGTATGCATTGGATATTTGTTTGAACTCGCCTAACACGGCACAGTACCCGAGATATAAACAGACATTAGGTGAGTAAATTTCACTGCACAGTGAGCACACTTTGTGTGGGTGGAGGAGTAAAATACGGGTGGATGTGAGATTTATGTTTTGACTAGTTTCTTTGATACAGTGGTGTCTGTAGAAATGTTATTTAGGGTGGGACAGAGTGGGGACAATAGGTAAAATTGGAGGAAGGGGTGGGGTTGCAGGTGGTTGGTGGGGGTGGTGTGTGTATTTGTGTGCGAGTCAGGGACAGAGAGAAAGGACTAAATCTACCAAACTACCAATTGTCCTGCTGTTTGTAACACTGCCATCTCCAGCAGTCTTTCCTTCTTGCACTATGATTACATGACATTTAAAGAAAGAGATATTGAAGATCACATCCCACCCAGCAGACCCGTCCATACTTGGATTTTCCTCGCTTGCGCTCGCCAACTTAGCGTTGGCGATCTGCGAGAGAAGAAAAACTTTGCTATGCTAAGTTTTTTGGAACTTCGCGCTCTACGCGGAGTGGGAAAAACTCTGCAAACTCTCCGAGCGGAGTTTACCGCCCAGGCCTAGTCAGAAGTCATTGCTTCACAGTTGGTACATCAGGAGTCATTACATCACAGGTAAGTTTTCCCTGGTTTACATCGCAGCACTTTACATTGCAGTTAAGTTATTTTTAGGTGCACATATATTTTTAAGAGTAGGACACCTGAAACTGTAAAATGAAATTAAAATACGATACAATTATTTAATTAATTGATTTGGCAACATGTTTATTTAAATATTAATGTAGTATTGATATTAACTTGTAAAAATATAGACATGCAATATAAACTCGTATGTGGTTATGAGTAAGGATAATATAGGGTTTTTAGGTTTCAGCGAAGGGTAGTGAAAAGTGGTAGTAAGGGTTTTTTAGGGTACAGGGATGAGTAGGGAATAGGGCTAGAAAAGTTTTTTTAGGTTTCAGAGATGGGTAGTAAATAGGGGTAGTAATGGGTTTTTAGGGTTAGGATGGATGTGGGAGGTAAACTAACCCTTGTAAAAAAAACATTTTTTAAAATATTTAAATAAAAATGGGGAGGGGTTTACCCCATTAACAACATATATATATATACATACATACTCCAGTCTCCATTGGACACCGACACAGGGGTACGAATCAATAGTTTGTAAATCTCCGTTTATTCTTTAATGACCTCGTTTGTAAATCTCCGTTTATTCTTTAATGAGTTGTAACGCGTTTCGGCATTTCCTGCCTTGCTCACACAATAAACGTCATTTTCGCAGTAACCATTTAAAATACAAGGCTCTCGGTCACATGGTGTGCTGCTCCTATTTCCATAGAAGACAGACTCAACATCATTGTTACTTCACACATGTCTTCATATATCGTGTTGAAAAATATTTGTAAAATACATGATTATTTGTCTCATGCTTAAAAATTCCATGAATTGTCCTAGTATTAGAAATCACTTTTCTCTCATAGTGATTTTGTACCTTACTTCAATCAAACTGTTTTAAATTTATACGGGCAAGTGCCCAACAGTAAAGCTATCACTGCAATTCATACTACCCTTAATTAGAATACAGTTGATCGTAAGGTACAAATATTAGACACATTCAAAAATAATAATTCATAATTATTAACAGGCGGGCAAAGACCTTTTGACTTCAATGGTGACCCTTCTCTTAATTGCATACTCTCATGATCAGTTATTTGAGTCCCACCATCTTTTGTCAGTTAAAGTGCAAGTGCATACAAAACTGATTGTCCAATGTCCTCATATAGCATAACCTCTCATATAGTAGCAGCAACTGAAATACAGTGTTCAAAACGACGTAAAGTGCAAGTGCTTTATACAGTAATGCACTTGCCACAATAAAATCATCTCACTGATAAGTACGGTACATAAAAATGAAAAGTGCAAGTGCAATATCATAGATCTCTATTTGTACGCTGTTTCACTTAAGTAAATACAATCTATTCTCTATATGGGACAACTCCTATAAAGTGCAAGTGCATCTTGATTGTAAACCTTACTTTGGTCGTACTAGAGTTCTTGCAGAGACCAACCAATAACAAATCTCAGGTAATTCCTAGTTCAAAAAGCACCATTCTTTATACTATGCCACACCCTGATATCAAAATATAAGATCACTCAATATTGAAGTCTATTTAAATAATATTGACAATTTCAATGGTTCCCCTTACAAATAAATTCAACACTCAATAATACTTTGTCGATTTAGTTTCACTAAAGAGCCATGTTAACTTTTAAAACAAACCTTAACCATGGATACTACTAGTGGCCTAGATGTATATGTAAATCCTCATCTCAGTTTAATCCTGACGGGATCTTAGTATTGAATAACAATATATATTTTGATTCAAGCTGTTGCAACTTGCGCTCTCTGTTTCCTCCCCTTCTCATTTTTGTCACCTGATCGATTGCAAAATATGTAAGTTCATTCACATTGCCATTGTGAACCTCATTTATATGACTGGCCGCTGGGTAGCTCTTATCGTTATTCTTGACAGCCCGTAATTTTTGGAGTATCCGTACATGCACCATATGTATAGTGCTCCCCACATATAATTTGGTGCAAGAGCACTGTAAAATATAAACCACGAATTCACTCCTACAATTTAAAAAGCTTCTGATCTTCCATGGGCTCATCATTAGTGGAGACACAACTTGTTTCTCATTTCGGGCAATTTTACAGACCTTGCACTTCGGGCACTTATAGAAGCAGGGGTTGGCTTTTAACCATCCCTCAGATTTCACCACTTCTGGACTACTGTCCATCAGTTCCTGCCTCATAGATCTTGCCTTTTTGAATGTGATCTGTGGTTTACGTTTAACTACAGTACTCAGGATAGGATCTCTTTTTACTAAAAACCAGTGCCTACTCAAGAAGTCTCTCACCCTGATTTGGTAGGCACGGTATCCAGTAATCATCCGTATCTCCTCGTTGGCTCGCTTGATGTCACTTCTATTGGAATTTTTGGGTCTAAGTAGTTCATCTCTTTCAATTCCATTGACTTTCTTTAGGGCCTGGTCTAAAACCTGCGTGCTATAGCCTCATTCAATGAATCTCTCAGTAAGGCTATTTTGAGCTTCCTTCAAAGCTTGTCCCTCGCTACAATTCCTCTTCATCCTCAAATGTTCAGCATAGGGGATGCTCATTTTCAGTTTTGCTGGGTGGAAACTTTGGGCGTGCAAAATTGAATTGCCCGCCGTGGGCTTTCTAAATGTTCGTGTATGTAAGATGTTATTTTTTACATATACCTCCAAATCTAGGAAGGATACTTGGGACCTGCTGATGGTATCCGTGAATTTGAGATTTAATGAATTATCATTTAACTGCATGACAAAAGCTTGAGCAGGTTCCACCGTCCCTTTCATAACTAAGAAGAGGTCATCAATAAATCTTTTCCATACAATCACGTTTTCTTTCCACTCTTTTGCAAATTTCACTTTGAGCACCCGCTCCTCCCACCAGCCCATATGCAGATTCGCATAGCTGGGGGCGCAGCAGGTGCTCATAGCTGTCCCTCTCATCTGCCTTTAGGTGTCATTACCAAACATAAAGAAGTTGTTTTCCAGGCATAATCTGCCCATTTCTGCCAACATCCCTGAGTGCTGGTATAGAGCTATGGGTCGTGTATTCAAATAATATTGCATAGCTTTCAGCCCAGCATCATGGGGTATGCTCATGTAAAGAGAGGTTACATCGAGCGTAACCAGAAGGAATGACTCTTTCCAAACCAGGTTCTCAATTTTGTTTAAGAAGTCTCTTGTGTCCTGAATATATGCAGGAAGTTTTTTAACGAACTCCTGCAAGAAATGATCTAAATATCTCGAGGTGGGGTCAAATAGGCTCCCAATAGCGGAGAGTATGGGCCTTCCAGGCGGTACCTCTTTATTTTTATGCACCTTAGGGATAAGGTACAAAATTGGTGTGACAGGATTCTCCACTTTTAGATACAAATACTCCCCTTGGGATAACACTCCTAACCCCCTCCATCGTGCAAGGTCTTTGTGAAATTTGTTTTTCACCTCTAGGAGGTTACTAAGTGGTACCTTTTGGTAACATCTGCTGCCCCTCAGTTGGGACTTAGCTTCTGCATTGTACATTTGAAGTGGCCAAAGGATCACATTGCCTCCTTTGTCCGACTGTTGGACAACTATATCTTTCTTATTCTTTTATTTTTCCATGACCATAGCATATTTTCAGTCTTGGAGGTGACCACTCTTCATAAAGCCCTGGCTCGATGTTAGTGATAATTCTTTAAGATCTCTAATAACTGCTTATGAGAAAATATCAATCAAATCTTTTGGAACATTGGGAAAGAAGGTTGACATTGGCCTAAAAGTGGTTCTAACACTTTCAAAAATATCTAGCCCTAAGGCCCCTGCTGTCTCATTCATGGTCCCTGGTGGCTGTAAGCCTCCACATTCTCTTTCAAGTTCGTTCAGTTCGTGCAAGATATTCAAATCACCAACTTCCAGATTTGATACTTCTTCTGGAGTATCTTGCATGAAATCAGATTGTTTTCTGAAAAAGAAAAATTTCTTTAATTTTAATTTTCTCATGAACTTACAGAAATCAATGCGGGTTTGGCTGTAATTAAAGTTTGTTCTTTTGCAGTATGATGGGCCTAATGAAAGTATTTTGTTTTCTTCTTCCGTGTGAGTCAAATCCATCAAATTAATCACCGTGGCCGGATCGCCTCCTACTTTCGTTGGTGGGTTTCCGTGGTCTTGGCGCCTGATCGTAGTTCCATTCCTTCCCCGTCGGGCTTTGCGCCTCCTAGGTGATTTTTTCTTTTTGACGTTGCGGTCTTTGACTGTTGTTCTGAGTCCTGTCTAGCCGTAAAAAACGTAATTCATCAATCACTGATGGGGGCTCTTGTTGATCTCTATTACTGTTGGAACTGCCCGCACCATCTTCCATGCCAGTCTCTGCTTCAGAGCTCATATATGAACTTGCCTCAGAACTGCTGTAAATTCCCTGATGTCGCTCAGGTCGTCTTTTCTCCACCATCACACTGCTGGACAATTTCTGTCTCCGTATATTATCAAATCGACGGGCAAATGTATAAATTTGCCCTATTTGGTAGTCCAGCCTATCTCTAAAAAATTTGGTGGCTTTCCTCTCTCTTATTGTTTGTTCATGTTTTTTTAGCCTGCACTGCAATTCAGCCTCAAATTTCTCCAGGCTTTCCGGTTTCACTATTTTTGCCAATTCAGCTTCCACAGTTTTAATTTCCTCCAATATCTTCTCTCTATCCTTTCTGGCATATTTCACCAATATTTTCATCATGTTACGCGAGGAGTCCGCACTGTTAGAGGCCCACTCCTCCAGCATCTCAGGGTCTGGATTTTCGAACGTTGGGGCCACAAGTATTCTGAGCCCACGAGGGACTCTCCCAATTTTCAGGTACCTCTCAAGGGACTTAACTTCCCACCATTTTGAAACCTCTATTCGTTTAAGCTTCTCCAATTTGCGCATGAGGTTTTGCAAATTAGCCTCATTAGTGGGGATTCCCGAGCACAGTTTGCGACTGACAGTCTCCACTGTCTTTTCATCAAAAACAGAATTGGCCGCTTCCTCCCTTTCCTTCAGCCACATATCCATAGTGGCTCACCAATATAGAAACGCTTATTTTTCACGAAAATCTTCACTCAATAAACCGAAGAAAACGGGATTCAGAACCCCACCGGGTAGCCTCCCCGGCTCCTATCCCCGTCTAAAATTGCTCGGAACCGCTCACAGAGGCAAAGGGCTTACCCGACCGCAGGCGTCCTCCGACCCACTGCTCCCGGATTCTCCTCACCTCGCGGTTGTTTTCCAAGTTTCCTCCAATACTGCGGGGGGCTTCCAGCTATGCACAGCATATCACACCATCTTGCCGGATACCAGGAAGCGCCTGATCGAGGGCGTGTCGGTTTTGCCGCTTTCCAGCAACCGCGGCTCAAACAAACTCCAGGTCCAGTCTCCATTAGACACGGACACCGACACAGGGGTATGAATCACTGGTTTGTAAATCTCTGTTTATTCTTTAATGTATATATATACACACACACACACACACACACACACACACATACATACTCACACACACTACACATACGTATAAATGGAATTTACATTATATTAGGTTAAAATTGTTTATAACAAACTACGTAAAAATTTAATTTTAAAAATAATATCAATTAATTTAATAAAAATATAAATTAAAAGCGGGTATAGGGGTTTACCCACATTAAGAATACAGAAATGTGGGTGGGTGTGTGTATGTATATATGTATATATATATATATATATATATGAAATTCCGTGTGTGTGTATATATATATATATATATATACATATATATATATACACACACACATATTTATGGAGAGAGTGTTACATTAAAATTCAATTATATAAAATGAATACATTAATTTATATCACAATTATAAGTTATAGCATACATGCACACTTTTTTAATGAAATTTAAAAATATATTCAATATATAAATATATATATAGATATGCTCCAAATTCCTTTGTTCCAACCAAGCTCGGTGAAGGATCACAGCACCACACTCAGAGGGTTCAAGTACGTGCTATTTTATTATATTAAACCATAATGCATTACAAAACGGTAGAGGACGGTCTACGCGTTTCGGCTCCCAGCCTTCTACTGGACCATATATATATTTACACATGGACATTATTTAGGGGTCGCCAGGGGTCACAGCTGCAACCCCTGGCTTGCCCCTTGCGAACCCTGGCTCTGCATTTGCGACCCCTGGCCTCAGAGGTTGCGCAATCATTGCCAGGAACACCAGGGCAGCTCCTCCTTAGGGACATCAGTTGGGGCTTCAATCTCCTCTGTAGTGTGGATTGTGGCCTCATGGTCGACATTGCTAAGTTAGCTTGGGCCTAGCTGCCACGATGCCTCCTTTGCACACGTTACTCTGTGACTTTGTTTTTCCAGACTCTGCTTGTGACCGTTCACATTAGAACTGTCTGCCTTACTGCCTTTCACCTTTTCTCATGTTCTCTGTGGTTTTCATCTGCACACAATGTACAAGGTCGAAAAACACGTCCCTTGTTGTTGCTGTTCTGGTCAGCCCCTCGCACTTAGACATAACATGAAATACAGCTGCACTGGAGAAATTCGTGTGCTTTTAATATTGTGATCTCCCTGTTGGTGGCACTTGAGAAAAACCTTTCCAGGGAGAAGAGCTGTGCTTGTCCGATGATGTAAACCTTGCATCTAGTTCTTGAGGTATGGGGGTCCCCCTGACAAAGCCCAGAGGTCTTCTATTTTTATATTAAACTAGTTACTAGCACGGGGAGGGTGGCAAGGCATTATAGTCCTTAATCCACTGTCTATATAAAATGCTATCCCCGTTTGTATTCTATGGAATTGTAACAATGCTTACTGTTTTGTCTTTATGCATTATGCTGCTAGTACTGGCACGTGTACTGTGTCTTAGAGCACGATAGTTGAAATAAACATTTTAAACTATACTGTGTCTCTTAATACGCCCGTTGTGGACAAGTATGAGTGAGTAATGAAAGAGTGTTCTTGCTCCCGCGATTCCTGAAAGAGTCCGTGTTCTGGGATGTCTAATCAATGGTAGCTTCGCTGTAGTACGGAGAACCAATGAGACACTATAGCTAGTCGGATTGGGATTTTGGGCACTAAGGTGGATAGTTGGTACACCACTATACACCGAGGTCATGTTTTCCTGCGCATAGTTCTGTATATGTGCAGAATCCCCGCAACACCTCATTGTTTGGTAATTTTTTTTATTACACTAATAGCGAACAACAATATATAATTCACTATTATATATATATATAGTGTAATAAAAAATAGCTAAATATAGCTGGAAAATGACCCTCCCTGGCAGCAGAGATAAGTAAAAAAATGCCTTTAAATGAATATTGTGCTAATGTGTGTAGGTGAGTGTGTGCATGTGTGATTGTGTGTGTATGTGCAAGCATGTGTGTGTGATTAATGTAAAAGTCAAATAGCAGTGCTTAATTTGAGCCGGTGGTTTCTGGTGCTCAGCACCGGCACTTTATTGTCAGCACCAACTCTAGTGACAGTCCACCACATGGTGGCGCTGTCCGAAAAGTGCACAACAACCGTGTTTATTAAGTCAAATGGCATTAAAAATGAATAATACCAGTCTCTCATGCTATTATTATAGCTTTGTGTGGCCTGAAATAGTCTGAATTGTCACACTTGTAGGACTGCGATGGTTAGGTGTTATGTTGTACTTCCGAGAAGGGCCCTGGCACTTTTACATATTAAGCACTGCCAAATAGCATGTGATGTCACTTCTGTTATCCCTGGTCTTTTGGTGAATTGATGTTCATGAATATTTACTACCTTACCTGCATGGTAAAGTACTCCTGATGTAACATAACGTCATGTAACAGTACTCCTGATGTAATGATTATGATATAACAACTCCTGATGGAGAAGTAACAACTGATATTCCCTCATAGAGCTTACCTAGTTCCACCTGCCTTTCCCCCTGGTGCTTAGAAGCAGACACATATACAAAGCTTCAGAAAACAATAAGAACAGCAATGTAGGAATTTTGAAGAGTGTTGCAGGCTGATCGTAAGCTGTGTGCAGAGTAGAAGTATTAGGGTGTAAAAAACAGGGGTGCCGCACCTCCACTCTCACATATAATTCCATAAAACATTGGTCTCAGCAAAACACAAACTTGCAAGCACACAAGACGCCGAAGAAATTGAACCATATGGTAGAAGTGTGCCATTAAAATGCTTGTGAAATGACATAACGTTCTTAAATAAAGAGAGTTCTTTCATCTTTCTATTTGCAGTTTTGGTTTCAAACCTAAGCCTGTGTTGGGTGTATTCTTTCACAGCACTTTGGGGGTGTTGCTAATTTCTTTTTTGAAGGAAACAGACTTCAATAAAATATAGCATTTAAAAATGAGGACTACGGCATCAGTTATATTATTCTGTGCATGGCTGGACTGGGAACCGAAACCGGCCCTGGCAAACAGCTTGGCCTGCCCACGGGGAGGGGGGGCTAGCTGGAAGCACCACTCCCGTCTCAACACTACCGCTTTTGTTACAGGGGGCTGATATTGCAGCTATGCTGCAAAGCCCGGCCCCCGGTAACAAAAATGCCCCCACCCCCCCAGGAGTCCAAAATGGGCCCCCAACCTGGCGGCCCAACGGGGAATGCCCGGTGCCCGCTACGGCCAGTCCTGCCCTGGTTCTGTGTCTATAGCCAGTGAGCACAGAATTAAACCTTAGTGCATTAAGCAATTTTTGCTTTCATCAGTGTTTGATGATCTCGTTAAATTCACAGCTTCGTCAACTCAGACGATAGAGTAATACTTGCCTCCAAAAATGTTCTATACAAGAATATATATAAAGGAGGGGCGGAGCCAGCCGCCATGCTCTCAGGACGCGTGCAATGGAGTTCCTCGCCACCCATGATCTCCCTGGCTCTCACGGCGGCCGTTGCCCCCCCACCCCAACGGGGGAAGCTTCTCCAGGCACCCAGGACCTTAGAAGAGCACCTACAGGTATTCAGGAGTGTGGGGCCGAGGCGTGAGGCCGACACACTCTTCTGGATCCGGCACCGTTCACAAGATGGCGGCCCGCTTTGTTCACAAAGGCCGCCTCAACTCTACTTGCGGTTGCAGTGGTGAATCTTTACAGGGTGGGCGCTTCCCCGTCTGCAACTTCTACACAGGGGCCCACAGACCTGGGACCCCACCTGCAACCCACTTTGGAGCCTGTTATGTGCGACACACTTGAATCGGGCTTGCAGCCCCTTCCAGTGCACGGAGGCCGCTCTCGTGCATACACAAAGGACGTAACTCCCGAAACAGGCTGCACAGACCCTCATAGAGGGTACAGGCAGGAGTTAAGAACTATTGACAGTGAGGACCAACAAGGAACAGCCTGCCAAGTACTACGCATCAGGCATTAGACTAACGCATTTTAGTGTGGTGGTCCACATCACCGCACTAAAATGCAAAGTCAAGCATTTATAGCACTGGAGCACTGCTATATTTAGCACTGAGCAAAGCAGCGCGGACTGGGGGCTGGCTCAGCTCTGCTCATTTGGCTCTCTATTCACCGCGGCATTCACGTGACATGATGGCGTCACAGAGACTGCAAGAATGATTTGCCCAATTGTATGCCAATACTTAATGGGCGGCAGTTTAGGTTTCCTAAATAAGTTTGGCAGCCCGCCAGCTGCTCACACCACTACCAGTATGCTGCCAATATTTCAGAGCCTGCGACGTCTAATGATGAATGCCCCGCGAGTCTGGAGACGGACCCACAGCAGCAGTGACTCGTCGCGGCCAGCCCATACCGTGGTTCGCTCTGTAAGACTGTCACTAACACTCTCAAGTCTGTAATCCATTATTTATCCTTGTTGAAAATATTTTTTATTTAGTCAGAGTCATAACCAGGGTCTGACTTTCAAGCCAACAAAAGTACAATATATAATAAGAACGTCACTGAGTGCCTGAGCCTCAGCTCACTGCTCTCAGGCTGCGCTTGTGCCGCGGCGGGCTAGGCAGTGCTCAGACTGCTCAGCTGACAGACAGTGAAGTCCCTTGGTAAATTATTTAGTTGTTGAAAAATATTGTGACGCAGGACAATTGTAACCATTAATTGTACAGGCTAGGCCTATATTACCTACTCATCTTCCTCGCCTCATTCCAATAATAATTAAGAAATGCAGCCCTCTGTATAGCCCCCTCATGAAACATCCTTTTCTTTCCTTTTTAGCAATTTTTGTTTGTTCTTCTTGGAAGCGTTCGGTCCTTTCTTTTGGTTTCTCATAAGTGCTTTGGCCCATGTGTTTTTAGTATTTCCTAATCTCTTAATAATGCTTGAAACCCCACAGTAATTATAAACCCCCTTTTTTTTTTACGTCGAATCAAGTCAAAATAACTTCATTTGGTTCCAGAGACCATAAAAGTTTCAAAACAAGCATTACAGATTAAAATTTCCATGACCAATTTACACAGCAGCAAAGATAAAAATATTAAAAGAGAAATTCATGAAGATCAGTCTTTTAAAAAAGGCTATAGACCACAATACAGAGTACATTAATACAGCAAAATTATGTCATCCAACATGTTCATGACATCATGATTCATATCGTTTCCTACTGGCCATTGCAACCTTAATGTAATTAGAGACCGCAATACATGGAGCCGAAGTAGCCAAAGAATGCAGATAATTAATGCACTCAGTATATATGCAAGGCGTGATTTCTCTTAGTAATGGGGCTAAACATTTCCCCTCTGCTCTTTATAAAGGGGACAGAATAACAAAGTGCAGAGTGCTCTGAGATGCCAGATTATCGCATGGGCAGGGCATAAGTTTGTCAACCCATCCTGATTGTCTCGGAAAAGCCATTAAAAAGTGCAAAGTGCATAATCGGAGTCTAGTTAGATAAATTTGTGTCTGTACATTTGTTGTGAATGTTAGATAAAATTGCTGTTGGACGGGCAACACACGTGAGAAACCTGTCACCTCATGTTGTGAGCGGCGCATGTTTACCCCAGAATAATGCGCCTCTTTTATGATGACTTACGCATTTGTATCAATACTGGTAGGATTGTCAAAGTTTGCCCCAGGCCTATCTCATACAATTTATCTCTTACAAATCGGAGCCAAGGGATCGACAGTGCTCTACCTAGGTTAAGACAATCTTTGATAACCTCCCTTGAAAACAGTAACTCCTCGGACAGCCAGATTTTTACCCAAAGGATCAAAGGGGCAATGTCTATACGATCCTCTAAAAATTCCAGCCCCAGCTCACGCTGTCAAAAGAGTGTTGGGGCACTGTTTGGGGTCATTAGTAGCCTTTTTATATATTTGTTTTCAAAAGCCTGTAAGTGGCGGCTTTTATGATAACCCCAGACTCCAGCACCGTAGGATACAACTGGCAAGCATTTGGCTTTGTAAAGTGTAACCATCTCGCTCACCGGCTTATGGCCTAGTTTACAGGCAAAGCGGAAGAGCCCCTCCACAACCCTGCCAGCATGATGCACCCTTGCAGTGACAAGTGGTTCCCAATTCATCTTATTGTTAAAAATGTTCCCTAAATAGTTAAAATTGTTCAATTTATCAATGCTCTTCTCCCTTACAGCAAAGTTTCTAGTTTTGGTCGATTT
This sequence comes from Calotriton arnoldi, assembly GCA_963921515.1. Lineage (NCBI taxonomy): Eukaryota > Metazoa > Chordata > Amphibia > Caudata > Salamandridae > Calotriton > Calotriton arnoldi. The sequence goes on from CAWUFW010003960.1 coordinate 192,313, forward strand.
TCGACCACACACCATAGTGTAAGATTTAATTAAATTGACTTTTAAATCAAGTGCCAGCATAAAATCTGTTAAGGCATTAAGTGATTTTTGGAGATTGTTTGCTGTCAGAGCCATTAACACTGTATCATCCGCGTACGATAGTAGCGGGACCCGATTGCCTCCAATTCAGGGAAAGTCGATTTCCTTATCTAATAAAAATGCCTCTAGGCCATTGGTGTAAATTAAAAAGAGAAAGGGAGCTAAAATGCACCCCTGGCGAACCCCTTCCGTAAAGACTATCGGCCTGGTCTTTTCCCCTTGTGGGCCATATCTAACGGTAACAGTGGTGGTACCATGAAGCCTACGGAGGAGGGTAATCAGTGCCTCCTCAACAACCATTTTTCCCATTAGTGCCCACAGTTTCTCCCGATTGACAGTAACAAAGGCACTGGACAAGTCCATGAAGGCCAGGTGGATAGAACCCCCCCTGGCCTTCATGTACTTGCCCATAATCAGGGAGAAGGTGAGGACACTGCTCAGTGGTACCCATCCCGCTCCTGAAGCCGTATTGTGTCCTAGACATGACCCCTGTATTGGTCGCCCATGCTTCAAGCCGGGCCAAGACAACCCTCCCCAAAACCTTTTCTGTGGCATCGATACGGGAAATTGGCCTATAACAGGCAGGATCATTCCTATTGCCCTTTTTAAATACTGGGACCACGATGGCCTCCTTCCAGGTTGCAGGGATGGGACCAGTCACCACTGCTTTAAAAACATTAGTCAGTAGGGGAGCCCAAAGGTTAGGATTACTTTTAAACAGATCTAATGGCACACCATCAGGACCTGGAGCTTTCATACAAATTCCCTTCGCTAAGGCCACCTCAACCTCGGCTACTGAGAGAGATGCGCTTAGTTGAGAAGCTGAGGTTAGATCTAGTGGCAAATCTCCTTCTTCCTCCTCTAACTGGAGGCCATTTGGATTGAATATGGCCGAGAAGTGGGATTCCCAGACGTCCCCCAGAATCACAGAATCCATCTGCCTCACCCCTTCCGTGAAAAAAGGGTGATTAATAATATCCCAAAAGCTTTTGGAGTCATTGAGGGAACTTGCTCTCTCCAAATCATCCCACAATGAGCTCCTCAATTCCTCCTTCCTTTGATTAATTGTATTTTTGTATGCCTGCCTTGCGCTTTTAATTTGAGTTCTATCACAGGGATTAGCGTGGAGGGCCATTTTGAGGCTCTTTTGAGCTCTAGAGCATTCAGAATTGAACCACCGTATCTCATGGTGTACCCTTGTCTGGACCGATTTAGTTAGTCTTTTAGCTACATCCGCGCAAATCACTTCAAAATCGCGGATGACCTCATCTGGGGAGAATCATGTTGGAGGCACCTCATGATCAGATCATAGTTGGCTATCACAGTTTTTTCCTCAAATTGGGAAGGGTTTATTTTATTCTACTTTAATCTTACCCCTTTATTATTATTATTGTGGATCAGATGACCATCACCTTTCCCTGGCTGGGCTAAAACACAGAGATGCTGTGAGGGGGTTATGATCACTCGCATTGTTTGGTTCCACCTCGAAGTCACCGACGAGCGTCAGGAACGTCTTTGAGATAAACATAAAATCAATCAAACTTTCTCTGTCGCCTCCAACATAGGTGGGGCACAGTAATGAGGGACTACTAGCCAGGTTATTGATGAGGCCTAGATCATTCTCGATGATAATGGAATTTAAGGCCTCGCCCTGTGGAGTGTGGATAAAATGTGGCTGGGGCTGACCCTCCAAGTCCAACAGCCCACAGACTCGGTTGGTACTATACGGACAGATAGTACAATTAACATCCCCCACCCAGAGAATACATAGTGGCTGCCACTTCCCAGAGATATTATTAATTTCCGCCTGTAGAGCTTCGATAACATGACAGCTATTTTGGTCAAAGATGTTATAATACAAATTCACCACTAATAGCTTAACCTGTATCAAATTGGAAATCATGGTTAGTTGATACCAAGGGGACGATTTTACAACAGAGACTTTTATGGACCCATATTTGACTGCAATTAACAACGCCAGCCCCCCCTTTGCCCTCCCTGCTGGTGAAGGTGTTGCATGAACAGTAAATGAGCAATAGCTGTCCAGCACAATGTCGTCCTTATGCCAGTTTTCCTAAAGGCAAATGAGGTCGAAACCCCTTATATACTTAAGCCATACCTTATCTATCAGTTTAGGGTGAATCTCTGCGATATTCCATGAAATAATTTTATAAGGGCGAGTGGTGTGTCCCTGATTTACCAAACCCATGGAAATAGAGTTAATGGCAGGCGTACTAACAGGGATTACTGGTCCCAGCCCCTCTAAAGCAGGGTTCCCATTTTGAATTGGATTAGAGGGCAGGGGACAGATTTCTGGTTTATCTGTGTTCATAAGGGTACCAATGAATGTTTGAAGAGTAGTGCCCGATGGATCTAACAACTCCATGCTACCCGGTGCATCTACATATGGGGCTCTCCCTTTGTTGATACAGTGAGAACCCGTTCTACTTGTTACAACTGAGCGACTAGGTTGTACAGTCAGTCAGTCTATTTCAGTCAGACTCGAGAGGGCATCAAAACGATTAGGGTGAATATATATGGAGGGCTTTAAGGGGGGGTATGTGTTCGTGCCTAGCCGTGGGAGCTGTCGTCTCAAAATAATCCCCTGGTGGAGGGGGTAGAAAAACCCAGGGGGCGAGCCTTTATCAGTTCACCAGGAGAATCTCTGAGGTTTTCCAAAGCCAGTTGCACACACCTAGCATACCTAAAGCTAAGCACAACACAATCCCCTTCCATGCATTTGGCCTTGTGGCCCACCTAACTCACCCGCCTTGCCATAATAATGCATTCAAACCAATTTATCTTGGACGGAATTTTCCTAAAGCACCAGTAGGCTGATTTATTGATAAGACTTTGACAGCTTTCTTGCAGGCCAAAGGGCAGATGGGGTACCCCCATCAAGATCAATGTGTACAGTGTGCAATCGGGGGGGTAAATGTGGTGTGTTATTTGCATCCCGCCCACTTAGGGGACCGTGCGCTGAACCATTAGAATATATATTTCCTTGTAGTGGTCTGCCCCCACTTAGCAGGCCAAGTCTCGGCTGATTAGTAGCCCTATCCCCCAATTTTTTGTTGATCCCATGGGGGACAGGTTCCCATAGGGTTGGAACCAGGAGGTTGTTACTGGCTTTGACAAGGGGATCATCTTGGGAGGGGACCTGGCTACTTGAAGAGGGTGTTACGTTAGATGGGACCAACCCCCTTACAGAGGCGCTAGTAGAGGCGTCCTCTACCCTTTTATCTCTACTACTTGGTTGGGTAGCCAAATCATAATGCTTTTTAGATGCCACTTTTTCCTGAGAATCCTGCAATAATCTAGCAAGTTGCTCTTCTATACTGACAAATCGGGATGAAATTGGTGCCAAGGCATCTTGTACTATTTTACAAAATCATTCAATAAGAGTGTCCTTGTCCTCCTGTACAATGGTTCTCCCCCCTCCCACGCGAGATTTACATGCATTTCCGGTTAAGTGAGTTTGTTTAGTTCTCTTGACCCTCGGTGAGTGGCCTTTCAATTTACATTCAACCCCTGCCAATTCAGGACGTTTTCTCTTCCCTCCTGTTACAGCTTGGGATGCAGTAATTTCAGTAATTGGACGGGCGGTAGGTTCAACTCCCTCATGAAGAGCACGTAATTCACCCTGACGCAGAATTATAACAGTGGGTGAAAGTGGGGCTTGTGATTTCTGTTCAGTGTCAATTTCAACCGCGGCTACATGCGAGTCAGCTGTGACGGGAACGTGAGAGCCTGGGAGAGGGGGTAAAAAGAGTCTTCTCTCCGCCAGTTCTATCTCTTTAGTAATGGCCCCCACCGCCTTTTGAAGAAAGCCGTCCAAGGTGGTCTCAGTTGTCTTTGGGACAGGTGTAGGTTTCCGTTTCCCCATAATACAGATTTTCCTTAATGTACAAACTAGGGGAATAAAAGGTTTTTACCTTCGCGTAGTTTCCGAAGGCTGAGTCACGAAACGGATGTCCCAAGGTCAGGGTGAAAGGACCAAGAGAATAGGCCCAGCCCAGCCTCCTCCGGGCTCCGACGGGCGTGGTCAGGCCCCGCGGCCAGGGGCCCAACATTGATTTATGCGCCTCCTGGCATGTCGAGTTGGCGGCGTGCAGCCGCGATGGTGCTTGGGGGCTGTAGTCCCCTGGTTCCCCCGATGTCAGCAGTGGCAGGGCAGGCAAAGACACGGGCAGGCAAAGACACGGGCTCCTAAAGTCGCAGCACTCACGCTATGGGGCCTCAGAAACTGGCCAGGCCCCCCCAGATACAGTTGACGGCTGATGGTAGGATTGCAGACAAGGCGGGAGCAAGCATCAGCAGGGAGGCCCTAATCCAGGGCAGGCACCAAGACGCGGTACGCCCAGGCACAGGTCCATGTCAGGTCAGTACAGCCACAGGCCCTCTAGTTACAGGCAGATACCGGGGCTCTTCACATTCATGCCTCTCTCCGGTGACCTTGGACGCACCCCCACCCACGCAGCACCGATACAACCAGCCGGATGGCTGGCCCCTAGGCTCACCCGCGGCCCCTCACTGCTGGGCCTCCGGGAGCAGCGCAGGCCGCCCTACATGCAGGGCGGAGCGTCCCTTGCTCCCAGACCTGGGGCCTTCCAGTCTCTCAGTCCGCTCTCACAGGCACACCGCGCCTCAAGTCCCCCGCAGCCCGTGTGCAGCTCCAAGGCGGGTCGAGCCGGATCTCCCGGGGAGCGATCGCAGTCCTCCACACAGGCTGGTTGAATCACTTGTTTACAGTGCATGTGCCCGTATAGTACCTGTAGTTTTTTCTCGGCTGACGCTGCGGCATTTAAGGAGAGTCTGATTTCGGCTGTTTGTGTTTATGCAGCATAGGGTCCTGTGTATACTTGCACTCAAATGCCCGGACTTCTGGCAGTGCAAGCGCAAGTTTGCCACAGTAATGAAGGGTCGCGTGAACATATCCTTTCACGTGCCACCCTAACACACAATAACATTCATACTGCGCCTACAACCTCGGGCGTGCAGATTCGAAGCCCAATTACAGGTGGCATTGCTATTGGCAACTTCAAGTGACAGCGACACAAGATGTGTAAATTTGCAGATTTATAAGTAATGCAGCGATTACTGCTTCGGGTTTAATGTTTCAAAGTACTGTAAAAATGGCAGGTGTTATTTTTACTTTATACACTAACAAAACAGTGACTCGAGAATATGAATACATAGCCAGACCTGGTAAAACCATAATGTAATGGATATAATGAGTATACAGTCTTTGGCTTGTACCTTTGACATGCAATAAATAACAAGTGTCCTTGTTCATATTATTTTATCACATGGGTAACACAGAATCCGTAATAGCATATTTAATTATTGTTTAGTGCCTCTGACATGTAGCTTCTAAACGCTTTGTGCATTATCAGCCTTCTCCTATCGATCTATGCAGTATGATTGCTGCACAGTGTGCACTTTGTTACTGAGAACTGCAATCATGCACTCTGCCTCCGGTTAGTGCTCTTCCATTTCTGGTACTTTGCAGCAGTTTTAAGACCTTCTTAGACTTTCTCGTTGCTCAAATGGGTGCAATTTCTGATATTTATGTGTTTCCCTCGTTTTCATTGCTTGATTTTGCTCGCGAGAAAGTGTCGCTCATAGTCGTTGAAATGTCCCTCATAATTACACTGAAATTATAAAAATGTCACACATAGGAATCTGAAACCTTGGCAGTTATGAAGGAGAAACCCAGGTGAAAGCAGCAGAACCCCTGCAGCAGGTAAATGAGAGACGAGAACTTCTCATACAGCACAAGTCCCCAGAGAGCTGTAAAGCAGCCTCCCATTGCTATCCAAGTGCCAAGGTGTAGTGTATTGATTCCTGGATGCCATTGAACGCACCCACCCGTCACATCTTAAAATTGCCCCACTCCGTATGACTGAGAATTTCAGGAAGCAGTGCAGTGCCCGGTGGTGAGCCTTGAGGGTCTGGTGCCACTTCATTGTTTCTTGCTGGGTGAGGGGCCCGCGAACTAGTTGGCCTACCACTCTACCATCTGTGAAGCTCCTGGATTCCAGCATCCTGTTGCTGGCCCCGTCCCTCTTTGCCCACAGAGGTGAGTTGGATTCAGGGCATTGGGGACATGGGGGACAGTGCTCGCTGCATTAATTTGCGTGGGAAACGTCCTGGGGATGGGAGGCCTTCCCTCCTTGCTGCTGTTGTAACTGGTTGGAGGTGAGGGAGTGGCATGCTCTCCTGCAGGACTCCCTCTTCTCTGCTTTGCTCCTGGCCCTGTATCCTGGTGCTATTGGCTTAAGGTCTCCTCCACTTCACTCGGGAGACCTGGTTTTCTACTGCTTTTCCTCACTTTGTGCCACTGGGGGTTTGGTTTGTGTTTTGTGGCTCCGCTTTTGGCGATCCTTGGGGACCCTCTTTCCCCTCTTGGGGCCATTATGGGGTGCACCCAACGTGCTAAGGATCAAGCGCCTGCAAGCACTCCCTTCCCCCCATGCATGGGATCAGGCAGGGTGCTGGTGGCAGAGACATGGCATACATGGACGACATGTTTGCTAAACTTCTAGCCACCACTGACGCTTCTGGGGAATGGCTGCAGGGAAAAATTGACTATCATTCAGTCGAACTGGGTCTTATACGGGAGGATTCACTGATCTCAGAAAAGGTCACGGTCCTTGAAACCATGGTGCAGACCCTGATGCCAGCAGATCATCGGCTCTTGAGGCACAGACTTGCCACCTGGCAGCTCGTTCAGATGACCAGGAAGGACAGGCCAGGAGTAATAACATCTGCACTGTCAGGCTCGCAGAGCATGCTGAGGGGGACTCGCTTTTGGATTTCCTTGAGACCTGGCTCCAGGAAGTTGTGGCCCCCAAGGGTCTGTCCAACTTCTATGACTTGAAACATGCGAACAGAGCGCCAGCACGGGAACCCCGTCCTGGGTCCCAGTCGTGTCCTGTGGTGGCCCAACTTCTACATTTTAGGGACCGGGATCATCTCCTGCAGCAGGCCTGAGCACACGGCCCATTTGTGGTGGACAATGTCAGGATGTCTCTGTACCCTGACCTTACTCTCCAGATTCAAACGTAGAGGACATCCTTAATGGCGGTAAAGAAGAAGCTGTGTGACATGGGTCTGCTTTATTTCATGCTTTTCCCTGCCCGCCTGCGGGTCCAGTCTAAGGACAAAGTGGATTTCTTTACAGACCTATCTGCAGCATGGGACTGGATTGAATTCTACGACAAGAGCACTGAGACGCCTGTGCCTAATCACTCTTTGCGCTAGAAGTGCCAACAATCTTGGCGGCGAGGGGCAATATGTCTTTCTAAGACACAGGTGGCACTGGAACAGTCGAGGGCAGTTGAGATTGCTGCCACTCTGGGATCTGGCAGGGACTCCTTGTGACCCTCGTCTCCGGAGTGCCATACCACTGCTTCAGATTCTGAGGACTACACTTCTCCTGGACTAGAAGGCATTCTGCCGGGGGTCACTCTGGGGTCAATGGATGAGTTGGTTTGTAGTGCTCCGCAGGGCCTTTCCTGGGTGTTTTTCCATGTTTCTATACAGTGTATTTGGGGTGGGTTGGTTCTATGTGAAGACCTTCTGCCTGGGGTCGCTCCTTGGTCTGTAGACAAATTGGTTTGAAGTGTTCCACTGGGCTTGTCATGGGTGTTTTGCCTTGTTTATATACAGTGTTTCTGAGGCAGGTTGGTTCGCCGGCTGTCTATTAATGCTTATTTTATTCATTCCTACCTAAGGGAATCGGAGGGAGGGGGGTGTGTGCAGGCAGGGGGTGCTTGCAGGGCATGTTCTATTGCCCAGTTGTCTTACTTAAGTGTTGGATTTCCACCTCTTGCTGGTGGCTCCCTCCGCACGCGTATCTTCCGTTATGAATCTAGTTGGCCTTCTAGCCTTTAGTTGGTTCCTATCTGGGGCTTGTGTGTGCTGTTGTTTGGAAAGGATGGTTGCATGTCTCAGTCCTTCGGGGGTGTCGGGGGAACTGTTGGGGTACTGGTTTGTGTTTTTTTGTCTATTTATTTGTTTGCCGGCAGTGGTACATATGAGGCTGTGGCGATGTGTGTTTGGTTCTCTGTGTGGTTCTCTTTCTTCCTGGTCTGCCACTCATGGCTACACAAATTAAGTTGCTTACATGGAATGTTTCGGGGCCTCTTCACCCTCTAAGCGTTATAATGGGTTGTCCTACTTGAAATGATGGGGGGTCCATGTTGCATTCCTCCAGGAGACCAACCTTACGGAGACTGAAGACCGCACACTTCGAGGATTCTGGTGGGCCAGCTCTATGCTACTTCTTATTCTGCCTTTTCGTGGGGTGCTCTTATTTGGATTAGGCCTGGGGTCCCTTTCCGCTTGCACAGGGTGGTTACAAAGCCAGAGAGACAATATGTCCTAGTATTGGGGAGTCTGAATGGCAGGGATGTCACCTTCTTAAATATTAATGCCCTGAATGTGAATCAGTCAACATTCCTTACCGGCTTAGGGCCCCTGCTTTCCCTGATGGTCCCCTATTGGAGAGTGGTGGGGGGCGATTTTAACTGTGTTGAGGATTTAAGACTGGATTGGTTCCTTCCGCCCCTAAGTGGTGCAACCTGAGGCAAACTGGCAGCCGGGGGCCCGTTTGTGGTCTGGACAGTGGGATTAAATAGATTGTTGGCAGGTTTGTCACCCGGAGGCTCGTGTGTACTCCTACCACTCTGGACTACATGATCTCGAGGTTGGTGGTGGGGCTGGAACATTTAGAAAAAACATTCTGATCATGCTCCCATTCTGGGCATGTTCCAGCGGTCCTCATCTAAGCCTAGCGTGCCTACCTGGCACTTTGATCCGGCACTTTAGGACAATTATGCCTCCCAGGTTTTATTGGGGAAGCACATCTCTCAGTACTGGAATGATAACGCTGGTTTGGCCTCGTCAGTGGGGATGGAATGGGCAGCTATGAAGGTGATGATTAGGGGGTACTGCATTTCTAGTAGAGTGGGGGTTTGCAATCAGCTCCTTTCAGATATTCAACGGTAGGAGGGAGTGTTTGATGGTCTTCCGGCTGGGCTGGAAGCGACCCCGGATGGGAGGGGATGCCTGCTAGAAGAGCAGGAGAGGCTGTTTGAGCTCGAGGAGTGCCTTTGCCACTTTGATAATAAGGCGTATGCGGCTAGGTCAAATGTGGAGCAGGACAAGTCGAGCAGGATGCTAGCATGGCTTTTGCGAGATGTCGGGAGAGGTCACTCTATACTTCAGTTATGTGATCCTTTGGGGCGTGATGTATTCACACAGGAGGGGATCAATGCGGTTTCTGCAGCACTACCGTGTACTGTACTCCTCGGGTGTGTCGAGCAGTGAGGGGGAAATGTTGAATTGTATTGCGGATGCTTCTTTAGTGTCCCTTGAGTCAACGGTGGTGGATCAACTGGGTGGGGATATTAACGAGCAATAGGTTTGTGCTCTATGGCGGACTCGGACGCTGATACTGTACACCAGTGAACTTCCTCTTTTGGAAATTCTGCTTTGAGGTTGCCAGGAGGGGTGGTCAGGTCTCCGTGAGTGGCCGGCAGCGGGGATTGATGTCTTGGGAGATCCTTTTCACAAGAGACTGTTTGCAGTTTTCATATCAAAACTATCCAATCAAATTCAAGTAGGATGATGCTTTTTACACATATGTTCAATAAAAGAAGAAACATCTCCCACTTGAAGAAAGCACCTCCGAACAGCCATACCTCAGGAGACAAGGAACAGAGAAGTGTCCTTAACACTAGGGCCTGGTTAGCAATGGTGGTTAGAGGGCATATGGTAAATGCACCTATGATAGCATTCGACAGTCTCAACTCTCTCATCCTTAGATTCCACACTTTCATCAACATCAGGACCTCTAGATTAGAACAACGTACACCTATCCTCCTATACAATAGTAACAAAATAAAAGTTTTAGTTTACAAAAAAACATTTTTTCCTCTGAAATCCTGAGCTTCATTAGTTTACAGTTTGCTCCCAAGACCCTTTGACTTCTCGATTATGCATGTAAGTTAAGCAGCTCAGCTAACAATCTAGCATTTCGGGTTACAGACAGGGCACAAGTCGAGGATACATGCGAGTAGACGGCATCTACTCAGTTTTTTATTGGTGGACGTCTTCTCCCCTGCCAAGAAGTTAGGACGTACAGAAATATGCTAAAGTGGTCCCAGTGTAATTTTCAGACATCCAGACATATTCAGCAGAACCTGCACCTTGTCTGCTTTCATTCCGAGCAGCAACGTGCAGGCGAGGGAATTTGTTATTTTAAATTCCAGCCGAGCCCAAAACAAAAGCCGAAGTTACGGGCCATCAGGCCTACTTCTGATTGAGTATCCTGGATGGGAGCTATCTGGAACCTCAAACCTATCTGTAGATGCAATGGAGGGGAAACAAAGGCTCACAGCTTCTTATTACTTCATAGGTACTAAAGAGAGGCACGCTTTTGACTTTGTTCAGTCCCTGTTTATAAGACATATCCATGCATTGTAAGAATGTCAGAGCTGCTGGTCTGTCGCAGTATTTACACAAATAATTTAAATACCACTATTTTGCTTTTTTTTTTTTATAGCGCTACTCATCCAAATCCAGGGAGTTGGAACGCTTTACATTACACAAACACATTATACATTGACAATAAATCATATGTGGGTAAATCAATGTACAGAACGTGTTACATAAGACAGAGAGCGTTACAAGGTGTAGGATTCACATGTCCTTCATAGCTCACTGTGCTATATTAGAAGGATTACAATTTATGAACAACAAGTAACAAACGGATCAATGTGTTAAAAGCAGTAACCCACTTACCCATCTATATAAAATAAAAAACAATCTGCGTGTCACATGATGTGCTTTGCAGGAGACATATTAACCCTCTATGCTACTTTGATTAAAAACTGGAACTAGACAAAACACAGATCTCTCCATCAAGTACATTTACCTCCAGAGATATCTTACCATTATTATTATCCCCTGAGAATTACTGGGCAACAAAGATCTATGCAGCAGGTGTATTAACCCCATAAGATATTTTAAAATGCAGACTTTGCAACCAATTAAGCAGAACAGAGTTACTGCCATGTTTCTCCTTGTTGCAAATTTCTTTGTGGCAGAGTTTTAAAAAATAAATGTATAAGATGAGGCCCAGATTTTGCGCCTGGTTTTCGTCACTTTTTTGGCACAACTCTGATGCAAAATCTAGTTTGTTAAACATTGTATTGTGCTAAAATGTGCTCATGATAGACCTGCTAAACATGTGTGTGAGGTCTTAAGATCTGATGCCGCTTTCTATCATGGGTTGCGATGCCACTTCCTGTGATGCCACGTGCGATGTCATGCGCTGTGATGTCATGTGCCATGGTGTCACGTGCATACTGCCTACCTTGATTAGTTCCCCCACTTCTTTTTTTAGGACTTATGCCCTGTTTACAGACAAGTACAGGCAGCAATCTATTCCTGATACATGCAACTTTTTTGGTCTCATCTAGGCAGCGCATGCGCTTTCTCTTCGCGACATGCTGTTGTAGAATATGGGCTTTAAGCACTGCCCATCTTTCTAATTGGCTCCTTTTACTGCCCTTTGCAAATGGCTGCTTTTCTTTGGTTAATATGCTCAGTAGCCCCTCCTTTTCTACTTTTGTAACCTCTCATGATGACTGCCCCGTTAGATGTGCTCTTACTCGTCACGTTATTTATTATTTTCTGAGCACTCTTTTTTTCTTTTTGCTTCTTTAGGTTCAGGAACTCACTCAAGTCCATGCTTGCTCCCTCTCCTCGGGCTGCAGCTGCCTCCTCCTCCTTCCTCCGTATTCTGAACAGCTGCTCTTCTCATATTTGAACGCTTGCTCCCTCTCCTCCGCTACATCTCCCTCCTCCTCCCTCCTGCTTGGCAGTCTCTTCTCTTCCTCTGCAGCCTGCACAGCACTGCTGATCCCCCTCCCCTTGTTTTAATTGTTTCCTGCTCGTCTCGTCTGTGCCACCACCCCACCACCACCCGCCTGTCAATTCTGAGCTTGGGGGCACTGTTCTAAAGTCCACAAGACTCCTAGGACTCGGCGGCTGCTCTCGGGCACCATTCCTTCCCCCTTACTGCACCCTTAATTTTAAATTGTACGTTAAAACCGTTAAATATGCTTAGTTCAATCATCTCCTGTGGTGTGTATATTTTTTAACAACTCATTTGCCTTATGTGTTCTTGGGTTTGTTTTGGGATTCTATGGCAGGACCGGAGGCTCAGATTATGCTTCTCAATTTCTTTACTACTCCAAACAGCAGCCAATGAGAACACAGTAAAGTAGAAAAAACATGTAAACATACTACATATCCCATGAGGCTTTGAACCACGCCTCCAATATCAACCAATGAACAGAGTCCAAAGTATACAAATTAACAAGGCACCAACTTGACTTCCTCTTTCTTTGCTGCTCCGCAGTCAAGATAAGTGCCTTGTTAATTTGTCTTCATTACCTCACATTTTTGGAATTTAATGCTCGTTATATGCTTTAATGTCTATTATTGTGCATTTGAATGCTTTGTTTGACGTGCCGCGCTCACGCTGTGCTGCTCGTGCGCTCCTTATCGTTCTTTATCCCGACTCTGGCAGTGCGTGTTGCGCTGTTCCGAGAGCCATTTAACTGTTTTATTGCCCATTTTTTGTTTAGTTTCACCTCTTTGCTTGATCGGCCAAGCGGCTTTAAGCCGGTGCCGGTGTTTGTGCCTGCGCGCGATGCGCGCATTCGAAGGGTACTGGCCTCTCCCCCATTCAGGGAGCGAGGCGCACGTCGGAAGCCTGCCCGGGCTCCTACGTGCGTCTCGGGAACCTGCACGCGACTGTGCTCGCGCTTCAGGTTTCCTTCGTCACGCTGGTGAAGCCTTCCCCTTGGCTGAATAATTGAGGGAAGGCAGCGCAGTGAGTTCAGCCGGTACAGGGCCTGCTAATAGGATCGTTTTTATAGCGCTTGGCACATTTACATGTCTTAAACCTCTCTCAGAGGTCTGCTGTGCAGAAAATTAATTTTTGGGTGCCCTATCTCAACAGGCTGGTAGGGTTTCTTGCCCTCCGTTAGTCCTAGTTGCAGGGACCTTTTGGTACTCTGAGGCTCTCACTGCTCCAGCTATTTGGCTCCCGACCGACACGCTTTCTCATTGAGAGTTAGGGTTGGAAAAAATAATTGAGCTTCTCCCTGGGGAGTGTTTTGAGCTGAATATATTGATATTCCCTGCATGATGTCGGACTCCGAGGTCCTCGAGGAGGAATTGGCTGCCTATGGTCCTGATGAGGACGAAGACTATTATTATGATTCTTTAGAGACTTTAGTTGACAAATCTCTAGATAAGAAATTGGATAAGGTTCTCTCCTCGGCCCTATTACCTATCTCTCAACGCCTTGATAAGTTAATGGGTCCTCCCTTCCTGCCCCCTCAGGGACCCCGAACCCTTCCCCCCTTCCCCCTCCCGAAGCCGCCTCGCCTTCCTTGGCCCCATGTCCAAGTTTATTCTAAACTCAAGAAGGCTCAAGATACCCCTGTTGAGAATGACCCAGGGCTTCCTTCCCCCGACCCTTCCCCCTCTGTGCCCATTTCCCTTACGGATACGAACACTGATACGGATACCTCCCAGGAGTCACGCCCACGCAAACGCGCAAAGAAGCGCAAACATTCCCAGTCCCCCGTCCAGCCTTCCCCCTTCACTTTCGATCCCTCTGCCATCGTTCACCCCGCTCCTCTGACTGGGCTCCCGCCCTGGCTGTGGCGGACTATATGCAGAATAACCTGCGTAAAAGTTTTGACAAGGAGGTTCGAGCCCGCCTCCGATCAGAATGTCCTCGCCCCGACCTCGCCAATAAGACGGCTCTTACACCTGAAATAGATTCTTCAATGCAAACTTTCCTTAAAAAATACAAAAAAGATCAGAAGAAAGGCATTGATCGAGCCCTTAAGGCATGCCAAGATAAACTCCTAGATGTGTCTGGCCCCTTGGCCAAGATTTTGGAGTTAGCATTGGACGCAGCGTGCGATCTGTCTATTAGGCAATGTCAATTGCGCTTTATCATCGGAGAGACGGAAATCAGTCCTCCTTCGAATCGACCCACAATTGGTGGAACTCGCCGCGGCGGAACCGGGCCCTTTGGCTGAAGGGCAATTGTTTGGTGACCGATTTGTAAAGGACATTGCCAAGTTCGTGAATACCTTTACTTCCCTCGAGAAATCACAATCTTCCCTAAAAAGGGTGTTACATCCCCTCTCTGGCAGGGCCGGCCGTGGCAGAGGACGCTCGGCCGGCCGCTTCAACCCGCAAGGTCCTTGACGTGGATATGCCCCCAGGCATAGGGGTTACACACAAGAGCCGGAGCAAGCCGGCTTTTATCCCTCCACATCCCGTGGTTTCAGAGGCAGATACAATCGTGGAATCAACAGGGGCTTCAGAAATAACGACGCCCAAGCCTCAGGTAATTTTCCCGCCTTTTCCTACAATTCCTCTGGGGGGCAGACTGTTGCAGTTTCTGAGCAATTGGCGCAAACTCACGTCAGATGCGTGGGTTTTACACACGGTGCAGGGTTATCAAATAGAGTTGGTCGATGTGCCTGTTCAGGCGTTTCCTCCTCCCCCTCTCCTTTTTTCCCTACAAGAGCAAGCTTTTATAGACTCAGAGCTTCAGGAACTCTTGACCAAGCACGCCATTGCTGCGGGGCCCTTCGCGGCGGAAGGTTTTTGCAGCAATGTCTTCTTGGTGAAAAAGAAGGGTGGAGGTCAAAGGTTGGTGTTAAACCTCAGAGAATTCAACCCCTGTGTGGTCTATCGACACTTCAAAATGGAGGGGATTCACCTGCTGAGGGACCTGTTGTTGGAAAACGATTGGATGGTCCGGTTGGATCTAAAAGACGCTTATCTCACGGTTCCCATTTGCACCTCCCATCAGAAATTTCTCCAATTCCGATGGAAGGGGCAATGGTTCCGGTATCTGTCTCTTCCCTTCGGCCTATCCTCAGCCCCTTGGGTCTTCACCAAACTCATGAAACCAGTGTTCAATCGGCTCAGAAAGATGGGCGTTCGCATGATCGTCTTTCTAGACGACATGCTCCTTCTAGCGCAAGATCCTGCGCTCCTTCTCACTCATTTAAAATGGACGATGTCTCTTTTAGAAGATCTCGGTTTTGTTATAAACCTAAAAAAGTCTATGACCTCCCCGTCCCAACTGATGGACTTTCTGGGATTTCAGATAAACTCGGTGTCGGCGCAATTGCTTCTTCCGCCTTCCAAAATAAAATCAATAAAGAGGGAAATTCGTTCGACACTGTCCAAGCAGACGATTTCCTTACGATCCCTAGCGAGTATTGCTGGTCTTCTGGCGTCGTCAATTCAGGCCATCTTTCCGGGTCCTCTGCATTACAGAGCATTGCAACGCCTGAAGATTCACTATCTACAGAAGCGGTTGTCTTACGATCATCTCACTGCACTATCGCCAGACGCTCAAGACGAGCTCCAATGGTGGCTAGATCACATGGAAGCATGGAATGGCAAGGCCATTTTCGGAGTTTCTCCCGATATTATCATAGAACCGGATGCCAGTCGCTGGGGCTGGGGTGCAAGATGTGGAGATTTCGCCACTGGCGGAAGATAGTCAGCGGAAGAGTTACAACTACACATAAATTGTCTAGAGTTGTTAGCCGGCTCCTTTGCCATAAGATCGATCTCACCTCAGAAGAGCAATTGTTGCATCCTTCTCAGGATGGACAATGTGTCAGCAGTACGGTATATAAATCACCTGGGCGGAACGAAGTCTCGACTCCTCGCCAACATTGCGAGAGAATTTTGGAACTTCTGCCTCTCCCAGAAGATCAGAGTTGTTGCGGAATATATCCCAGGCAAGAGCAATCTGGTGGCGGATTGGAATTCCAGCTTCCTCAGGGACTTCAGCGACTGGAGGTTGCATCCTTCAGTTTTCTTGCAGATCACGACTATTCGAGGCCCGTGTCAGATAGACGTCTTTGCCTCTCGCCTCAACGCTCAGCTTCCCCTCTTTTACAGCTGGAGGCCGGACCCGATGGCGATGGGCACGGATGCCTTCTTACATCATTGGGGTCCTCAGAGAAATTACGCTTTTCCTCCGTTTGCCTTAATTCCCAGAGTAGCTGCTCAGATTAGGCGTCACGGAGCCTCGGTGATCCTAGTCACACCGTTGTGGAAGAGACAGTCGTGGTTTCCAACGCTGCTGGAGCTGTCAGTGGATCTTCCGTTTCAGTTACCCTCTTTCCCGATGATTCTCCAGGACCCAGTGGGCTCCCCACATCCTCTGGTCCTTCTGAAACAGTTACCTCTCATGGTCCGGATGCTCTCTGGCGACATGACCGCATTGAAGGCCTTT
Organism: Calotriton arnoldi; assembly: GCA_963921515.1. NCBI lineage: Eukaryota > Metazoa > Chordata > Amphibia > Caudata > Salamandridae > Calotriton > Calotriton arnoldi. The sequence goes on from CAWUFW010003960.1 coordinate 208,760, forward strand.
CATCGGCGGCTGCCGATTTTATACAACAGGCTTGGGCTCCATCCACCCGCAAACGATATTCTGCATCATGGAAACGATGGGTGGGTTGGTGCCTTCAACGACAGGTGGATCCCGTGGGATCTGATTTAAAAGATGTTCTTAATTTCCTGTCAGAGTGTGCTGGTCAGGGTTTGTCCTATCGGACGGTGAATAATTTCAGATCCGCGCTCTCAGCGGGGCATGATCATTTTGATGGGAAACCTGTTGGTGTTCATCCATTAGTTAGCAAACTTTTGAAAGGTGTCAGAGTGTCTCGACCTCCCAAACCCAGATACACTTCTTTATGGGATGTCTCCAAGGTTCTGGGATTATTAGAAGCATGGCCTGACAATAAAGACTTGTCATTAAAACAGTTATCCGCAAAGCTCACTATGTTATTGTGCCTCTTTTCATGTCGCAGAGTGTCGGATGTTTATGCTCTTGATTTGGCTGGCAGGATTTTTTCTCCCCAGGGTGTTTCTTTTGTCATCTCCAGGCGGACGAAAACGATGTCGCGTTCGGTTGAGTATCCTGCTTTTCCTCATAATGAAAAGTTATGTGTTTTAAAATGTTTAAAAATGTATGAGGAACGTACCTTGAGTCACAGAGCTGATCCTTTAGGGCCTTTGCTTTTAGCTATTCAGAAAACCTTCAAACCTGTTTCGTCGGCCACGTTAGCCCGATGGGTTAGATGGGTTATGGCGGAAGCCGGTATTGATGTTGCTGTGTTTGGTGCACATTCTGCGAGAGGCGCTATGGCGTCTAAAGCTTTTATTATGGGTTCTCGTCTAGAAGACATTCTAAAAGCTACGGACTGGTCTTCAGATTCAGTGTTTAAGGTGTTTTACTATAAGCCGATTACTCATGTTTCTTCTGTTGTTGTTGGTCAGCTTTGAACCAGCATAATCTGAGCCTCCGGTCCTGCCATAGAATACAAAATTTTCCAGCATTCGCGACAAGAATTTTTGATTCTATTAAGGACACGGAGGCGAGGATTATCCCACCCGTTGGGACAGGTAAGAGTACAACTGTCAGGTTGGTTTGTTATGCAATACCTGTATATTTCCCTCCCTGTATTCTAGGGTTCTGTGTACTCTGTGCTCAAACTTGTTTCTGATTTCAGGAGCGGATTCGAAGCAGATTTAATTCTGCGCTGCGGCAGGACTAGGAGTTCTTCGCCTTTGGATGTCGGTTTCCTGTTGGAACCTTGTTGGAAGTGCTCTCCGTTGAGATACAGGACTGTTATTTATCTATTTAACTTTGGACTTTTCAGCTGCGTTTCGCAAAGAAAAAGGAAGTCAAGTTGGTGCCTTGTTAATTTGCATACTTTGGACTCTGTTCATTGGTTGATATTGGAGGCGTGGTTCAAAGCCTCATGGGATATGTAGTATGTTTACATGTTTTTTCTACTTTACTGTTTTCTCATTGGCTGCTGTTTGGAGTAGTAAAGAAATTGAGAAGCATAATCCTCGCCTCCGTGTCCTTAATAAAATCAAAAATTCTTGTCGCGAATGCTGGAAAATTTTGTATTCTTTTGGCAACTCAAGTGTTTCTCAGGCTTGTTTTCAAGGGACATAGTGCGTGTTTATCTCTTTCATCCTTTGTGATGGGATTGGCTTATGATGTCGTTGAAAATATAAGGAAAAGTAGCAAAACGTTTTATACTCTGTGTATGCGCTGAGGGAGCAGGGTGCAGAAGGTATGTATTGTAATTACATTTTTATAGCGCTTACATACTCGCCTTAATAAGGCATAAAGCTCTTCACGCTGAGAAGCATGCTGCTGCGGGATACATGTGCTTATTTTACTGTTCCTAATCAGCATGCTTCATGACTTCGCGCATGTTCATAGCTGTTGCGTGACCCCTTGCCATGTGTGAGTGCCGCTATTGTGTATTATTAGGTGTCCCATTTACTTTGTTTATCATCTCTTCTTCGACCGTTGTTGGAAAAATAAAATCTTCCCATGTTGAAAAGACCGAAACAGATTTTAACACTGTGGTTTCTTGCCAAATTTGTTTGCATTTGATTGTAGCCCTCAGTGTTCACAATAAAGTACACATTGGGATCTACCTAGTTTGCTTCTTTGAATTCATTTTCGCAAATACGTTTAATCGATTTGTTATGTTGTATAGATTTATGGGAAGGAGAAAGCACCAATATTAAAACAAAATCTTGGATATTTTTTCAAATGCTTTATTGTTTACATTTTCGGGGATAGCTTGAATATTTAGCTGGGTAGCTAGGAGAAGAAAGAGAAAGTAATCATTAAAATCAGACCTAAAAAATGGAGAGACAAGTGGCAACTATTCCCTAGAGATGGGAAGCTATCAGTTATCATTATGATTTTGCATTACATTTCTGTTGTGGTCCTTATTTTCTGTCAAACAAATAATGACGTTGGTTTCACGCACCCCTTAGCGCAGATGCATCACAAAGATGGCTCCGCCCGAGAAAGCGTCTGCGATTTAGGCTCTTCTTCTGTGGGCAATAGAGTATGAGCTAGTTTGGAAATTAGATTCGCCACATTTATTTTTCTAGTTAATAATAGAAGCAAGTGATGAAAGTGCCCCACAGACGTTGATACCCATGCTAATACCTACGACGTACCATAGACGTACTATTTCTGTCTTTCTCGCATGGTTTTATGCAATGTTTTTGAAATATATAAAGTGCAGTGGAACCCTAATATAGAACAAGATCCAGCTTAAGAAAAACAAATAATCAATCAATCAATCACAGAATTTGTAGAGCGCACTACTTACCCGCGAGGGTCTCAAGGCGCTGGGGAGAGGGAAGGGGGGGGGGGGTGCTGCTACTGGTCGAACAGCCAGGTCTTGAGTAGCCTCCTGAAGGTCAGCAGGTCTTGGGTCTGTCGTAGGCTTAGTGGAAGGGTGTTCCAGGTCTTAGCGGCGAGGTGTGAGAAGGATCTGCCGCCGGTGGTTGTTCTTCGAATGCGAGGGACGGTGGCGAGGGAGAGGTCGGCGGAGCGGAGCTGGCGGTTGGGGACGTAGAAGAAGAGTCGTCTGTTGAGGTAGGCTGGGCCAGTTTTGTGGAGTGCCTTGTGTGCGTGGATGAGGAGTTTGTGTCCCTGAACATAAATACATTTGTATGCAATTTTATGCTTCGGCACACAGGAGTCGTCACCATAAATCACATAGGCGTTGACAGAGAAATAAAAATCACTTTGACTGGAAACACTTGCTTTCATTATTTCCAAAGACGAGATTCTCTAAGGTTGAACACCTTGCAAAACCCCTTTTCATTTTATTAATTAAGGTGTCAATTCGTTTTTCTTTGATCGGAAGATGCTACTTAAGCTAAAGTGTATTTACATAGGGTACATTCTAATGTAAATCATGAAACGTCACCAGGTCAATTGCTATTTTCCTTCCCATCGCGTCATATCCAATTCTACCTTAAGCGAATACTTGACATTAAGGTGGAGTATGTTGTCTACCCTGAGATTTGACATATGCTATGTTTGCAGTTTTTGGTCCAGTCTTACACCGTGTTAATGTCGTCATCCCTGGCTAATTCTCTCCTGTCATTTGTGTACTCTCACCCGTCGTCTCTGTACCCTGACCCATGTCGCTTGCCTGTCCTTACCCATGTCACCTATTACCTTCACTACTGCCAACTATTCTGTGGAGTCCTCACTGTCACCCACCTCTCTCCTGTCAGTGGAATCCTGCACAGCACTCGATACTTCACACATCTCCATCTTGACCTAACTTGCCACGTTTGTCAACCACGGACCTAGTAGTTCCCTCTGCCTTCTGTCCTTTGTCCACGTTAACCAATGGCAAATGCCATCTTTTCTGTGTAATAGCCATACCCTGCAATATACCTAAGACTGTCATCATAACTACACGTCCCTTTGATGCCTCTCTAGCTACCCACACTGTGTTTCTCCCCACCACAGTGAACCGAGCTGAGGCTCTTTCACCTCTTTGCGCTTTTTGCCTTTTCTTCCTCACTTGTGAGACCAAACCTGACCTTTCTGCATCCTTCCGTGAGTGTAGTTTTTGCTCTGCGCGTGTCCTTTAACACCCCATTGCTTTTACCCAGGGCACCCCTGCCACTAAGTTTCCTTACACCAGTGATCTTGCCATTTATCCTTCCTGTGCCCCATTTGTTAGACACCTCCAAGACCTCTCCTGTTGTTCTAAACTGTGGCCTGTTTTTAGTGGACCACCATAGGAAGGAGCACTGCAGGACATTGTCAACATACTCCCTACCCTTGCCATTCATTTCCTCGATGCCTTCGTCTGTCATCGTATTGTACTGCCTGCATGACCCAGTGTGTAGTAATTGTATAGCTCTTCAATCCCTAGTTCTGTTAATTATTTTTTTTAATAGGGTCGTTCAGTTGTCTTATTGGTTATATATAAGGTAATAAAAATGCTTATAAAACTTTTTTATTATAACTTTTCAACATGATGCACAGCAGCCATGCTGCTCTACAATATAGATTAAAGACATTGGCAAAGCCAATTGCTCTGGTTAAACACTTATAAGGGCCCAAAGGCGAGACCTATTGGCTATTCCAATGCTTGTTCAATATTAGCCAAAGACTCTCAGGTATTGATTGTGAAAATCGACCATTTCATCGTGAATCAAACGAAATAAAAAAGACAGTTTCAGGATCATTGTTCGTAATGACCCAAATCTGAGAACCACATGAAAGTAAAATTCAATCAATATTGAGAGGTGGATCATGCTCAGTTTCGAAATAAATTGCCTTATAATCTATACCGCAACACATACATGGATTCTCTCAGATAGGTTTCACTCACCTGTGTGCCTCATTCATTCTCAGTTATCAGAACATTTACATTAACATTTATTGTGGAAACAGGATGCCATCTTTTCCTGCTGGAGTAATAGAGCTAAGACCTCTGAGACAGCTTTTTTTTTTTGCTGAGATGAGGGATCCCCCTGTCTCAAAGATCAACAATATATATTTTTTCTTTTTCCCTCTGTTTCTTCAGCACATAGATATCTTTCCCCATTTAGTTCCCCATAATTCATGCCCCTTAAAACACTTCTTCACCCTCAATTTTCTTATCTTTTCACTTCAATGTCAGTATTATCATTCGTTGGACCCACACACTTGTGCCGTCCTTTCCTACAGTGCTTTCTTGTGGCATTAGATTAATTTGAAGTTGAGATGGACCCTTTCAGACTAACAATAGTGAATACTCAGTTTGATTTTGCCAGAGCTATTACATTAAACACAAATTTGTATAGCGTTCATAAGACAAGGATATACAAGTAAGCCCAGAAGGGTTGGATCCATGCAAACGTTTTAGGCCAAGCAAGGATGATGTCAATGTTTTCCATACAAATTTATTGAATGATCATGCGTTTTTTTGTAGATATCTTAAAATTCAAGTAAAGATTACGCACTCCTAAACCTTTGTTGGACACCACTGGCTCTAAACACATTAGTTCTTTCATTGGATTAATAATACCTTTGGCTGGCCATCATTCCACACGCAACACATGTTTTTTTACATATTAATATATTATGTTGAAACAGTGGCACACACTGTGCCACCAAGCCTTCTAAAATCTTATACAACTTTATCATGTTGTGAGAAGTAGCAGCATTGGTTAAAGGGAAGAACCATCTCCTAACCGATATTACATTGGCTTCTTAAGACTATTGTTTACATTGGTGACTCAGTAAAGACAATATCCAGTACTATGCATTAGATGTGTGGTGTCACACATTAATAGCACAGCTATGGGTGTCAACCACTAAGGCTACAATCATCCATTATAAATAAGTGGAAAAATTAGCATTCATTAACCAACAGCTTAAGTACCTGAAAACAAACTTGCACATTTCTGATAACTTTACAACTCAAGTCTCGTTAATCTCAGGTTGCCTAATTATCGCGGCCCTGTTAAAAGCTACAGAAGAACTAAGAGAAGCCTTGGACCAAGGAGGCAAGGCTGCACTAATTATGCTAGACCTCTCCGCGGCCTTCGACAAGGTCCACCATGATGTTCTGATGGACCGTCTGTTAACATGTGGGGTGCAAGGGAATGCTTGGAACCTTTTGAAATCCTTCCTAACAGATAGAATTCAAACAGTGGACTTGGCTAAAGCCCACTCAAAACCTTTCTCCCTTCCATGTGGAGTACCACAGGGCTCCTCCCTTAGTCCCACACTCTTTAATGTTTATGTGGCACCTTTGGCGGCGGTGATGAGATCCTTTGGATTTCAGCTGGCATCATACGCTGAGACACGCAAATAGTGGTGTCACTACGCCCTGGACAGGAGGCAGAGAAAGGGAAAAGGTTCCACGATTGCATGAAAGTGATCAAGTCATGGATGATGACCAACTGTTTGAAGTTAAATTCCAGCAAAACAGAGGTCCCCATTTTTGGCAACAATGCCAACTTTTGGACCTCAGACTGGTGACCCGACGAGCTAGGGACTCTCCCGGAGCCAACCAGGAAAGCAAAAGATTTGGGTGTCATAGTTGACAGTAAACTTACCTTTGGGGACCAGCTAAACGCGGTAACCTCTGCTATTTTCCATCTCCTCAGAATGATAAGGAAAATAAAATCATTCTTACCAGCGGACAGTCAAAGGATAGTGATATCATCTCTAATCCTATCGCGTGTGGACTATTGTAATAGCCTTTACCTTAATATCCAAAGGAAACACCTAAACAAGCTTCAACTAGTGCAAAATGCAGAAGCCAGACTGCTGACTGGGACACCAAAGTTTGTTTCTGTCAAAAAAGAAATAAAAAGGCTACATTGGCTCCCAGTGAAACAACGGGTTCATTACAAATCCCTGTGTACGGTTTTCAAGGCCCTTCACGGTATAGGCCCACACTACCTGAAACGGCGTTTCAAATGGTACATCCCCAGAAGAGCTCTTCGCTCCGCCGAAGCAAAAGGGGTGGTTATACCTCTAGCTAAAAAAGCTAGCTGGGGTGGTAGAAGCTTTGTCACATGCGCCGCTCGGGTATGGAATGAGCTTCCTTTCCATCTCAGGAACGCCACAGAGCTGCTGACATTCAGGAACGGGCTGAAAACATGGCTGTTTGCCACATAGGCCAATACACACTCTGTAATTAGAAAGACCGTAGCCAGCGCCAGGACACCCTCGGGTAACCTTGCGCTCAAGAAATGCAATTAACCTAACGTAACATCGCCAATTCAAATCTTACCATTAGCAAATATTTGTTTTCAACTTAATACATTCTGACTCCACAGAGTTTCCAAAAATTAAACACGCTCATCTGGAAAATGCAGTTATGTTATTCTCAACAACTTCTCAACAATATGTTTTATAATGTGCTGCAAGATGTTACTGAGAGCATTCAAATTCACTGTGCTTTGCAAGTCAATTAGCTAGACGTCCATTCCGAACTCCAGTTGGGTGATTATTTTTCCGAAAAACACATAATGAGAACCAATTAAGTCTAAGTCGAATAACTATGAGGACATTAATTGCTGTAGCGACCTTTTCAAAACTGTCCTTTTCACATATTCCAGAGTTGCAAGAAGCATGAGCAGCTTAGTGTAAATGTTGTTATTCTTTTGAGAGATAAAATAAACCAGTGTTTGGCACAAGCTTACACCGAGCCAGTGGGTTTTGTTTTTTGTTGAATTGTTTGCTAACGTTTGCAGTTTAATACAGTGCAGACAAGACCCAAAAGAGTCTAGGAGCTCATAAGGATACTTATAATACATACGCATCCAAGGATCATTACAGAATGTTATACAGAGGACATCGGTCAGTATGACAGTGAAGGCAAGCAAGAAAGGCTCTTCCTATGAAAATTTCTTGGCAAACAAGAAAGCAAATAACTGGAGGGTTAGGGTCTTTAGACATTTAGGGCCTGATTTAGATTTCTGCCGAAATCTAAATCAGGCCTTTAGTCTGCCGTTGCTAAGAATTTGTCGTCCATCATTGTGAAGCCACCACCACTCCTGCCCACGTGCCTCTATCCCCAAAGAAGTTGAGAAAGTAACAGTTTGTCAACAGATTCGATCCTCACTTGGTTTAAATGAGGAAAATAAGTGGAAAATGAAATGGATGGTAACTATTTTTACATCCAAAATGGCCGGAACAATTTCAGATGGTGTTGCTGTTTGTAGGAAGGCAAGCTAGTTGTTGATATACCTAGAGACAAAACATGGAAGCACAAAGTCCACCGCCACCTTTTTAATTAGTGGCTCAACCTTTGGATTCCCAATGCAAAACTCAAGGACGATTCTATCCTTGGCTGCAGAGTCTCTGTGCATCATCACAATATTCTGGTTCCTCCGAGTACAGACCCACGCTACTTCTGCTGCATAGTGTGGAACCTTCAAGGCACAAGTGGCGGGCAGGTGGCTTGGGCGTGCCGGGATGTGTTGGCTGCTTTATGCGTGTTCAGAAGCCTGCATGTTGCCTCGTGCAAGTGATGTGTCTCCCAATCAAGATACATAGATCTGGGTCCCCACTACACATGCGCCCGGCGCAATGAAGGAAAGTGCACCGCATTATGGTGAATGTGCTGCCCCCAGGGTAGCGCATTCATGTGAAATACGGAGCGGCTGCTTTGTAGCCGCTGCGTGCACCACTGTGCAGGCGGCAACCCGCCTACACTTTTAAAGGGGAATAGAGAGCCCCTTGCAGGCGGGTGCAGTCCTAGACTGCACCCGCCTGCAAGGGGATGTCTGGGGGGTCCATGGGACCCTGTTAACCCCCTGCAGAGGGCTGCTCTCAGGATGCGCACTGACAGTCGCCACCTTTGAGGTGGCACACTGTCAGCGCGCCTCCGGAGGGCTTCTTTTCCTCTGCGCCCGCGTCTGTAATACGGCACGGGCGCAGAGGCTAAGGGGCTCCCTCATTTGAATGGGGCACGCCCCATGCAAATGAGGGAACGCCCACTTGAAGATAGCGTTGGAGCTTTATGTGCGCCAGCGCTATTGGTATTACAGAAGGGGCCGCACAAGTGTCTGCAGCCCCTTCTGTAATACCAAAGTGCCCTGGGGGCGTGCAAAGCGGGCACAAACGCCCCTTGCACCCCCGGGGCACTTTATGTAATACGGCCCTGAGCTGCTTTTTATGCATACTTGCCATTTTCAGAATAATACGACAATGCAAATAACAGGAATTGGTCTTCCTTTGATAACATACAAATTTGCCAGTGCACCAATGTAGTACTCCTTTTGTGGATTCCCATACAGACTCAAAATTAGGAAGCAATCATTTCGTTTCGAGGATGAATATGACCAGCCATTGCAAGACTGTAGGAGCAGAATGAGAGAAAGTGCGTTAGCATAAAATGTAGACTTGTTGGGGAATTTATCAGGGTCGCAGGCTACAGAAGATGATGGCCTCCCCTGCCTTTATGGAGGTGGAGCAAACTCGGAGAAATGAGCGTGTTCTGCACGCTTCTGGTGTCATCACAATTCTAGGAGTGGAAAAACTTTGAAAGGAAGTTTATAAGGGCAGAGAGTGAAGTATGGGGAAAAAAGCTTAAATGCAACCCAACTCCAACTCTATGACAAAGTCTGCAAAAATGTTTCTAAGTGAGATAAACAAGATGAGCCTAGGAGCAATTCGCTTACTAAGCGGCATGATAAGGGATAAATATATGAAACGGGCAAAAAAGAATAAAAAATGTATAGGAGTGACTTTTTTCATGTAGGAAGGAAGGTGGAATGGAATGGTAGAAGCAATGAAGCTGAATGATTATAGAAAACGTCAGCAACTGGTGACAAAAGCTTATAGGTCAAGGTTGGCTGGAAATCCCTTCATGGTGTCCATGGGAGGCTAGAGTGGATTCCTTGATTCCTTCTATTCACAAGAGAACCAGGTGAGTAAAATGGAGAACCTGCTTATGAAAGGGGCTTTATGCTAGAGGGAGCCAGGTGGATGATAAAGTCTTTAAAGAAAGATATGGATGGAGGTCTGACAGGGCTGCAGAATGAGGTGTACTTAAGCAATTTGTATAGAGGGAGGAAGATATTGTATTTACTAATTAAAGCAATAACCGAACCTGGTCTTATTCAAAGTAGCTGGGGGGATGGCATGATTTGAACGATAAATGAAAAAGGGGTTAACAAGGACCCTGACAATTTTTTTCCCTTACTATAAAGACGAGTAATATTTATGAAACTGTTCTTAAAACACATCGAGGAGTAGGTAAATAATGAGGAACTCTTGCTGCCAAACTAAATAGGATTCTGATTGCAGAGTTCAATGATGAATCACTGTTTTACTACAAGCTCGTTGGTGAATAAATATATTCACGTTCAAGTATAGTCTAGTTGGGGAAATAGATCAAGAATGTCTTTAAGACCATTGCTAGAGAGCTACTATGGTAGAAATCTGATTTGTTAGGTATGACTAAAGGCCTTCCAGCAATGATAACGTGTTTATATACTGATACTTGGGCTGGAATTAGTGACCAAAATTTCTTATTAATGTCTCCTTTTCATTGGAAGAGGTAAAAACTGCCATTGCGGTGAATCCACCTAATAAAACACCTGGCACTGATGGAGTCCCTATGGACCTTTATAAGGGCAGTCTTGAATTCTGGCCACCCCTTCTTACTAATCTGTTTACTAGGTTGGTTTAAGTCCTGGAAGACATTGATTATTGTACTGGTGTTCAAAAAAGGGGACCGGCAGAACCCATCCTGTTATCGTCCTATATCTCTGTTAGACTCTTTTGTTAGATTAGTGGGACAAATAATTTCAGACAGATTGATATCCTGGATCTCAGACAATAACATTCTGTCTGAGGTGCAGTATGGTTTTCGATCAGGACTTGGGATGATAGAACTATGTCTTAACCTGCATCTTCTGGTTAGCAAGTATAAATTGGCCAAACGTAGTTCCATTCATCTTGCTTTAATGGAGCTCTCGAGCACGTTTGATAGTGTGAACAGATCAAAGCTTTGGGACCTGCTGACCTCTATGGGGGTTGAGGAGGGGTTGGTGCACTTCCTGTAGGCATTGCATTTCGATCTTTCTGCCTCTGTGAGGTTTGTGGATGCACGGGTTCCTTCAGACTAAAATGCGGAGTCCTCCAGGACTGTGTTCTGGCCCCTATTCTTTTTTTCATGTATATCAACAATTAGAGACTGTCCTTCTTGGGAAGGCTGTACCAGTACTGAAGAATAGGCCACTGCCTGCATGCCTTCATGCTGCCGAACCAGTTTGGCTAGCCAGGACCCTCAATGGACTTGAGACCATTGTTGATGGTTTTGTGGGATTTATGGAGAACTTGAATTTAGAGACCAACATGTCTAAAACCTTTATTATGTTGCGTTGCTCAAAAAAACATGAAAACTCGTACCCGTACAATTAAGGAGAAGCGCTTGGAGAGAATTACATTTTCTTTCCCTATCTGGGCGTAACATTTGAGCAAAATAATACTTGAGCCACTTGTTACTCGAGTAGAAGAGTTTGCTTCTCACAGGCTGTTGACATTAACTTCAGTTTCTCTTCTAGGATAGGGAAAAAGCCATTCACCCGTTTGTAGATATTTACAAACGTGAGTGTATCTTCATTCCTAAATATGGTGCAGGGGTGTAGGGCTACTGTAATATTAGAGATTTGCAGACTGAAGAAAACAGGGTGCTTAGAAGAATATTGGAGGCTCCACCAAGTAGACACCATTTTATGGTGCATGAAGAATTAGGCCTGGATTATGTAAAGGATTATGTTAAATTGGCTCCTTTGCTTCTTTGGTGCTCTATCTGGAGCAATGACCAGGCCACACTTAATAGAGATATTATTGAGGGCTCCCTGGCATGTGCTCTTGGTCCCATGATACCCTGACTCAAATACATCCAGACTAATCTCTTGGAACTGGGTGTCATAGGGTTTCTGCACATACACAGAGCTATGCACAGGATAATAGGACCCCGGAATACAGTGGTTTGCCTACCATATACCGTAGCACCCAAAACCCCAACCCAACTAGCTTAGCATCCCATTAGTACCAAAGCACCAATGATTGGACAACCCAGAACACGGTATCTTTATCTCAGGACTCGCAGAAGCAAGAACACTCTTTCGTCACTCACTCGTACTTGTCCACAATGCGCGTATGAAGAGACACAGGGTAGATTTAAATATTTATTTCAACTTACGTGCTCTAAGGTACAGTACACGTGTCAGCACTAATAGCATAATGCATATGAATAATATAAGCAGCATGGTTACAATTCCATAGAATACAAACGGGGAAAGCATTTCATAACTCAGTGGATAAATGTCTAAATAACATTACCACCCTCCCCGTGCAGTAAGATAATTTATTATAAAAATAGAAGACCTCTGGGCTTTGACTAACGAACCCTCATACCTCGGTCTCTAGATGCAGAACTACATCAGCAGACAATCACAGCTCTTCTCCCTGGAAAGGATTCCTCCAAGTGTGTTAAGCGCCAGTAAAACTGCAGTATTAAAGGCACACCAAGTTCCATGGCATTTGCGCCTAATGTTATGTCTGGGTGCGCGAGACTGGCCATATCAGGAAGAACCGAAATACATTGTTATGTGACCTTGTACATGTTGTGCAGTCTGAGCCCAAATCGAACAAGAGAAAAGGTGAAAGACAGAAAATGCAGACAGCGCAAAAGAACTTAGCAAGAGCAAAGGGCGAGGGAGCCCTGGCTCAATGTAACGTGCGCAAAGAAAAGCAGCATGGCAGCTAGGCCTAGGCCAACATAACAAGGCAGGCAACAATCCACAAGACACCCTCCCCTGGACAGTCCGGCGGCCAGGACAGAGGGCCAAAAAAAAATCCAGTAGAGTACAGGGAGCGTCCAAACGGCGGACGACAAGTCAATCCATGAAAGTGTAAGTGCAGAAAAAAGCCATACCCTCCAAGAGGACATCATTGGAATCGTCAAAAAACATAGATGCCATCCAACCCATGAGATCAAAGAGCAGGAATGCTCCTCAGCAGAGGGAGCATCCAAAAGCAATGCGGGACAACTTGCGTGATAATCGAAATAGCTTTGATGTAGGAGATCCTGGGCAGCCGCCCAGATATCCCATTGCGCCAAAATCCCCAGTGCAGCTGCACGCGCCATACAGCCGGCAACGGAACAGTCCTGCTCATGGGCCTCTAAGGGACCCATCAACTGAACAAAATCCGGAACAGACAATGACGAATTGGAGAGGCAATAATCCAAAGTCCAGGTGAAAGGACAGCGGACACAAGTCATTACAGGTTGCACGCAAGTGAAATACGCAAAGCGAAAAGAAAGAGTATATGACACACTCAGTGTCGCCAATGGCAAGACACCAAAACCAGCCAAAAGGCGCTCACGGAGCAGCTGGAGGCGGGCCGGATCGAGCAGGTCCCATCGGGGAGCAGCCATTGCGCAGAAAACAAATTAATAGCAGGACACCAGCCGCCAAAGCGATGATCAACGGGAAACCGCCAAAGACGCTGGAAAATATAGAATGAATAAACGCCGGGATGACACCAAAAATAGTTTGGAAGGAGGACACCAAACCAGACCCTACGACCTTAAAAAAGTGTACCAGACCCTCAGTGTTAGATGCGTTAAAAATACGATGAATTAACTCCCCAAAATGTTGGGGGAGATTAGTGTTCAAAAGGGCCTGTATTTCACTGTGGGTACTCGCCACCTGGAGAATGAATGTCTCCCGGGCGGACGTGAGCATAACTTCCTCGTTCAATAATAGTGCCTTTATTCTGCTCAGTCTATTGAAATCTGCCTCCATGGTAGGGATGGAAGGCCAAATAGAGATATCAACCTTGCCATGAGGGGGAGGAAAAAGCACATTTTTGCAGCAGACAACCCTGTGCGAAACTGTTACAATGTAAGGAATGCCAGCCTGCAGGCCACAACAGTTCTCGTTATTTAAAAGTAAATAACTACCATTGGAAAGGAGAGTGAAAGTAGGAGAAATAACAGGAGCAGGAACACCCTTCAACACACAAGCAAGATTAGGAGCGGAAACGCTACATGAGCCATGCAATTTAATGTGTTTACAAATAGCGAATGACCCATAGTCGAGTCGCAGGACTCCCCGTGAGAAAGACTTCCTTGCCGTCCCGAAGGCATTTATACATGAAAGGCAAGGACCAGAGTTCATGCAGGAAAGCACTGCCCAAGGGCTGGTAACGGCCCACAGGATAATGTTTCATGCACGAGTCAAATTCAAACAAGGAAAAAGGTAAAGCGATAACCCCATGAACTAGCCACACAGCAGAATCGAGTTCTGCAACAGAGAACGGCAAAGGATCCATCTTTTCGATATGTAATAAAGTGTAAGTTGCATCTTTCATGGACATGAATTGCTGTTTGTCAGTTAAATTAAAAGGTAGAAACAAGGCAGAGGTGTTCAAAAAATGCCAAGGAACTTTACCTAACTTGAGCGTTTGTAAAGTCCATGCAAACTGCATAACTGAGCGCAATTGATTCTGACCATGATATAACACAGAAACATCATCTTGTACAATATCAACAACAGAGGACACAATATTCTCTAAAGTGTAAATGCGAGAAGACAGGGTATTAATACTATTGTCAACAACAGCAAGCACCTTTTCCAAATTTGCTTGATCTATTTCCCGAAGACGGGAAGCAGCTTCAATTTGTGACAGCTTCCAGAGTTCATTATACGTTTCATAAATGAATCTCTTAGGTCGGGGACCACGAGGTCCCAAAACAAAGTCGGACAGATCAATATTGCCTGAAAGGAGGGACAAATGTTGTTTAACAGAATCAAGGGACGAATGTTGCAGCCATTGTTTGCATAATTTACCAACAGAATATGTAGTGACAGTACGGGAAGCAGTAAATCTCGGATCAGGCCTATCCTGTGTGTAGCTAGTACCTGAGTCGTGAAAACGCATTTGACATGCATTAGATGATATAGGCCATACCAACCAGGGTGACAGATCGAGTCTCGGAAACATTAAACGAATTATTCTGTAACAGAGCCTGTAGGGTCGCCAGGGACAGGTTAAGACGTGAGCTATCATTGGGAAAACTCGACAAGGATGGAATTGAGGGCGTGTTTAATTGTTTAGTGGTAGCTAAGCCCCAACACGTAGTCTGATAAATAGAATTATTTAGGAACATAATTTGGGTAGGGATAAGGCAAGCACGGTGCAATGCCTCGGTTCCTTGTACCTGCCATGGCTTGGAGCCCCAAATAGATTTCAAATCTACTGTATCCTCCCAGTACTCATAACCACCCACTGCTAGGGCACCTAAAAAGGAACCCGAATAAAGCAATTTGGTGTGTGTTAACATAATTTTCTGAGTTGACGTGGTATTTAGTCTAAAATAATAGGATGCTGGGTTTGACCGATTAAAATCAGTAAAATAGGTAAACTTATTTCGAAGAGTTTGTGAGCTACCTGGCAAGGGGTTTGGACAATGTTCCCATTGGGTGTAGTTAACAGAACTACGCAGGGCACTTGGCTTATGGAGAAAATGATTACCCCAATGTTGGTAACAATACAAATCGGCATAATTCGCAGAATTCATATATAAATCTTCAGCATTAAAAGATGCATAATATTTTAAATCGGCAAACAATGCTTCAACGGCATGCACATCCCAATCATCAGAATGAATGTTATTTTTTACTACATCACCCATTGAAACACGAAGGACATTAGGTACATTAATAATTTCTGTCGGACCATGGATTTGATAGTTCACTGCATCCCATACGATGCCATCAGCAACTGGAAAAGCTGAAATGTTCACAAATGTGTGGTCACGCTTCATGATGTGAGACGAGGAATGAGGAGCCAAAGTTCCAGAAACATAGTCTCACAGCAGAGCGTTCAGGTAAATAGTGACCATTGATTAGTAGAAAAAACACTGTGACAAAGCCAATGGACATGAACAAAAAAATCAAGAAAAGTACCAACCAGATGTATGTCCAGGGTGGAATCAAAAAATTGTCTCTAAACCAGGATACAAAAATACTGAACTTGGATGGGACTTTTGAAGAAGTGGAATCCGAATCAAAGGAATAACGAGTCGGGCCAAGTGGCGTTGTTGGTTGATGCGCCACCGATTCAGATGCAGGATAGGTATACTCGTCCTCGTCGATGTTGGTGGAGAGTTGGGGATCAATTATAGTTTCAGGCAAAGGAGAGGATTCAGGCAAATCAACCATCTCAATTACAGCATCAGTGACCGTTCGTGCAGATGGTCCACGAACATATGTCCGATAAATGGCAGGACAAGAGACCGCTGGTGTGACACTATTCAGGATCGGCCAGACGCTGTAGCTTGACATTTTCCACTGAGATGTATCTGTTCTCCTTGCGACCAGGAAGCGGTGGTAGAATGACTGTACGTGTTCCCTTCAAGCCCAGAACTGGAACCGGTGCACGAAAAGAGGGGCCGAATTCTTTCTTGTTTTCAACCTTCTCTCGAACCAGTTCTCCAACCTTTGGAAGCCAGCCGGCTACCGGAATCTGCAACGCAGGATCTGTGGCTGAAGGCAAATGTGTAGTTGCAAGTTTGTCTCGGGCTTCTTGTAAGTCCTGTAACATAGCAGAATGATTATCTACATCAAACTTGGCGGATTGCGCCGCGATGTCTGGACCCTCAAGGTCAGGCACAAACATTCTTATGCCAAAGAGCATTTCGTATGGGGTCCGCCCACCCAGAGGTCTTCTAGGGAGATTATTAAGTGCACGCTGAACGGTATACAAGTGGGCCAGCCAGTTCCTGCCAGTACCTATAACTCTAGCTGTTAATGATTGCTTTAAGTCACGGTTCATTCGTTCAACGATAGAGTTGCCCTCAGGCCTATACGGAGACGAAAATTTCACCCGCACCCCAAGCGAAGCCATTGCATCCTTGTAAGCCCTAGAGGCAAACGCCGGACCTTGGTCCGAATGGAAGGTGCCGCATGCGAAAATTCCCACAAAGACACGCAAATCCCTGATTACATTTCGAGCGTCAGCACTACGTTGTGGCCAGACCCAGAGGAACCGTGTGCACGAGTCCACTGCTACTAAGATGTATTTATAGGCAGTGTCTGATGAGAATGGACCGCAGTGATCCAAGTAAACACACCCAAAGGGTCTGTTAGCAATGCAGAGCGAGGTCTGTGGTGGACGTGTTACCGTGGAAGGCTTAATCTGTTGACAAACGTCGCAAGAAAGCACAAAAGCACGGGTGTCTTTATACAACCCACGCCACCAATAACGCTGCTGCAATATGGATACCGTAGCTGACACACCAGCATGGGCAGAAGCCATGCCTTCGTGTGCAGCAGATATCAAGGCACTCCTGCGGTCCGCGTTGGGGATCAACCGATCTCCAACGTCGGGTATTGTTACATAAGGAACCTGTTCGGGACTTAACTTATAAGAATACTTGGAAGGAAAACCTGTAGGGTATTTATCACCTTCCTTGGTTGCAGCAATAGCTGCTAAAATAACAGAGTCAATTTTAGACATGGACCTGGTAACCGCTGCTACTGAACACGTGACTACTGCTGAACGGGCAGCTTCATCTGCCAGATCGTTACCAATAGCGTGTGCGCCCACCCGCTGATGGCCTAAGGTGTGAACCACCTGTGTGAGGGGCAGACGTTGTTGCAATTCTGCCACTCGAACCCAAAGCATTTTATGCTTAATTGTGCTCCCTTTGCGTCCTTGTAGTCGTTTTTCGACCAGAAAAACAGATTGTCATTGTAAGATTGTACACAGTAGAAAGAATCACATACGATTAGAGTGGTCTCATCCTGAGAAGCGAACTCAAGCGCAAGTAGCAATGCATGTAGCTCGGCCAATTGTGCGGTACTATCTCCAAGTGTGCGTGTGTGCACTACAGAGGATTTGAACGTTCCATCAACAAAAGAACCCGCGACAATAGCACATGCAGCTGAATAAGCGTGCTTGGACCCAGTGGCCGGTTGCGCCGAACCATCTGTGTAGATCACACATTTGTAATCCTCAAGTGGCAGTAAAAACAAAGGAGGAGGATGAACGAATTCATACTGCAAGAACTCCTGAGTCTGGAGAGAAGAATCGAAAATAAAAGTGACGTCCGAAGACGTCAAGGATGTAGCCCATTGTATCCAACGGGGATGCATTGCTTTTGAGTTCGGTACACTTGCCTTTGTTACTGCCTCTAGGGCAGGACAGGGTGTTACCACCAGAATTCGCTTTCCCTGTGCCAGTGCGCGTTCTTTTAGAATCGCCATTTGCACTGCAGTTAGAACTTTTTCGACAGATGTAAAGCGCAATTCAGCGGAAGTGTACAGATGCGACTTGTATGCGATGGGCACTGTATCACCTTCATTAAAGGTTAAGTACGTGAATCCCACCGCCCCGGAATTATTCTAATCACCAGGTTTGTGTGGTTATCACGAGTCAAAAGATATTTAGACTCCAAAAGGTCTGTCTGCAAAGACTGCAGAATTGAGGTATGCTCAGGCAGCCAGCAAGACCTTGAATAAGTAGGTTGTATCAAAGCATACAAAGGCTTGATACGCTGGGCATATTCGGGAATGTAAGTACGCCCGAAATTCAGGAAACCCAGCAAAGACTGAAGTTTCTTCAGAGTATTTGGGGGCACAAATGTGCACATTTCTCCAAGAAATGGGGTGCTAAGCCCTTACCTTCGTTATTGAGCTCATAGCCCAAAAACAGAACGGTAAATTCAGCAATGTGTGTCTTAGCAAAGTTAAATTTGTAACCTTGCTCCGCAAATTCAAGAATAATGCGGTCCACACGGGACAGATGCGGAAATAATTCGTCGTCCGTCAGATAAATGTCATCAACGTACGAACATGCATCTTGGTCTATGCTGTCTAGCAAAGAGACAACACGGGCGGCGAATACACCCGGACTATTTTTGTAGCCCATGGGTAAACGCCGGAACTGGAATAATTTACCACCGGATGTGAATGCAGTCCATTGACCACTCTCCGGGGCTAGGTTGTGCGTGTAGAAACCGTTTGAAAGGTCAAGTGTCGTTTTGTATTTTTTACGAACAAGACTGTCTACAAGCGCAGAACTGTGTGTATTCTGCACCGCAAAGTTCCGACAATGAGAATTTAAATGCCGGTAATCCAAAACTAAGCGGTACGATCCATCGGGTTTAGAAACCACGAATAGGGGATTGTTCATAGGTGATACGCATGGTTCGATTACTCCCTGATATTCCAACTGTGTCAGAATTTCGGAGACGGGGCCTTTGCCTGCCGTTTGATGGGATATTGGGGTTGTGGCTGCGGTAGTGACCGCAAAGGTATTGCATGGGGAGGTGATTCTACATCCCATCCCACATGGTTGCGGTATAACGCTGGAGCCAGGTACACAGCCCACTCAGCTGCAAGTGCTTCAGCTTTGTCTTTTGGGACATGCCTTGAAAAGCTTGGAAGGATTACCTCCTCTCCTTCATGTGCAGCGAGAACGAATGGGGGTGGCCAATCCACCTCTGCTAACAAAATGTCATATGAAGAGGTTAGATTTTCCCAAAAAATCCCTGTTATTTCACGCGGTATATCACCTTCAATTTGGATGACTATGTTGTACAGTCTGTCAGGGGGTGCCACTCTGGTGTCAGCTGTCTCTACAGTAACGAATGTTTCAGTTGCTGTCGCCTCCATATGAGGACGTAGCGCCTCCCGCACTATGGTAACTTCCGCGGCGCTGTCTAGGAGGGTCACTGCCCACGTCCAATTCAGGAGTCTCGTTCTCACGGTCTGTGGCATATTTCGCTGTTACAGCGGCAACTTTTTCTTCTGAAATTGCGGTCGAGAAAGGTGAAAGTCTTCTGCTTTCCCTCTGACTTGTTGTCGAGGTTGGTCTCGCTCCTGGGGAGCCTCTCGGCCCCTTCCTCTATCTTGCCGTCCTCCTCCACCAGCCTGTGACGACGTCTGGGCCTGTGAAGAACGAGGAGAACGCGTATCAGAGCTCTGAAACCTTTCTGGTGATTTAATTCTCGACCTATCACGTAAATCATAAGTACGTTCAGAAGAAACCGAAACTGGGGAAGCGCCTCTCGACCCCGGCTTCTTTTGTTGCTTACCCTGTTTTTTCTGTCTCCAACTCTTTTTAGTGAAGACTGGTCTATCATCTTTCTCAGATGTACTTTTTGTTTGTGTAATTTGTGGTTGCGATTGAGTTTGCATTTTTACAAAAGGCTTGTTGCCTAGGCTATTTCTTCCAATTGTTTTATAAGCCCGGGCTATAATTTTCGGTAATTCGCGAGGCCTGTCCAACTCTGGGACCAAAGCCAAAGCATTCGCTACTTGAAAGTTCATAGCATCGCCCTTGACATTTCCAAGGATCAGTTCAGCTACTACATCAAACACTCCCACTAGTCTCATCCCTAATTCCACAGCCGCTTCAGGGCCATGTTCGTCTTGTACTTATTTAATTACAGAGGGTAGAACCGTCATGGAAGGAGTACCAAAACATTTTGAATAAACTGCTGCGAATACCTTACCCCAGTTTTCACATGATGTCAAATCGGGGATTAAGTCTTTTGGCAAACTTATCGTAAGGATGCGGTGTTTATCCACTGGGGATGTATGTGGAAACACCGCTTCTATCTGATCGAACTTTTCTGCAAGCCAGTAAGGATAATCGTCCTTATTTTGTGGACGTTTGCCCATCACAGAATTTACCATGACAGGACTTATGGTCACTCCAGCTGCAACAGCTGGTTGGCCAGCGACTACAGGAGCAGCTCCATGGAGACTACCTGTAACGTATGTCACTAAGGCTCGATGCACTCGCACCAGTTCGGTATGCATAGTGCGCAGATCCGCAATCGATAATGCCAGATAATTTGGATGCGGGGTATACCCGGCCAATACAGGCCAAGTGGCCCCCTCAATGGATAAGGGGCCTAAACGAACTGCGGTAGTTGGTTGTGGGAGGGCGCCATTAAACCAAACACGGTGCTGCCAAGCCGTGAGAGGCACTTCAAGATTAGTATAGGGTCGATAGGCAGCAGGAATAGCGGTGGGTTTATATTCATGAAACAGCTTATCACCTGCATCCACCGCCTCAAAAGTGATCCAAGTGTAAAACACTTCAAAGTGATAAGCCGGATCGGCTTGAACCACAAAGACCAACTCGACCCCAGCATCGGGCACTCCGTATACACCTAGGTGTTCTCGGAGTGGTCCTCGGCTATGTGCAGCTATCGCCACACCAGCCATAACTAAACAATTGTATTCGACAACCTAACAGGGAGCACAAAATGGGTTATTTATGTAACCTTTTTAATAACTTCAAGCTTGAAAGAACCTATAAAACGTTCAATATAGGAGGTATCACCGTCACTTACGCCTCCGGAAGCGTACGTGAGGGTTTTGTGGACAAGCACAAGTACTACTCAAGCATCTCGCAGATAAGCAGCCCCACGTTGGCCGCGCCATGTCATAGGGTTTCTGCACATACACAGAGCTATGCACAGGATAATAGGACCCCGGAATACAGTGGTTTGCCTACCATATACCGTAGCACCCAAAACCCCAACCCAACTAGCTTAGCATCCCATTAGTACCAAAGCACCAATGATTGGACAACCCAGAACACGGTATCTTTATCTCAGGACTCGCAGAAGCAAGAACACTCTTTCGTCACTCACTCGTACTTGTCCACAATGCGCGTATGAAGAGACACAGGGTAGATTAAAATATTTATTTCAACTTACGTGCTCTAAGGTACAGTACACGTGTCAGCACTAATAGCATAATGCATATGAATAATATAAGCAGCATGGTTACAATTCCATAGAATACAAACGGGGAAAGCATTTCATAACTCAGTGGATAAATGTCTAAATAACATTACCACCCTCCCCGTGCAGTAAGATAATTTATTATAAAAATAGAAGACCTCTGGGCTTTGACTAGCGAACCCTCATACCTCGGTCTCTAGATGCAGAACTACATCAGCAGACAATCACAGCTCTTCTCCTGGAAAGGATTCCTCCAAGTGTGTTAAGCGCCAGTAAAACTGCAGTATTAAAGGCACACCAAGTTCCATGGCATTTGCGCCTAATGTTATGTCTGGGTGCGCGAGACTGGCCATATCAGGAAGAACCGAAATACATTGTTATGTGACCTTGTACATGTTGTGCAGTCTGAGCCCAAATCGAACAAGAGAAATGGTGAAAGACAGAAAATGCAGACAGGGCAAAAGAACTTAGCAAGAGCAAAGGGCGAGGGAGCCCTGGCTCAATGTAACGTGCGCAAAGAAAAGCAGCATGGCAGCTAGGCCTAGGCCAACATAACAAGGCAGGCAACAATCCACAAGACTGGGTAGACCCAATCTCTTTTTAAATCTGAGATACCTTAGAAAGGAGGATAAAGTTTGGCTGAAGAATAATGTTTTGATGGGTAGGGTATGGGATAGGGAACAAACTGAGTCTGCAAAGCACTCTTTAAAGGAGTATGCAATAGCAATGATCCAAACGAGCCACGGTTTGGAACCATTCCTGGAATGGGTAAGTCAGCCCTGGGAAAGAATGTTACTCAACAGGTTTCGTTTGGTATCAATTAGATGGAAATTATGCTTCCACCTTGGGCAGTATGATGTTGCCAGCATATGTTGTTCTCCAGTGACAAAACTTCCCACCAAACTCTGCTCCATTTCGTATTCTTTTGTAAATCTGATCAACATTTGACAAGAGGCTTTTGATTCCAATTTTGAAGAAGCAACAGTGGCGGCACCTCCACTAAGGCGGAGGAGCATCGCCCCACTGCTTTGAGAGCAGTGCAGAGAAAAAATAAAATGATAATAACTGAACGTTATTATCATTTTATTTTTCGGTTCCTAGGTGCAGGGAGCGGTGGGGCTGGGCAGGGGCGAGGGGGAGGATTGGTTTTCACTCCCTAAGTGCGGGTGACTGTTTGGCCGGCCCTCTTGCGCACTTTGCATCTTCCTCACCAGGCTGTGATGCACATCCTGGTGAAGAACATGCACAGGCTCCCTGCCCCCATCTGAGCTCCGAACTACGGCGCTCAGACCAATCACAACGCTGCTTTGCAGCGTTTTGATTGGCTTAGGGGAGCCCGGGTGCTTCCTGCTACGGAGGAGAGGCGGCAGCTGCGACGCGACCACAGATAAGTTTTCTTTTTTTTCTACCCAGCCCCCCACACCTCCCCCACCCCCTTTACCAATCAGCTGCCACTGAGAAGCTACAGTTCAAAAATTGTAGAGCAGAATGGATTTATCTGCAGTGCTCATGCACAGAGGAAGTATGTCTCAGAGTTGCCTATTTTTAAAATCTGCTATTAGACTTCGTAATTCGTTATTATTTTATTGAGTGAGGTTGGTGTTTTAACAGACATTACACATAGTACATAAACACAATGTACCAATATCGAATCATTAGTGTATTAATTATGGTTTGGGGATTTTGATGATAATTGTTTTTAGATTTGATCTTGAATACTCCCAAGCTGTGATAGTTGTGTGTTTAATATTTGCTCCGCTTATAGTATTTGAACTGCTCCTGCATATTTATAATACGGGGTAATAACATAATGAGGTCTGGAGCAGTGCTGCCCTTTGGAAACATTTTTATTCTATTTGTGGCTGATATGTGTGCTACTTTGGAAATGGTGAATAAGATTGCATGTAATGGAACAAACAAAATACAACACAGTGATTTTAGACAAAACACAAAGGACCTGCAGAAGCAGCCTGATGCTTTAAGACACTTGGCGCCTGCTCAGAACTGACCTGGTTTTCCAAGGCTGCAGGAAGACCAGACCCAATTTTGCTTGGCAGCAAAATCATGCGTGGCTTTTGTGCAACAGCAGCCAAGACTCACCCCCAGTCCCCGACGATCTTTTTGTCTGGCAAGGTGGGGGAGCATGCACAATATCCTTACTCTCAGAACTATCCTTCCGCTTCCTTCGCTACCCTACTGTCTCCCTCCAACTCTGCCCAACACAGAAGCCCTCACACACATTCACCACATGCTCAGAGCATGTGATGAGTGCATGCATTAAACCCCTCGTAATCAGGAATATCAAGCAGAATTCCACAGAGTAATTCAATTTTCGCAAGGTTATTCTCTATTACAAGTGTTTCACTAATAGTTGGATTTCCATATGCAGCTACAAGCTGGTAATGCAGGGCGGCTCCTCCGCTTTGGCGGAGGAGCATCGCCCCCCCACCAGCAGCGCAAAAAAACAGATAATAACCTTGCGTTTATTATCGTTTTATTTTGTTTACAGTAGTTCTGGGGGCGGGACCAGAGGATAACACGCACCCATGGGGATTGGTATGCACTGTTATTAATGCGCATGACGGTTTGGCTGGCCATCTCAGGCCGGGCAAACCGTTATGTGCATTGATGCTCTCTCCAATCCAGCTGCATTGCTGGGTTGGAGAGAGCATCAATGCATGAGAGCAGCTTCAGGATTGGCCGCAGGGGAGTCTCTGCCTGCAGTGGACCCACAAGAGGAGTATAAGACGGCAATGCCGCAGGTACGTACTTTTAAAAAAAATCCTTTTTTTCGCTGTTCGTCGTCTTCCCTTCCCCCACCCCTCCCCTCTCCTCTGACACCGACCGCTACAGCAGTAATGGTAGTTCCTGCAGCTGGGAATCGTCATATGCAATTCCACCTAACCTGTAATTAGGGATGGTTATAAATTGTAGTAAATTAAGGTTTAAGATTTGGCAGGAACGGGTTAAGCAGTGGACATATTTACTGCTCGGTAATTACCTTAGCAAGCAATGTGTAGAATCCTTCCCTAACTCCATCTTCCATTCTTCCTCTTTGATTGCTCCTAAAGTGATTTCACACACTTTCACATCAAATTCGTCCACAACATCGAAATCTTCCTTAGAAGCCCCAGAGTCCACACTGTCAACCAAACGCGAGAGACAGTCAGCCGTAACATTAGTTGCACCAGGGATATATTCCATAACAAAATCTAATTCCTGTAGAGATGACCCATCTCCTAATCCCAGAAGAGATTGAGTCTAAACCTTTCTTCTCAAAAATGTCTTTCAGGGGCTTGTGATCTGAAACACAGGTAACTAGGAAAGGCTTTATTAATCACTCCATCCATCAGCGAGTCTGGTCAACTGCCTGACATAGAATCCTCGCACAAAACTGGCTTCACGTTCCAACATGGAACCAAGCTACATCACACGATGGCTCTTGGCAAAACCACCTCCAATTACCCAGTTGAAGGCAGCTAATGTAATTAGGGGATTTAATTGCCTAGCAGGAGAAAAGTTACTGTTCCACACACTGCCTGTCCATTAGTTACCATACCAAAAAACACTAGCTTGCTACTACTTCACAGCAGGTATGAACATTCAGATCTCTGCACAGAATGCCATTCTCCTAGTTCTAATTTTCTAGCTGCATCTTACTCCCTTACCTTTAACTTCTCAATCCATTCCTCTAGCTCTTTGCCCAACCTGGGCCTTTATCCCACATCCTGCCATCTCTATAACTATCCAGCAATCTCTGCGCCGTTTTCTTTTATCTATCATGCTATCTCTAGGCCTTTTATAGTTTTCACTGAGACTTCTCAGGCCATCCCTGTGCACGTTAATCTCTTAGTACTATTTGCCAGTCTCTGCTCCATCTTCCTGTGCCCCATCTCGCTCACTCTTTCTCTGTCCTACTTTGGCTCTCTACATCACCCCTGTACGTTTCTTCACCCGAGCTCGCTCTCTGCGCCCCATCATGTGGTTCATGCATGTCCCGGTGAAATATCTGCCTCCCTACTGCACCAATTTTTGTGACCCATATCAGTCTGTGTACATCATCTGTGTCTATGACAATCATCTCGGTCTCTTTGCTTTATTGTTTTCTCACCATTTCATTCTACCCCTGTGCCCAATTTCTCTACATGACATCTGTCTCTGTTTGATCCCCTGATTGTCTCCTCTCACTATCTCAGTGCCCCACCTCTGCGCCACATTTCTATCTACCTGCTGTTTCACAGTCCTTCTGGTCTGCATGTTTCTGTACCCCATTTTCCTGTCTCTGTGCTTCATCTGTCTTTGTGCCCAGCCATTGCTGCTGCAATTCTGCTCCTTCTCGCGCCCCGTCTCTACCTCACTGCTGCATTCATCTCATTTCCAAATCTTGTCTCAGTTCCCGATATCAGACAAAGTAAATCCGCAGCCTCTGTGACGGATCTATCTGTCAGTGCGCCCTGTTTGTGTGCCCCTTCTCCGACTTTACTCCATATCTCAGTCTGGTATAATAATAATAATAATAATGATAATAATAACAATAACTATAATAATATCCATATTTAAGAATCCATATTTGTAAAGCGCGAGCATATCACCCCTTAAGGTTTCAAGGTGCTGGGGGCCGTCAGGGAGATTAAGTGAGCTATTGCCCAGAGTCACATGATGCTGAGCTGAGTTGCTGCCGGCGCCGGGGATCGAACAGTGAGCCCCGCACTCCGGAGTCAGCTGCTGTGGCCGCTGCGCCCCACGTCTCCTTATCTGGTTCACCTGTGTCCCATCTGTCGCCTGTCTATCCGTTTCTGAGCCTCCTCTTAATGGGCACCATTTCTCTATGTGTCATGCCTATTTCTGTGCCCATGTCAGTCGGAGTACGGAGAATATGGTGAAGTGCATCACAAGTGTACACACATCCCATTAGATTTAGCAGTTGCCTGGGAACAGCGCCTTAGCACGGTCCACCCTGGCATAAGCATCTCAGCGTCCATAGTACACTGAATACCCACCAACATCTCCATTTTCAGAAATTGAGTCTGATTTGGAGACCTAGATCTGGACTTTTTTGCATATTTGTTTGCCCTCTCCCCTCTGCTTGGTGCATTTGAATCGGCACTGACTTGAGACCCATCACAGCAGACAGGCAACCCTGACCGCCACCATCTAAGGCACCATCTAAGGCAAGGACTGTACGCCAATTTGAAGGGGAGTGCAAGGGTGGTGGCTTTGCTGGCTTGTGTGTGTGCTATGGACTTCTGAACTGACAGAGAACCCATGTGTCATCTTTGTATATGGAATATGAGCATGTGACTCTTTCCTGAAGGAGATGAGTGAATAAAGAAGACCTAGGAGTGCTGTCAGGCAAGGATTGGGAGTTCCCTGAATGAGTGCTAGTTACCAGATTCTGAATGGAATGATTAACAGAGCACCCAATGTTCCTATTACTGTCCATTCAAACATTCAAAACAACAGAACTGCTAGTTATTTCCAGTGGTTGGGTGGTGTATTTTAAACTCTTAGATAATACATGTCCAATTCCATCTACCATCTTGAATTCATTCTGCTCTTTTTTTTACCATTTCTGAGTTAGAAGATGCCCCCTTGGCATGGCGAAGATTATGGAGTGTAACACATTTACCCAAAATGCAGAATGTGAGATTATCTGTTGAATCAAACAGTTTGCTTTATCCTTTCCAAGCAAGCTTCTGGGCTGGACACAGTACATAGGTGTTGGTAAGATATGTTCTAGATGACCTTCGGTGGTTGGTCAAAGATGAAGACTGTGGCCCTCTGCAACAATGATTGCTATTGAACAATTCCATACTTTTTTCCAGGATTAGGGGCCTAGGCTTTGACCACCTGTCCATCAAGTGGATCAGGTCCTTTTACATCACTAGGACTTAGACCAGTCATCTCCCTCCATTTACATCTGATACCAAATCCATCTGCTATGGCATTCCACAGGGTTCAATTCTTTCACCTCTGTTATTTAATTTCTATATGAAAATACTGGCCTTTGATTTGCCATTCAGGGGGGGGTGCTCTTTTACATGTATGCAGGTGACACACAGCTGATACTTCAGTTATCTACCACATGCACCTTTCAAGTTGATTACACCTTAATTCAGAATCCCTTTTTCCATTGCATTAATGATAATATGCCACTTGATGAGTGCCAATTTCTTAAAAATCGAATCCTGTAAAACAGAGCACAAATGGAATGTCATCAGATGGCCAGAGATAATGGTCGCCCCTCTATGCCCTTCAAAATAGCACATAAGCTCCTATTTAAATCTCTTACAGTTGTCCACTGCAATGCTCCTCACTTCATGGCCTCTAAATTCCATCTTCATCATCCACTGTGCATACTATACTCCTGTGGCCAGTCTCTCCTGGACATCCCCAAAATCAAGCTGCAATGTTGGGTGACAGAGCCTCCTTAGTGGCAGCTACTAAGCAATGAAAGAAATTTCCAGTTTACCTTGTTCCATCCTATCACTACTCAGCTGTCACAAGTTCCTAAAAAGGTTCCATTTCAATCAAACGTGTACAACATTTGCTTCTTGCTACGTTTTCTACAGCCCCAAGAAACTCCAGCAAACTTGAGGTTTATAAATACCAAATGATCCCACATAACATATTACCAGTGATGTCCTCTGATGTGTAATGTTTTCCATGGTAGTGCCTGTGTGTCTTGTGCAAGCCTTCTAACACAATAGTTTTCTCTGAGGTGATGAGCAATTGCTCCTGGAATGAGACTGGCTCCTGGTAGTGATAACATCACTAGTCAAGCGCAGTACTCCCCAAGCAAAGTACAACAAATGTAGAAGCAGATGTATTCATTTTTAACGCAACACAGGGCAAGAGGGAAAAACAGCACAAAGATTGGTCTGCTGATGCTGTCTTTTTCGCTGGTGCTTAAGAGACTGGCTTGCGTGACGCACAACTTCACAGTGGTCAGTGTGCGTTGTCTAGCACAGAGTTTGTACTGGAAACATACCCTCCCAGTACAGATTACAATGTCCATACAAACACCAGAAGATTCCACCTAGTGGATGTGTGCTGTGAACTTCCGCACTCATACAATGCTTGTTTTTTTGGCGGGGGGGACGGAGTGGGAGGGGGAATGAAAACATTTCTCTTTGTTAGGACCACAGCAAAATAATGTTAGTTTTCTTATGCAAAGCCTGGTCTGACTAACTTGGTAGGTTGCGCTTTGTATCAAAATCTATGGGTGCTTGCACTGTGACACCCCCTTAACACAAAACGCCTTTTTGCTCTGAAATAGGGTACTTTCCCAATGTGAAATACTTTTTGCACTGCAAAGAAGACTATGGCCACTTTGTGCCCCTTTTCCTCATTGTGCAAAGGATTAGTAAATTTGGATCCCAGTATCATATATACAGGCTCTGAAGGCAAGCAAAAGGTTCTCTACAATCATGCTATACTT
The DNA here is from genome assembly GCA_963921515.1 of Calotriton arnoldi. Lineage (NCBI taxonomy): Eukaryota > Metazoa > Chordata > Amphibia > Caudata > Salamandridae > Calotriton > Calotriton arnoldi. The sequence continues at coordinate 237,916 of CAWUFW010003960.1, forward strand.
GCCGGCGCCATTCTTAGACATGCTCGCGCTGCACCAAACCTCGTAGTGACCACAAGCTTTGCTTGCATAATATTTTTTCACAATTGCTGTGCAAGATAGGGAAAGTTTAGCCAGGACTGCAAAATCAGTGCTGTGCACAGTACCTGGAATTTCACCCGAAAAGTAGCTCTTCTCAGTGTGCAAAAGACATACGATTATTTACAATGATCATCCCAAACTCCAAAGTGTGCTTCATGTGAAGCCCAAGCTTCACATGAAGTAGTAGAAATTGTTTGTCACAAAACACTAAAAGGCTACTTGGTGGACCAATTCCACATTGATGCCACAAGGAGCAAGAAAGGAGAGAAAGGAAAGACTCAATACCATGCTCTCACAAACACTCATGTGGCAGTGAAAACACACATTGATGCTGCTGAACGAGATAGGCAGAACCCTGCTAACAAAAAGTGCCTCTATAGCGGTGAATGTGCTCCACAGATACTAAGAACCTGGCTATATGCTATGCATAAATTGCGTATACATAGTCTACAAGTAATACAAAACTTTGGGTAAGGCTCTTTATGAACTTAAAGAGACAAGATTATGTTTTATAGGTTTGTGCCAGATTACACATCTTTAAAAGGGGGAGATAAACTTCCCTTTAAACATCTACTCCTCACAAACAAGGCTTTATATAGTATTGTCCAGAATATGTACCGGAGAACATTTCCAACACCTAACCCGATTATCAACAAAGATCCACTGGCACACACCTGTAGCAAACTTATCGTGCCAAACATGCCCAGATGTCAGATAGGAGCATCTCTGCCCTGGCCCATTAAATAGGGAACAACTAGCCCACAACGTAATAAAAAGAGCCATCTTAGCAGAAGTTTAATTGTCTCTTAAAAACTTGCCCATTCTCCTGAATAACCAGAGGCATTTGGCAGCCCAGCACCCGGACAGCTTCAGACTAGGGTCCACTCTACAAGACTTCTACCGTCATTAGTACTTACTTCCCAGAATCAACTACGCGCACCTGATGGTGGCGCATAGGGCAGTGTTGCACTGTGAGCAGGCCTGTAATAACCTGACACACACGTCACCTGACATGATCATAAGTCAGCATCTACCTTCTTGCTTCCTCTCAGGGATGCAATGCACTGCCAGTCAATTCTAGTGATCCTACTGGTGGAATGGTACCCTGAAATCCAAGGGTTTGGATCCCATTCAAGTACAGCCAAGCTACAAAACAGATGGTGGTAATGAGGGAAGGGGCAAAGGAACCCTGCACTGATATGTGCTGGGTAAGAAGAGAGCTGGAAGAAGAAGAAGAATTTAGGTTAAGAAGTGACAGCATTGTCAAGGTTGATCATTATATGTAACCCCACAGACACTTTTGGTTTCTTCATTCTTTCAGCCCTGCTCCTAAGAGGGTGGAACTATGGGTGAGACAAGAGAGGTTTTTTTTTAGATTTTGACTCTGAGGAACAGCAGTGGCGTGAAAGGAAGAAAAGGATAGTGGGTGATAAAAGGGGAACCTCAAGGTTCGTATGGTGGGGAGCTTGACGGGCAAAGAGGATGAGACAAGACAAGGATAAGACAAGACATCTAAAGGGTGAATGGAACAACGAGGCACAATACACGTCGAAAGATGCTGCGATTCCTATAAGCGTAATTGAATCTTCACTGCAGGCTGCTGTAGGACACTTGTAAACATGGGCTTATCGTTGGGGGAGAATAGAACATTAAAAAATTATATGCACCCTAGTCCTACAGACATTACAAGGATATAATAAAACAATGTCTGGGAACATCCCAGCCCTCGGAAATTAATTCTGCACGCTGTGATTTTTAATCTCAATTACTATTATAACAAGTTTCTGGTGTGAATTGCTAAAACTTTCAGAAAAATACAATAGATAAAGAAGTCTGATTTTCTGCAAGTTATTCCGCTTAATGACCATGAAATATTCAGTAAAGGCTTGATTGGAAAGTCCTCCAAGCGCTGGCTGCTCTCAGAAGTAACAAAGCGGATTATCAGGGCAGACAAGGTTTCAAGAGAACATCTGAAGACAGGGGCCTGAGCACCCTCTTAGGAGTGATTAAAGCCTTTTGCTAACAGGCCTCCAGGGATGGAAAGCCCTTAAGACTGTCTGTTCAAAGTGCCAACATTGTTTGCAAATTATTTGAACGAAGAACACTGCGCCGCCTTTACACGGTGAAGAAACTTAACCACTTCCTGGACCTAAATGTTCACCAACAAGGCATATTAAAAACTCGGAAGTGACGCCTCCATTAATAACTTTAGATTCTTTCAGCTGCAAGAGCAAGACTCTAGTCGCATTCCAGGAAAAGTACAACCCCAAATGAGGTAAAATTGTTTTTTTTAAACTCATTACAACAAGAACGTAAACTTCCTCTTTGATAAATTCTACATCCCCTAATGCAAGAGATATACTGGAGTAAGTTTGTGTTGCTTCTTCTTGCTTTAAAAATATCCATGTCTTACACATGCATTCGGCATACACTGCATGTGCGCGGAAAGGGAGAAGGGGAGGCCACAAACGCAGAAAGAATAAACAGTGTGATTCTCATGGGATTACCCTTTCGCTTTTCTCCAATTGTGCTACCGTGGTCCTCCATGGCCTGACCCTTTGGGTCTAGGAGCATCCACCAACAGGAACACAAACTGCCTCAACCTTGGTGAGCCCACCTTGGATATGACGTGTAGGACGGCTAGCTGAGCCAAAGCGTGCCTTAGCAGGAAGGTAAGGTTAGAGAGTTAATGGGGGAATGCAGAGCGCACGTCAATGTTCAGGATCCAGTAAACTCAGCATTTCATCCTAAACTACTTCAATAACATGACCACCAAAACTAGCTTTCGTTGTCAGAGAGGAGCACCTCTTTGAGCACTTCTTAAAACAGAGAGAGAGTAGAAATGTTTGCATGTAGTTAGGATCTGATTTCTTAACCAGTTCGGTGCGGACGCACAGGAGCCGTCCGACACAACGGTGCTCGTGTGCGTCATACTGCTCCCACGTCCGCGTGCATGGTACTGGAAATCCCTCTGGTGCGGCCACCAGCGGGATATCCTTTATTCCAAAATAGCCTTGGGAGCTGGAGAATAGGTTCCCCAGCTCCCCAGGCTGTTCAGGGTTTTCAGTGAAATGATGATCAACGCGCATGGCCGGCTGACATAATTTCACTGAAAACGAAAGTGAAATGAGCCGTTTCACTTTCACTGCCTACGTGCTTGCTGGGCTTTCTTAGCTCCCCACGCATGTAGGCAGACGGGAGAGTTATCAATGGAAAGGGAAGAATCTCCCCTTTCCAAAGGTACCCATCCCTAATGGATCACTGCTTGTGGATCGCCGCGGGAGGGCGATCACCAAGCAGGGATCCACCACTAGACACCAGGGAGGGGGGAGCGGGCCCTTGGGTAGGGGCTTTTGTCCCCCCCCCCCCAACGTTTTTGGGAGCTTTCAGTATTTCTGCCCCCTGGGGGGCAGATGGTGGCAATAGCCCCTGGTCTGCCCCCCCAGGGGGACAGAAAGCGCACTTGACATCAGGGATTATGTTTTTTTTTATATGACTGTGCCCCTCCCCCCGAAAACACAAATTAGACAGTCTTTCTGCCTTTGTGGGCCAGATGGGGGTCATTAGCCCCAATCTGCCCTACAGGGGGGCAGAAAGCCCACTAGACACCAGAGATATGTTTATGGGCATGTCAGGGAGCGGCCCCATAGGCAAGGGTTGCTCTCTTTTTTTAGAGACACATTTTGACTGTTTCTGCAGATCAGCAATATTTTTAGGCTCATCTGACCCCCAAGGAGATACAAAAGGGGATGATGGACGGAACGTTTGAGCCAATCAAACACTCACCCCCAGTCAACTGATCTGGGTTTAATCCATCATCATTCTTTAGCTCACTCCACCACCCCAGTTCAGACATGGCCATATGCAAATCAGTCTGACCCTGTGCCTCATGGGAACAGTCCAGCCCGAACTGCCAAGCCATGTCTTCCTGGACCGGAAACAAGCATCCTAGGACCGGTTTCTGGCATTCCAGCCGTCATCAGCCAGGCTTGCTTGAATCCAGTGGCAAAGTGAGCAAGGGACCCACGTCTGGGCATACCCCGCCAACTTAGGGCGAACAAAGCGATACAAAGGGATGATGGACGGAACGTTTGAGCCAATCAAACACTCACCTCCAGTCAACTGATCTGGGTTTAATCCATCATCATTCTTTAGCTCACTCCACCACCCCAGTTCAGACATGGCCATATGCAAATCAGTCTGACCCTGTGCCTCATGGGAACAGTCCAGCCCGAACTGCCAAGCCATGTCTTCCTGGACCGGAAACAAGCATCCTAGGACCGGTTTCTGGCATTCCAGCCGTCATCAGCCAGGCTTGCTTGAATCCAGTGGCAAAGTGAGCAAGGGTCAGACTGATTTGCATATGGCCATGTCTGAACTGGGGTGGTGGAGTGAGCTAAAGAATGATGATGGATTAAACCCAGATCAGTTGACTGGGGGTGAGTGTTTGATTGGCTCAAACGTTCCGTCCATCATCCCCTTTGTATCGCTTTGGTTGCCCTAAGTTGGCGGGGGTATGCCCAGGCGTGGGTCCCTTGCTCACTTTGCCACTGGATTCAAGCAAGCCTGGCTGATGACGGCTGAAATGCCAGAAACCGGTCCTAGGATGCTTGTTTCCGGTCCAGGGAAGACATGGCTTGGCAGTTCGGGCTGGACTGTTCCCATGAGGCACAGGGTCAGACTGATTTGCATATGGCCATGTCTGAACTGGGGTGGTGGAGTGAGCTAAAGAATGATGATGGATTAAACCCAGATCAGTTGACTGGGGGTGAGTGTTTGATTGGCTCAAACGTTCCGTCCATCATCCCCTTTTGTATCGCTTTGGTCGCCCTAAGTTGGCGGGGGTATGCCCAGACGTGGGTCCCTTGCTCACTTTGCCACTGGATTCAAGCAAGCCTGGCTGATGACGGCTGAAATGCCAGAAACCGGTCCTAGGATGCTTGTTTCCGGTCCAGGGAAGACATGGCTTGGCAGTTCGGGCTGGACTGTTCCCATGAGGCACAGGGTCAGACTGATTTGCATATGGCCATGTCTGAACTGGGGTGGTGGAGTGAGCTAAAGAATGATGATGGATTAAACCCAGATCAGTTGACTGGGGGTGAGTGTTTGATTGGCTCAAACGTTCCGTCCATCATCCCCTTTGTATCGCTTTGGTCGCCCTAAGTTGGCGGGGGTATGCCCAGACGTGGGTCCCTTGCTCACTTTGCCACTGGATTCAAGCAAGCCTGGCTGATGACGGCTGACATGCCAGAAACCGGTCCTAGGATGCTTGTTTCCGGTCCAGGGAAGACATGGCTTGGCAGTTCGGGCTGGACTGTTCCCATGAGGCACAGGGTCAGACTGATTTGCATATGGCCATGTCTGAACTGGGGTGGTGGAGTGAGCTAAAGAATGATGATGGATTAAACCCAGATCAGTTGACTGGGGGTGAGTGTTTGATTGGCTCAAACGTTCCGTCCATCATCCCCTTTTGTATCGCTTTGGTCGCCCTAAGTTGGCGGGGGTATGCCCAGACGTGGGTCCCTTGCTCACTTTGCCACTGGATTCAAGCAAGCCTGGCTGATGACGGCTGAAATGCCAGAAACCGGTCCTAGGATGCTTGTTTCCGGTCCAGGGAAGACATGGCTTGGCAGTTCGGGCTGGACTGTTCCCATGAGGCACAGGGTCAGACTGATTTGCATATGGCCATGTCTGAACTGGGGTGGTGGAGTGAGCTAAAGAATGATGATGGATTAAACCCAGATCAGTTGACTGGGGGTGAGTGTTTGATTGGCTCAAACGTTCCGTCCATCATCCCCTTTTGTATCGCTTTGGTTGCCCTAAGTTGGCGGGGGTATGCCCAGACGTGGGTCCCTTGCTCACTTTGCCACTGGATTCAAGCAAGCCTGGCTGATGACGGCTGAAATGCCAGAAACCGGTCCTAGGATGCTTGTTTCCGGTCCAGGGAAGACATGGCTTGGCAGTTCGGGCTGGACTGTTCCCATGAGGCACAGGGTCAGACTGATTTGCATATGGCCATGTCTGAACTGGGGTGGTGGAGTGAGCTAAAGAATGATGATGGATTAAACCCAGATCAGTTGACTGGGGGTGAGTGTTTGATTGGCTCAAACGTTCCGTCCATCATCCCCTTTTGTATCGCTTTGGTCGCCCTAAGTTGGCGGGGGTATGCCCAGACGTGGGTCCCTTGCTCACTTTGCCACTGGATTCAAGCAAGCCTGGCTGATGACGGCTGAAATGCCAGAAACCGGTCCTAGGATGCTTGTTTCCGGTCCAGGGAAGACATGGCTTGGCAGTTCGGGCTGGACTGTTCCCATGAGGCACAGGGTCAGACTGATTTGCATATGGCCATGTCTGAACTGGGGTGGTGGAGTGAGCTAAAGAATGATGATGGATTAAACCCAGATCAGTTGACTGGGGGTGAGTGTTTGATTGGCTCAAACGTTCCGTCCATCATCCCCTTTTGTATCGCTTTGGTCAGCCCTAAGTTGGCGGGGGTATGCCCAGACGTGGGTCCCTTGCTCACTTTGCCACTGGATTCAAGCAAGCCTGGCTGATGACGGCTGAAATGCCAGAAACCGGTCCTAGGATGCTTGTTTCCGGTCCAGGGAAGACATGGCTTGGCAGTTCGGGCTGGACTGTTCCCATGAGGCACAGGGTCAGACTGATTTGCATATGGCCATGTCTGAACTGGGGTGGTGGAGTGAGCTAAAGAATGATGATGGATTAAACCCAGATCAGTTGACTGGGGGTGAGTGTTTGATTGGCTCAAACGTTCCGTCCATCATCCCCTTTTGTATCGCTTTGGTCGCCCTAAGTTGGCGGGGTATGCCCAGACGTGGGTCCCTTGCTCACTTTGCCACTGGATTCAAGCAAGCCTGGCTGATGACGGCTGAAATGCCAGAAACCGGTCCTAGGATGCTTGTTTCCGGTCCAGGGAAGACATGGCTTGGCAGTTCGGGCTGGACTGTTCCCATGAGGCACAGGGTCAGACTGATTTGCATATGGCCATGTCTGAACTGGGGTGGTGGAGTGAGCTAAAGAATGATGATGGATTAAACCCAGATCAGTTGACTGGGGGTGAGTGTTTGATTGGCTCAAACGTTCCGTCCATCATCCCCTTTTGTATCGCTTTGGTCGCCCTAAGTTGGCGGGGGTATGCCCAGACGTGGGTCCCTTGCTCACTTTGCCACTGGATTCAAGCAAGCCTGGCTGATGACGGCTGAAATGCCAGAAACCGGTCCTAGGATGCTTGTTTCCGGTCCAGGGAAGACATGGCTTGGCAGTTCGGGCTGGACTGTTCCCATGAGGCACAGGGTCAGACTGATTTGCATATGGCCATGTCTGAACTGGGGTGGTGGAGTGAGCTAAAGAATGATGATGGATTAAACCCAGATCAGTTGACTGGGGGTGAGTGTTTGATTGGCTCAAACGTTCCGTCCATCATCCCCTTTTGTATCGCTTTGGTTGCCCTAAGTTGGCGGGGGTATGCCCAGACGTGGGTCCCTTGCTCACTTTGCCACTGGATTCAAGCAAGCCTGGCTGATGACGGCTGAAATGCCAGAAACCGGTCCTAGGATGCTTGTTTCCGGTCCAGGGAAGACATGGCTTGGCAGTTCGGGCTGGACTGTTCCCATGAGGCACAGGGTCAGACTGATTTGCATATGGCCATGTCTGAACTGGGGTGGTGGAGTGAGCTAAAGAATGATGATGGATTAAACCCAGATCAGTTGACTGGGGGTGAGTGTTTGATTGGCTCAAACGTTCCGTCCATCATCCCCTTTTGTATCGCTTTGGTCGCCCTAAGTTGGCGGGGTATGCCCAGACGTGGGTCCCTTGCTCACTTTGCCACTGGATTCAAGCAAGCCTGGCTGATGACGGCTGAAATGCCAGAAACCGGTCCTAGGATGCTTGTTTCCGGTCCAGGGAAGACATGGCTTGGCAGTTCGGGCTGGACTGTTCCCATGAGGCACAGGGTCAGACTGATTTGCATATGGCCATGTCTGAACTGGGGTGGTGGAGTGAGCTAAAGAATGATGATGGATTAAACCCAGATCAGTTGACTGGGGGTGAGTGTTTGATTGGCTCAAACGTTCCGTCCATCATCCCCTTTTGTATCGCTTTGGTTGCCCTAAGTTGGCGGGGGTATGCCCAGACGTGGGTCCCTTGCTCACTTTGCCACTGGATTCAAGCAAGCCTGGCTGATGACGGCTGAAATGCCAGAAACCGGTCCTAGGATGCTTGTTTCCGGTCCAGGGAAGACATGGCTTGGCAGTTCGGGCTGGACTGTTCCCATGAGGCACAGGGTCAGACTGATTTGCATATGGCCATGTCTGAACTGGGGTGGTGGAGTGAGCTAAAGAATGATGATGGATTAAACCCAGATCAGTTGACTGGGGGTGAGTGTTTGATTGGCTCAAACGTTCCGTCCATCATCCCCTTTTGTATCGCTTTGGTCGCCCTAAGTTGGCGGGGGTATGCCCAGACGTGGGTCCCTTGCTCACTTTGCCACTGGATTCAAGCAAGCCTGGCTGATGACGGCTGAAATGCCAGAAACCGGTCCTAGGATGCTTGTTTCCGGTCCAGGGAAGACATGGCTTGGCAGTTCGGGCTGGACTGTTCCCATGAGGCACAGGGTCAGACTGATTTGCATATGGCCATGTCTGAACTGGGGTGGTGGAGTGAGCTAAAGAATGATGATGGATTAAACCCAGATCAGTTGACTGGGGGTGAGTGTTTGATTGGCTCAAACGTTCCGTCCATCATCCCCTTTGTATCGCTTTGGTCGCCCTAAGTTGGCGGGGTATGCCCAGACGTGGGTCCCTTGCTCACTTTGCCACTGGATTCAAGCAAGCCTGGCTGATGACGGCTGACATGCCAGAAACCGGTCCTAGGATGCTTGTTTCCGGTCCAGGGAAGACATGGCTTGGCAGTTCGGGCTGGACTGTTCCCATGAGGCACAGGGTCAGACTGATTTGCATATGGCCATGTCTGAACTGGGGTGGTGGAGTGAGCTAAAGAATGATGATGGATTAAACCCAGATCAGTTGACTGGGGGTGAGTGTTTGATTGGCTCAAACGTTCCGTCCATCATCCCCTTTTGTATCGCTTTGGTCGCCCTAAGTTGGCGGGGTATGCCCAGACGTGGGTCCCTTGCTCACTTTGCCACTGGATTCAAGCAAGCCTGGCTGATGACGGCTGAAATGCCAGAAACCGGTCCTAGGATGCTTGTTTCCGGTCCAGGGAAGACATGGCTTGGCAGTTCGGGCTGGACTGTTCCCATGAGGCACAGGGTCAGACTGATTTGCATATGGCCATGTCTGAACTGGGGTGGTGGAGTGAGCTAAAGAATGATGATGGATTAAACCCAGATCAGTTGACTGGGGGTGAGTGTTTGATTGGCTCAAACGTTCCGTCCATCATCCCCTTTTGTATCGCTTTGGTTGCCCTAAGTTGGCGGGGGTATGCCCAGACGTGGGTCCCTTGCTCACTTTGCCACTGGATTCAAGCAAGCCTGGCTGATGACGGCTGAAATGCCAGAAACCGGTCCTAGGATGCTTGTTTCCGGTCCAGGGAAGACATGGCTTGGCAGTTCGGGCTGGACTGTTCCCATGAGGCACAGGGTCAGACTGATTTGCATATGGCCATGTCTGAACTGGGGTGGTGGAGTGAGCTAAAGAATGATGATGGATTAAACCCAGATCAGTTGACTGGGGGTGAGTGTTTGATTGGCTCAAACGTTCCGTCCATCATCCCCTTTTGTATCGCTTTGGTCGCCCTAAGTTGGCGGGGTATGCCCAGACGTGGGTCCCTTGCTCACTTTGCCACTGGATTCAAGCAAGCCTGGCTGATGACGGCTGAAATGCCAGAAACCGGTCCTAGGATGCTTGTTTCCGGTCCAGGGAAGACATGGCTTGGCAGTTCGGGCTGGACTGTTCCCATGAGGCACAGGGTCAGACTGATTTGCATATGGCCATGTCTGAACTGGGGTGGTGGAGTGAGCTAAAGAATGATGATGGATTAAACCCAGATCAGTTGACTGGGGGTGAGTGTTTGATTGGCTCAAACGTTCCGTCCATCATCCCCTTTTGTATCGCTTTGGTCGCCCTAAGTTGGCGGGGTATGCCCAGACGTGGGTCCCTTGCTCACTTTGCCACTGGATTCAAGCAAGCCTGGCTGATGACGGCTGAAATGCCAGAAACCGGTCCTAGGATGCTTGTTTCCGGTCCAGGGAAGACATGGCTTGGCAGTTCGGGCTGGACTGTTCCCATGAGGCACAGGGTCAGACTGATTTGCATATGGCCATGTCTGAACTGGGGTGGTGGAGTGAGCTAAAGAATGATGATGGATTAAACCCAGATCAGTTGACTGGGGGTGAGTGTTTGATTGGCTCAAACGTTCCGTCCATCATCCCCTTTTGTATCGCTTTGGTCGCCCTAAGTTGGCGGGGGTATGCCCAGACGTGGGTCCCTTGCTCACTTTGCCACTGGATTCAAGCAAGCCTGGCTGATGACGGCTGAAATGCCAGAAACCGGTCCTAGGATGCTTGTTTCCGGTCCAGGGAAGACATGGCTTGGCAGTTCGGGCTGGACTGTTCCCATGAGGCACAGGGTCAGACTGATTTGCATATGGCCATGTCTGAACTGGGGTGGTGGAGTGAGCTAAAGAATGATGATGGATTAAACCCAGATCAGTTGACTGGGGGTGAGTGTTTGATTGGCTCAAACGTTCCGTCCATCATCCCCTTTGTATCGCTTTGGTCGCCCTAAGTTGGCGGGGGTATGCCCAGACGTGGGTCCCTTGCTCACTTTGCCACTGGATTCAAGCAAGCCTGGCTGATGACGGCTGAAATGCCAGAAACCGGTCCTAGGATGCTTGTTTCCGGTCCAGGGAAGACATGGCTTGGCAGTTCGGGCTGGACTGTTCCCATGAGGCACAGGGTCAGACTGATTTGCATATGGCCATGTCTGAACTGGGGTGGTGGAGTGAGCTAAAGAATGATGATGGATTAAACCCAGATCAGTTGACTGGGAGTGAGTGTTTGATTGGCTCAAACGTTCCGTCCATCATCCCCTTTTGTATCGCTTTGGTCGCCCTAAGTTGGCGGGGGTATGCCCAGACGTGGGTCCCTTGCTCACTTTGCCACTGGATTCAAGCAAGCCTGGCTGATGACGGCTGAAATGCCAGAAACCGGTCCTAGGATGCTTGTTTCCGGTCCAGGGAAGACATGGCTTGGCAGTTCGGGCTGGACTGTTCCCATGAGGCACAGGGTCAGACTGATTTGCATATGGCCATGTCTGAACTGGGGTGGTGGAGTGAGCTAAAGAATGATGATGGATTAAACCCAGATCAGTTGACTGGGGGTGAGTGTTTGATTGGCTCAAACGTTCCGTCCATCATCCCCTTTGTATCGCTTTGGTCGCCCTAAGTTGGCGGGGGTATGCCCAGACATGAGTCCCTTGCTCACTTTGCCACTGGATTCAAGCAAGCCTGGCTGATGACGGCTGAAATGCCAGAAACCGGTCCTAGGATGCTTGTTTCCGGTCCAGGGAAGACATGGCTTGGCAGTTCGGGCTGGACTGTTCCCATGAGGCACAGGGTCAGACTGATTTGCATATGGCCATGTCTGAACTGGGGTGGTGGAGTGAGCTAAAGAATGATGATGGATTAAACCCAGATCAGTTGACTGGGGGTGAGTGTTTGATTGGCTCAAACGTTCCGTCCATCATCCCCTTTTGTATCCCCAAGGAGGGCAGAAAATCACTAGATACCAGGGAAAGTTTCTGTGTGTGTGTGTGTGAACTGGAGTTCGGCTGACGGTCTGTATGTACTTGTGTTTGGCTGGCTGTGTGTGTACAGGCATTTTGCTGGCGGTGTGTGTGGACTAGCGCTTGATGACGGTGTGTGTACCCTAGCGCTTGCCTGGCAGTGTGCATGGACTGGCATTTACTGGTGGTGTGCATGGACTGGTGCTTGGCTGACGGTGTGTGTGGATGGTGCTTGGCTGGCAGTGTGCGAGGATGGTCCTTGGGTGGCTGTGTGCGTGGATGGCGCTTGGCTGGCAGTGTTGGTGGATGGCACTTGGCTGTCGGTGTGTATGTACTGGCACTTCGCTGGCGGTGTGCGCGGACTGTCACTTGGCTGGCGGTGTGCATGGATGGTGCTTGGCAGGTGGTGTTTGTGGATGGCGCTTGGCTGGTGGTGTGCCTGGATAGCGCTTGGCTGGCGGTGTGCGTGGACTGGCGGTGTGGCTTGCGTGGATCCCCCAGCATTTATTCTACCCAGAATCCCCTGCAAACCTCAAATTTAGCTACAAAGTCATATTGTCCTCACATTTCTGTGTGGGAAAATTGTAGGATGACCGCGCCACACTCCCAGCATTCCCCTCAGTCTCTCGATAAAAATGATACCTCACTTGTGTGGGTGCCCAAAGTAGAGTCAGCCTAAAAATGTATAAACAAACCGCCCTTTTGGACCCGCTTTGGTTACCCCCCAATCTCTACAGGTTTTTGGCCCTTCCCTGTCGCAGGCACTTGGCCCACCCATACAAGCGAGGTATCCTTTTTATTGTGAGACCAAGGGGAACTCCTGAGTGGTAGGAAATTTGTCCCATTGCGGTGATCCCACAACTTTCTCACACAAAAATGTGGGGGAAATGTGACTTTTTAGCTAAATTGAGGTTTGCAGGGGATTCTGTGTAAGAAAATGTTGGGGGATCCATGGATGTCAGACCTCCCCCAGACTCCCCCGGGTGTCTAGTTTTCAGAAATGTCTTGGTTTGGAAGATTTCCCTATATAGCTGCCAAGCCCAGGACCAAAAACATAGGTGCCCCGCTATCTAGCACAAAACGATCTGGTTTTGCAAGGGTGTCACCTGAGTTTTTGGTCCCAGGTACGGCGGCCATCTAGGGAAACCTACCAATCCCAGACAGTTCTGAAAACTAGACACCCGGGAGAGTCCAGGGAGGTGTGGCCTGCATGGATTCCTCAAAGTTTTCTTACCCAGAATCCCCTGCAAACTTTAATTTAGGTAAAAAAGTCAAATTTTTCTCACATTTCTGTATGGGATCACAGCGTCGGCACAACTTTGCTACCAACCAGCGTTGGCCTTGGTCTCCAAAGTAGAATGATACCTCACTTGTGATGGTGGGCCAAAGGCCTGCAACTGGGATGGGTAAAAACGTAGAGATTGAGGGGACACAGCGAGCTCGAAGCACTATATATTCTTTTATATATATACATTTTAGGCTGACTCTGCATTGGACACCCACACAAGTGAGGCATCATTTTTATCGTGAGCCCAAGGGGAACCCTGGGTGGTAGGAAATGTGTGCCGGCGCAGTAATCCCACACAGAAATGTGAGAAAAATGTGATTTTTTTTAGCTAAATTTGAGGTTTGCTGGGGATTCTGGGTAACACCCCATCCTGGATTGCCCTGGGGGTCTAATTTTAATAAATGTACAGGTTTGTTAGGTTTTCCCTATGTGCAGGCTGAGCTAGGGTCCAAAATCCACAGCTAGGAACATTACGAAAAAAGTTAGTTTTTACTAGAGGAATGTGATGTGTCCACGTTGCATTTTGGGCCGTTTCCTGCCGCGGGCACTCGGCCACACAAGTGAGGTACCATTTATATGGGGAGACTTTGGGGAACACAGAATAGTAGAACAAGTGTTATTGCCAATTGATTTCTGCCTTCCAAATGTAAGACAATGTGTAAAAAAGAAGTAATTTTGAAAAATGCCCTCTAATTCACATGCTAGTATAGGTACCCACAAATTCAGAGATGTGCAAATAACCACTGCTTCTAAACTCCATATTTTGTTCCCATTTCAGAAATACATAGGTTTCCTTGATACCTATTTTTCACTATTTATATTTTACCAAATGAATTGCTGTATATACGGTACACAATGAAAAGCCATTGCAAGGCACAGCTCATTTATTGGCTCTGGGCACCTTGGGTTCTTGGTGAACCTAAAAGTCCTATATATCCCCGCAACCAGAAGGGTCCAGCAGACGTACCGGTGTATTCCTTTCAAATATCTTTTATACTTAGAAGAAGTTACAGGTGAAAACGTTTGGCACAAATGGCTGTTTTTTTCAACTGAATTCCAATATTGTTTAATTTCAACTGTTAGTTTCTACGGAAAAACCTTGAAGGATGTACACAAATGCCCCCTTGCTAAATTCAGAATTTTGTCTACTTTTCAGAAATGTATAGCTTTCCGGGATCCATTATTGGTTTCATACCCATTTCTACCACTAACTGGAAGGAGGTTGAAAGCACAAAAAATAGGAAAAATAGGATATGTCCCAGTAAAATGCCAAAACTGTGTAGAAAGTGTTGGTTTTCTGACAAAAGTCTGCCTGTTTCCTGAAAGCTGGGAAGATGGTGATTTTAGCACAGCAAAACCCTCATTGATGCCATTTGCAGGGGAAAAAACAGATGCTTTCTTCTGCAGCACTTTTCTCCCATTTTTCCCCCAAAAAACTAAATGTAGCTGTATTTTGGCTAATTTCTCAGTCTCCTCTAGGGGAATCCACAAATCCTGGGTACCTTTAGAATCCCTAGGATGTTGGAAGAAAAGGAAGCAAATTTGGTGTAGACACCCTATGTGGACAAAAAGTTACGGGGGGCCTAAGCGCAAACTACCCCAAACAGGCAAAAAAAGGCTTAGCACGGGGGCACTGGGGAGTGGGTGGAGCTAACACGTTAAGGATATTGTGTGCCATTTTCCACATTGCTTTGTAAAATTCCAGCAAGTGAAACTCAATCCCTGCCTACCCTACCGCTTACTGCCCAGCGCTAAGTAGCCGAGGGAGGAAACAACATACTGCAATTACTTACCTATGCAGCATGATCCAATGATATGACCCAGTGAAAACATTACTCCTGCCTTCAGCCCGAACACGTGCAAAGGCAAGAAGGAGAAAACAAATGCAATGACCTTGGCATTCTGTAATTCCACCAACATGGTGCAAAAGGGAGATGCTACCATGCCATCTGTCTTCTGCCACCTAGCTAGCTGCGGGGAGAGGTGATGTGCCACTTATGCGTTTATGCCACTTCAGAATGAGCAGTGCGTAGTGAAGAGCACAATGTTACTCAAACAGGCTTTGGTCAGCTGTATGGTGAGGGTATAGGGTGGACTCTCCCCTGGCCAATTTAACAGATCAGAGAGTTAGGTTCCCCATTCTCTTTCCGCTTTCACAAGTATGCAGGTGTTGCAAAGAAGGGTTAATCACTGTTCCCGTCCTGTTGGTAAGTTAAGGCGGGGCCCATCACTGATGTTGAATCAGTTGCCATGTCTCTATCTCTCTCGATGACAGTAGCAGAGGAACCTAAAGGTCCCTCTCCTTAGGCATGACCGTGACACCATTATGTCACCTGTATAAAGCCTGGTGGGTCTTCTCTATGACAAGTCCCATAGCACAGCACTCTGAGACATGGGCACCCTGGGCATATGTCCTATGGCACAACAGCTGACACAAGGTTTGTGTGATGTCATATGTCATGTCACTGATGATATCATTTGTGCTTCAGTGTTGTCATGAACAATATATTATGCGGGAGTGCATTTCCTAAAATCTGTGACTATGGATTTAAAACATTATGTCAGGGGCGTGGCCAAGATGGCGGACTAGTAGGACGTGCCTGCTTGCTGCCCCCTCCTACCGCTCGGGCCCAGACGGCATAGCATTGAGAAGCAGGTCAGGAGGGTTGCCACAATCTGATAATTTACCCCACGCAACCCCGCTGAGCGTCTGGAGTCCTCGCTGAAGGCGTAGGAGAACGAGAAGGCCCTGAAACTGGCTCCCACCTGGTCGGCGCAGAGGCCCCATGCGGAGTCGGGCCTGTAGCCAGCGAAGAGACGGAGCTGCGTCATGTCGGTCTCCAGGCAGTGAAAGTGATCGAGCCCTACCCCGACCTCCCGGAGAATGAAGGGAAGTGCTGGAGACTGCGTGGTGCCCGGCGGGCGCGGTGAGGGCCTCTGGAGACGGTGACCGGGAGAGGAGAGGTGGGGGCCTAGCACACAGGGGCGCGACTGGCCCTGGGGCCAATCTCCGAAAGTCGTGCGTCTTGCGGAGGGAGATCCCCGGGACCTCCGAGTGCCGCAGAGAGCTCGAGCTGCAATCACGATGCCGCGGGGGAGGGGAGTGTCGACCCCTCCCCCTGACTACATTAGCATGGGCGTCCGCCCGGGGAGGATTGGAGCTATCGTCCCTTCGCTAGGCTTAGCTGTATTGAGGCCCGGTTGACCACAGGTATCGTGAAGCAGTGGGGAGGAGGGCTCCCGGAGGGGGCGGGCGTGATCGGCTCTCGGACCAGAGGGCAGGCACCAGGCATAGCACCACCACAGGCAAAGCGGCAACAGGAGAGGGAGGAGGCCCGTGTGGAGCAAGCACGACTGGGCCCTCAATCGAGGGGCACACACCGGTAGTCTTGAAGTTACCGGCGGGGGAACGCATGAGCCGCGACGCCCACTGGGAGCCTCGGTAGCACTCCTGAACACACGGAGGAGGTGAGTGTGGATCCCTTCCACGGGCCGCACGCCTGCAAGCGCCTGCTACCGGTGGGCTTGAAACCATTAATCCACGTAAGAGCCCGGTGAGGAAGAGAAGCCACGAGGTTCTGAGTAAGGAGGGGCATGGGCGGCTCCCGGGTCGGGGAGCCTGTGTCTAGCTTCTAAGGCGGATTGCCTCGCGGTCGGAGACGCTCTCGTTTCCTGGCACTGAGGATGCAGCCAGACGCCTGGCCCAGTAGCACAGGGGGGGGCTGGGATCGTCCCCTCCTCCGTGGGAGCTTCGGAACCCAACTGCCCCAAAGGGCCTGGACCCTGGGCTAGGCCCGTTGGCCTGTGCGGGGGCTCCTGGTGGGGGCCCTCTTCCTTCCAAAGCCGACCAGGCCTAGCGGACCTGCAACAACCGACAGCGGGGGCCCAGAGAGGGACCAATAAAAAGCCTCCTCTTTGGCTCAGGGCGAGGGGACCTCAATACCCACAGAACGGGGTGGCGAGACCCGGCTCATCGAGAAGCTACCTAAATCCTGATGTGAACAGGAAATTGTCGAGACTCTGGGAGAATACTTTGAGCCCACCAAGCTGGCCAAGACCTAAACAACGCAGCCGATCTGAAACTCCCCCCGAAGGTCATAAGTGTTTTTACGTTACGTAGCCAGCGGACCTGCCTGAACCTTATAGTTTAGACAAAGGGGGGGGGGGAGGCAGCTAAGTGCGCAGAGCTTCTCCAAGCTTTACTTGACCCAGAGAGGAGACCAGAGTCTGTACAAACCTAGGGTCCTGCGTGCCGTGCGGGGGAGTAAGACCTCAATCAATCAATCAAAAATAGCTTTATTCGATTTAAAGTGTTAATCATAAAAGCACAATTTTAGCAGACATTTGAATACATTTACACGCAAATAAATATAAAAGATAAAAAGGTTAAAAACCAAAATTTACGATCATGATTAAGAACCAGGACTCATATTCCAGACCTAAAACTGGACTCCATCTTGGTGGGGAGGAGAATACTCAGAGTTTGAGAGCGAGAGGACTCGAGCCGAAACGACTCACGAGAAGCGAGTGGTATCCCTATAGGTAACGAGTCTATCCCCCACTTATCTAAGCAACTCTAGAGCCTTTCCCCGAAATGGCGACAGGGAAAAATAAGAAGGAATGCTCTGTTAAAGACCTACTCCTTAAATCTGGCTCTGGCAACATGGACACGACGTCGTCCCCACCTGGGGGCGCTGCGGGCCAGGATGGGGGGGGAAGTAGAAGCGCCGGTAACGCGTGCCTTCCTGGAAACACTATTTGCCTCTCTGAAAGAAGATCTCCACTCTGTAAAAAAGGAACTGGCACAAGAAATTCGAGAGATACGTAGGGACCTGGAGTCAGTAGGTGACAGAGTGGACACTTTAGAAACACAGTCATCTGCTAGAGATGAGGAAATACATCAACTCTAGCAGGAAGTCCTCGCCCTACAAGATCCGCACCTAGATCTCCAGGCGCACGCGGAGGACCTGGAAAATCGCTCCCGCCGGAACAACATCCGAATCCGCGCAGTCCCTCGAGGAGCAGAGGGGCCGGACTCCGTCCATCATCCCCTTTGGTTTTGCTATGTTCGCCCTAAGTTGGCAGGGTATGGCCAGACGTGGGTCCCTTGCTCACTTTGCCACTGGATTCAAGATAGCCTGGCTGATGACGGCTGTAAGCCAGAAACCGGTCCCAGGATGCTTGTTTCCGGTCCAGGGAAGACATGGCTTGGCAGTTCGGGCTGGACTGTTCCCATGAGGCACAGGGTCAGGCTGATTTGCATATGGCCATGTCTGAACTGGGGTGGCGGAGTGAGCAAAAGAATGATGATGGATTAAACCCAGATCAGTTGACTGGGGGTGAGTGCTTGCAATGTTCAACACTCCGTCCATCATCCCCTTTGGTTTTGCTAGGGTCGGACATTGAAGCATACGTTGTGGATCTTTTCCTCTTCATTCTGGGCGGTCCACTGGATCAGCAAATCAAATTCTATCGTACACATAGGGTAGGACCAGCAAGGGCAGCACCTGCCCCACCCCGGATATCCTCACCTGTGTCCATGATTTCCAGCTTAAGGAACGGATCCTCTGGGAGGCACGGGATAAGCAACCTATTGAGTTCCGGGCAGTGCGCCCCCTATTGTACCAGGACTTGGCAGCCTCTACACTACAAAAGAGAAGGGAGTTTAGGCCTGTTACTGCCCACCTGCGATCTAACAAAGTTCCGTACTCCTGGGGACACCCGTTCCGACTGATCTTTAAATGGAAAGGGAAAACGCACCATATCAGATCACTACGGGAGGCGCAGCAACTGTTGAATTTAACTGAGGAGGGGTCGGGTCTCGCTACCCAGTCAGAATCTGGCAACAAACCTCCGAAAGCAGGGAAGTGGCAAACAGTGGGCCGGATCCCTCTGCACCTCTGGCCGGACCCCAAGACCATTGCTAAAGAGCGAAAGGTGGTCATCGCCACCCTTGAGGAAGACACTCTCAATGCAGAATGATATTGGCCGGGCTGGGCCTCCAAGGAACTTCTTGGGGTATTTCAGTATCTTAAATAGCGAATTCTCCTGTCCTTCAAGTTGCTGGGTTCCGGGTGGAGCGGGATGGCGGCATGGGTCCTGCTGACATTTCACGCTTCAACCATTGGCACAGTGACTGCCCCACTTGACCCAGACTTTCCCCTTAGGAAAGACTCTGTAATATGTTGGTTTGTTGTACTTTTTTGCATTTAGTTACGGGGTAAGGGTTATGTTCTGGGGCTCCCCTTCCGATGTAACATAGTTAGGAATAAGATGGTGCATGCATTCACGGATGTCTCCCCTCCCTCTCCTGAGTTCTCAGAGACCGTCCAGCTAACCCCTTGGCATGCATGGCTCTACCAGCGTCGCTACCCGTGTAATCTACATTATGGGGGCCAAACTAATTAGCTTAAATGTAAAGGGCTTTAATAACCCCACCAAATGAGCAGCGATACTCTCCCTACTGGAACACTCGCAGAGCGACATCTGTCTGCTCCAGGAAACGCACCTTTTAGTGCAAGACACCCACAGAATGCACTCCAGGAAGTTCCCACAGCAGTTCTGGTCATCTGAAAGAGGGAAGAAGGGTGGGGTAGCAGTTCTTCTCTCTCACCGCTTTCGGGGGTCAGTCCTAGACACTTGCTTTGAAATAAAGGGTCGCGCTCTGGCTATACAGGTGCTGATGGGGACACTTCATCTTACTGTTGCCTCGCTCTATGCCCCTAATGAACATCAAGAAACTTTTATAACTGAGGCATTAGCGGGGGTGCTCCAGCCTCCAGACCGGGCCATTTTCGTGGGTGGGGACTTTAACCTGGTTATGGCTGGGGGAATTGATCACTCTGCACAACGGACAGGCCAGACAGGGGCATTCAGAACAGAGAGTCTGGCCTGGCTGGCCGACTGTGGTTTACACGATGTTTGGAGACTCCACCACCCGGAGGAGCAAGATTACACATTCTTATCCGCAGCACATAAGTCCTACGCATGGTTAGACCACTTCCTAGCCTCCCCAGGGGCGTGGGAGCTCACTACAGACTCTTCCATTGAACCCCGCTCCCTATCCGACCACGCAGCCATCACGATCACATTCTCGATCCCCACAGGCACCTCCCAGCGACCCCCCCTGGCGCCTACGCGACACCCTGCTGCATTCTTCTGACACAGTAGCCGCAATCAGAAGAGTGATCACTGACTACCTGGCTGTAAATGACACCGGGGGAGTTCCGCTTTCTTCAGTCTGGGAAGCCCTTAAACTAGCTACCAGATGCGCCCTCATAGCACAATCAGCACATGAAAACAAACTCAGAAAGGACAAGAGAGAGGAATTGGGGAAAACTGTGCTAGAGCTTGAGTCCATACACAAGCGCATAGGCGCTCCCCGAGTGTGGCGCAAATTAGAGCAGGCTCGGCTTCAACTTAAACGCCTTGACCTCGATAGGGCAGATTATGCCATGCTTCGCCTCAAACACAAATTCTACTCTCTCTAGGTCAGATGCTAGCCCACTTTCTACGTAGCACCCAGCACGCCAACACCGTCAAATCTATCCGGTCACGTTCTGGCCCGTTGGTACATGGCGCCATTGTATAGCGGCGGAGTTTCGGGCATTTTATACAAACCTATACGCGAAAGATCACGCGTCGGACCCTGACCCACTTCCCTACCTCCGGCGGCCGCGATCACCCCATTGCCACCGCAGGAGTTGGAGGCGCTCGACCAACCCATTCGTATCGAGGAGGTCATTTCTGCCATTACCAGACTAAAACCCATGAAGGCTCCGGGCCCGGATGGTTTCAGCACGATTTTTTACAAGACTTTCTGCTCGGAACTCGCTCCCTTTTTAACCCGCCTTTTTAACTCTTTTGCAGAAACCGGGTCACTAACCGAAACCATGCTGCAGGCGTCCATCTCGGTGATCCCGAAACCAGGGAAAGACCCGAGTTCTGCAGCTCCTATCGCCCAATCTCTCTGCTCAACCTCGATGCGAAGCTGTTCACGGGCATTTTGGCACACCTCCTTAATCCACTGATGCCGGGCTTGATCAACCCCGATCAAGCAGGATTTATCCCCTCACACCAATGCGGGGACAACACCAAACGTCTGTGTCATCTCATTGACAAAGTCAATCGGTCCCGAGAAGAAGACCTCTTGCTGGCGGTGGACGCAGAGAAGGCGTTTGACAGGGTGCATTGGCCCTATCTGTTCGCCACCCTTAAGCACTTTGGGCTGGGAGACCGGTTCCTGAACTGGACGCGTAGCATTTATATTGCACCCAGAGCTTTGGTGAGGGTGAATGGGGTGGGTTCGGAGGTGTTGCGGGTGGAGTGGGGCACCCGGCAGGGTTGTCCGCTCTCCCCGCTTCGGTTTGCCATATACATGGAACCCTTTGCCCAGCGGCTAAGGGACAACCCCGGGGCGGTGGGCATTACGTTCGGGGCGGAGCGTCATCTCATCAGCCTCTATGCGGAGGATATAATTTTTTCCATCGCTCAGCAGCTTTCCACGCTCAAGACGATCATCTCTGAACTGGAGTCTTTCGGGGCAGTGTCAGGCTTCAAGATGAACCTAGTCTAAATCGCAAATATTGAACCTCACCGTCCAGACGGACACTGAGCAAGCTCTCCGTGCACAATATGAGTTCCAATGGGTGGATGCTGCACTCCCAATCCTGGGTGTCACGCTTGATAAGAACCTTCCTAAAACGGCACGATCCAATTTCTCCAACTTAGGAACTACGATCCGTAAAGACTTAGATCGTTGGCGATAGCTGCCGTTGTCCTGGCTGGGCAGAATTGCCACGGTCAAAATGAATGTACTACCAATGGTTCTATACGTTTTCCAAGCGCTTCCTCTCTGCTCTCCGCCCGGAGAATTATGACTGCTTCAACAGAGCATAGATCGCTTCATCTGGGACGGGTCAAAGCCAAGAATCCAGAAACAATTATTGCAACGCACAAAACTGGAGGGTGGACTGGCGGTCCCCAATGTAACACGGCCGCCCAACTTAGATTTCTGGTAGAATGGAACCGTACCATGACCGAAAAGCACTGGGTCTTTATGGGTCAAACCGTTGCGGACTCACACATCTGGAGAAAAGCCTGGCTCCCACGAGCCCATAGATCCTGGGGTTTATACTCTTCCCCGGTAACTAGCACAACTTTCAAGGTGTGGGACAAAGTTGGGCACCCAGCAGGCCTTTTGTCGTTCCCCTCACCGCTGACCCCATTGTTTACCAATCCGGATTTCCCATCGGGCATGTCGCCTGGGGTAGCTAGGCGGTGGTTAGCAGGTGGGTGTAAGAGGGTGGGCTGCCTCTTTGATCAGGAGGATCTCATCCCTTTTGATGAGCTTAAGTCCCAATACTCACTGTCAGAACAAGAGAGGTTCACACACACTCAACTCTCCCACTGGGTTCTTAGCCCCAACTTACACCCTAGGGCAGGTTGGCCCATGACCCCTTTTGAGAAATGGCTGTTTTTAAAATCAGACGATAAGAAACTCATCTCTGAACTCTACCACTTTTTATCGAAAACGCCACATCCCCAAAGGACACCGGGTCAAAGACGGTGGGAGGCAGAGTTGGAACGCAACCTCTCTGATAAGGAATGGGGGGACATATTTTACAGGGCTCACTACACAACGTTCAATGTAGGCCACACTGAGACAGCATATAAAATTACCTCCTATTGGTATTATACTCCTACACGCATACAACGATGGAATGAACTCTGTGATGGCCAGTGCTGAAGGGGACGTGGAAACCCTGGGTCATTAACACATCTGCTGTGGAATTGCCCCAAGCTAATGAGGTTCTGGGAGCAGGTGCTGGACGACCTAGACGGCGCCTTTCAGATGGAGATCCCTCGATTCCCCGCGTATATACTTCTGGGTCTTCCCAACGCCCTTACCTACCCACTACGGTCCATGAGGGGCCGACAGATGGCCTTGGCCCTTAACGCTGCTCACAGGATTCTCCTGGCACAGTGGGGAACGAGTAAGGTCCCAGATCACCGGCAGTTGGAACGAGTAAGGTCCCAGATCACCGGCAATGGCTCCACCAATTGTGGACACTGTTGGGCATGGAACGGTTGTCCATGCCGGCCAGCGCCGACCCCGCAACCTACGCGAACATATGGGCCCCATTAATTTCTATCTTGTCTAAAGAATTCAGAGAACTGTCCTGCCCGGCATACTTACGTATCCTCAAACTGGTCCCACCTGCTTAGGGAGTAGCCGGGCCACCGTGGGGTGGCACCTTGCAATATTTCTGCATTCCTATCATAGGCTCACATTCACATGGGCATCCTCGGAAGGAGAGAGGGTGGGGGGTGGGATTTCTGTCTAATTTTGTAAAGTTAATTTACGTTAATATGTTGTTACTTGTTCGAGCAAGGCTATACATGTACTGCGCTCAGCACTTTGGGGACATTTGAACTGGTATCCCCCACTGGGTACATAGAACTGCTGTAAATTGCTTGCCTCCTGGGGGGCTTCCTAACACTGCTCCCCTAGCTAACATTCCAAAATCAGTTCATTACCATGCATTCGAGTTTGCAAATTGGCCCAGTTGGGGTGGTAAGCAAATTGCTGTTGGAACTGCTTGCTCTGTTATATATCAATAAAAAGATTTAATCCATAAAACATTACGTCATTTCAGCAAACGTGTTTTCAAAGGGTGTATACCCGGTTTTACTTACCCAAACTTAAAGTTATATTCATTTAGATATTTGTTAAAACCACAGGGCAATGGCCTGATCTGTCACAAACTTTCAAAGGCGGAGCTAGAGGCCACGGTGTGTTCTCTCTACTGTCATCTCTAACAAGTTGAAGACATTCAAAGCGAGGCAAAAGAGATACTCTTTCACCCCGACAACAGAAAACAGAGTAGAAGTGCAGGATAGAACAACTTCATAAAGCCATATTTTAACATAACCACAAGTTTACCCCTTACAGTATTGTGGCCCTAAAAAACAGATGTTTTTTTATTTTTTAAAAACATATTTTTATTGGCATTTTGTATATAACATTACAGTTTACAAATAGTAGGCATATCCTTCATATCATCATCTGGTACAACACTAACATACATCATTCTATGTCACTCCAAGCTCACTGCATATTTATTGACACTTGTGTTAAGACTTATTGTGAGCTGGGAAATAAGCTAGTGGAGTAACCTTGTCTCCTGTATACAATTATCCATTCTATTACTCGCTTCATATTCTATTCGTAACTTTCAGGTGGGCGGCCTTCAGCTACTCTCTAGAGTACATCAATACCATTTGTGTTTAATGAGTCTACTTTAACTTCAAACTATAAACTTAAACTTGTGCAGAGGGGTGCTATATACGAAAATCCTACAGTTTGTATTCGGGAGGTTATAAGCAAGGGGCTCATAGGATAACTGTAAGGGACTCCCCCCAGAGTGTCAGTTCCCCTCACAACCACATATTCTTTCCTCAGCAATAAACGATCATAGGGTACATTGTCAAGTTCAGCTCCATGCCGGCATTATTAGAAAAAGGTTGCTCTGATTCAGCACCTCATCAAGTAATCGCTCATTCCTCCCCCTCCTCCTCACTACTTGTTTGTGTCGGCCTTTCCCAGGACACCATCGACTCCTTCCATTGGTCAGCTATGAGGCGCTTCCGCATCCCCCTAGCCTCTTCCCAGCTCAGCGCTCTACTCTCCGCCCCTGCCCAGCCAATCACGTCACGATTCCAACTTTCAACTTGGGGTCCAGTCACTGACTTCCATTCTAATGCTATTCTTCGTTTGGCAAGTCCCAAGGCTAGGGGAGAGGAGTTGGCCTAACGGCTAGGGCGGTCGACCTCGGAGCTGGGAAACCAGGTTCGAGTCTCGGCAGGGACGCACAACATCCTGTGATTCTGGGCAAATCACGTAATCTCCCTGTGCCTAACAAAAATTGTCATGTAACGCAACTGGTGCTTGTGTAAAGCGCTCTGATACCCGAATCGGGTCAAGTTTGCGCTATATAAAACTCCGTTAAAAAAAAGGCTAAGTCTATCAACCTGTTCCCAACCTTACGTTTATGTGGCCGGGGTAAGAGACCCAGCAGGCACACCTGCACCGCGGGGGCCAATTCCCTCCCCAGGGTGTCCTTAATCTTGGCCAGGATTGCCTCCCAGAAGGGGCGTAGGCACTGACATTCCCAAGTCATATGTATAAAATCTGCATCAATTTGGGCACTTCCGTATTTCCCTCCCATAAGTGATGTTAAGGCGATGGGGCGTCATGTAGGTCATGTATATGAAATTGAATTGTATATATTTTAGGCACGTATTATGGGAGACCTTCTTGGGGGACTGCAAGATCTTACCCCATTCTACATCTGTGAGTTCTCCACCCACAATCCTCTCCCACCTCCCCCGCACTTCACGTAAGGGGTCAAGGGACTAAGTAATCAGAGTAGCATAGAACCACTTCACTTGGTGCCCCGCCGAGCCCAAAGTAATCAATAAAAGTAACACTGGGTGTGTCTCGGGCTCCTCCCCCCCCATAATTGCCCGAAGGTGCGCGCCAAGGCCTCATACTGCAGAAACTGCCCCGGGGAAAGCCCGTGGCTGTCCACCAACTCCCCAAATGGGATCAGGGTTTTTCCCAGGTTGCAATCCACAACACTCTCCAGCCCTGCCTCTGTCCAGGGTGCCAACCGTTCAGCTGTAAATATTGTCTTAGGGTCTCCATGGGGCAAGCCCACAAGAGGCAGCATAGAAGTGTATCTCTGGGACCTCTGCAGCTTAGTCAAGCATCTTTTCCAAGACTGCAAAGCAGTGCATTGCAGTAACAAGCAGTACGGGGTGGGCATTGTCGGGTCTAACAATTTTGCCAGCAATAGGCTAGGGCGAGTATTAGGTTCTGTCAGACAGGTGCCTACCTCATTCACACCCTCCACCCATTGTGCCAGCCATTGCAGTTGGGCGGCCAACATATAAAGCTCAAAATTCGGTACCCCAACCCTCCTTCAGACATGGGACGTTGCAATGTTTTCAATGACACCCTCAGTCGCCCGTCACCCCAAACCAGGTCGCGCAGCAGAGAATTCAGCGAGCGGAACCAACTTGGAGGCATCAAGACCGGAAGATCAACAAAAAAATACAATAGCCGGGGTAACATAACCATTTTAGATAATGAAATCCTAGCCATAATTAGGACTGCAGGGTATGCCAGAAGAGCACACAGGATCTAAGAGATCGTAGAGCCCTGTTCAGGTTTCCTTACCTCAGATCTTCCAGGGAATAGAAGATATGGATACTCAGATATTTAAAGGAATGGGGAGTCCAAAGAATATCAGCTGTCAAGGCCGCAGGCCTGGATAGCAGGGCCGCCACAGGAAATAAGTACCTCTTGGTTTTGTTAACCCGGAGGCCCGATAAATGTTTGAAGCTCTCCAGGACTGTATAGCTGAGGTGGTGCCCTTCACCGCCTCCTCGAGATAAATCAACAGGTCATCCGCATATAGGGAAATGGTATGCACCCGCTCACCTATACTGCGACTGATCCCCTCGCCCCCAAATCGGACCCTCTCAGCAAGCGGCTCAATTGCTAGGGCGAACAGGAGGGGCGAGAGAGGGCATCCCTGTCGAGTTCCCCGGGAAATCTTACATTGGTTGGAGTTTGTTTTGCCCGTCTTAACCCTCGCCGTGGGTGATGCGTAGAGGAGCTGTACCCACCTCACCCAGCCGTTCCCAAGGCCCATACGCAGCATAACTTCAAACAGGTACTCCCAGCTAACTGTATCAAAGGACTTTTCCAAGTCGATTGACAACACTGCCGCCTGCTTTTTGGATGGCGCTTCCGTGTGGTAGAGGATAGAGTAGAGTCTACAGGGATTGTAGGAGGTACTATGGGAGGGAAAAAAACATTTTGGTCGGGGTGGATAAGGGATCTCATGTGGGGAGTAACCTACCCGCCAGAACCTTACTAAGAATTTTAAAATCTTAAATTAAGCATGGAGACCTAAAAAGCAGATGTTTATTGTTACCCAAACCAATGGCCCTTATTTTTTCGACCTTGGATGAAATGCTGGATGGACCGACCAGGATTTAATCATGTGACCACGAGGACAAAGACAGATCCCTAGAGTAGATGCATTAGCCAACTAAGCCACCAGACTTGGCATCAGTGGAACAGCCATGTGTGATATTTTCATGATTTGTCAAAAACAAGGACTTGCTCTTTGTAGGACTATGAACTCTAAATAAAGTTGATGACATTAATGATCACTCTGTCCAGTATGAGAGTTGCGGATTCTAGGGGAATGCTATAAATATGTTTGGTAGACAAGCGTCTGCTAGCGATACTACGGTATTCATAGCCTTGATTAGTTCATTGGTTTATTTTTTCATTACTGATTTAAAGGAGCACAATTGATATTGCGTTTGTTAGGGTCTCGCGGGTTGGTGAGATTGGGTGGCTGCTATTGCCCGCTATAAAGACAAAGTGAGATTCAAGATCAGCATCTTTTTTGATTAAGTTTTCAGCTAATGACTTGCAGAGCTTGTAAGTGCGCATTACAACTGCTGAAGTATAGGCTTGGTTAACCAAATTGTAAGACTATTTTGAAGTGCTCTACAGTTGGGTACATACATTCGGAAATACAATGAGAGTAATGAGATCACCTGGCTTTCTTCATGGATGTTTTACACTTATGGTTGCCTGTTTTCCTCCATTATCTTTTTAGGCTTCAGTTTTGTATAATTTTACACCTGATGTTACTCCATTTAGCCATCAGGTGATAAGGTCAATGATGTGTTGTATTGAGGGGAACCACCAGGTAGCGAGCTCTGGTAGTAATTGGTGGAATTGCTTTATTGACTTTGCTGGGTCAAGCGGCTGAGTAGCAGTGAGTTTAGCTTGGAAGGAGTTTAGTTTTAAGTTCTAGGAAATGGACTCTTGGTAGGACATACTAATGACAGTGTTGACACAGGGGTTTGATTGAAACTGATGATGTTAGGATGACTCCTGAGAGTGGTTTGTTTCCTGGTGACTGAGACTAGCCAACTTCAACTGATGATAGCATCAAGACTTTGGCCTACTGGGCCCACCAAAGAATAGTTGATTAAATCAAAAGCTTTTAGGTTACTGAGGAGGCACATGAGGTCTAGTGAAGTGCTGGCTTGTCAAACCATGTGTTCAGAACTCGGAGGATAAAGACATTTTTGCTGTTTACTGCAAAATGCAATATTGAGGCCAAACGAGATTGAGCAAAAGCTTGGTTTAACGGGGTGGATGATGGTTCTTTACATTTATTTTTTTTGTTAGAAAGAAAGAATCTTTATTGTACATGTTTAATGGGTATTAAAAACTGTTACAAAGTTAAAAAGTGAGCCACATAATATCGGTTAAAATTGATATTGTTCAACTGATCTTATGAATAAGCCGAATAATTCCAGTATGAATATTCAAATTTTTAAAGCCTAATTTGAAATTGGAGATCAGTAAATTAGTGCCATACAGTAACTTTATAAAGTGGTTCATAAATTTAACAAACTTGTAGTTCAACTGTGTATATTAACGTTTGAGGCTCTGGATCAGAGTCTGCCTACAAGTTCTTATCTGAAACTGACTGAATCTCTTTCGAGATAGCTTCATAGAAGCGTTCAACAAGGCTGGACATGTGCATTAAATATGTAAGAGCATCTCTTCTTTATGGTCACAAAGCCTGCAGTTTGTGTTAGACTATGATTATTTCCACTTGGGAACTCAGAGCCTGATTACGGCCAACCCCGTGGTGGAGGTGCGGTCAGGGAATGCCGCACCAGCGGTCCGACCACCCTATTACAAATACAGCGGTCAGACCTCCAAGAACCACTGCAACCACCAGGGATTTGCGATCCCTGGTGGTGGCACGGCCGTCTAGGGAAGCAATATGCCATGCAGGAACAGCCTTTGACGCTCCCATTGCGGTGCCTTTCTTATAGGCACCGCCATGGGACCGCCTCACCGCACCATGAGAAAACTCGTAATCTGGCGGGTGGGCGGCGGTTGGCTTTGGTGGTGTGGGAGTGGGGTGGTGGCGTTGCAGCCTACTCCCACACAGCCAAAGTCGTCATCAGGCCCAAAGTCTTTTGTAGGGAAGTGAACAATATTATAAGACAAGAACTTCAATTTGATGTGTAACGAAAAATGTATTTTAAGGTATTAATGGCATGTTGTCTGCACATACACATTTAAAACCATCTGGAGTAGCGCAAGTTTAGGTTCCAACTTATTTATGCCATTTATATGCATTTATATGTAATCTATATACTTAAAATCTGCTTAAAATATTAATTTGTGTGTAATACTCTAGTACAATCATACAATGTAGTCATTTTAATCATAAGGAGTTCACATATAGTTGTATTAAGGTTGATCAATAAATTAATGTAATCATATTTACTGCATATTTATGTCCCAGTAATGATTGCTCAAGTTGCTAATGGTTAATAATATTGTAATGTGCATCCATTTTGATTCTTGCACTAACTTAGTTTACTTTCATTTCTGGAGACTGGATCCAGAGATGGACAACTTGATTTGATCGTGAATAGCAGAAATCTAGATTCAGGCCATAATCCTTGCAGGTGTAGCTTAAAATTGCCACAGTCGTCTAATGTTAGTCCTAGATAAGCAGATCACATGGCAGTCTCTACCTTATCTTCTAGACAGCACTGAGCAGGGTTTTTTTAATAAGCTCCAGAAAACCTTTTTGTTCCATATTTCTGACCATTTGTTTCCTTTAATAAAAGCAGCAAAGGCCATAACTAGCTTCTGTAAGCTAGCCGAAGTCCTGCTTAAAAGCACAATGTCATCACCATACTGGAGGGATGTGAAAGGTTTAAAGGCAAGTCATGGAGAGTTAAAGTGTGATCATCAAGCGAAAAATTGAAATCAACATTTTAGATCCTGAATAGTAATGGAACCAAGACGCAGCCTTGTTTAAGGCCATCCTTTGCCATTATTTTGCTCCTTTTGGTGGCTCCATCACCCAATTTAATCACAACCCAACTATCTGTATGTAACATCTCAACTGCACATAAAAGAGAAGTTGGTATATTCCATCCTATTAGCTTTGACCAGAGTCGTTGCCTAGGAAACATGCCACATGCATATTACAAATTTATGAAACAAACATAAGGAGAACTCTTTTCTACAAGAGATCTGTCAATCAGTATTGCTAAGGCCACAAGATTGGTGATGGTACCACTGCCACATCGAAATCCCATCTGATTCATTGTTATGAGATACTGCCCGTCTGCCAAGTCTCCAGATCCTTTTATTATAATGATGCAAAACATCTAGCCTGAATGTTTATTAAGTAAATTAGCCTGTAATTGGCTGGGCTATCTGGGGTACCATTCTTTAGGATTGTATGACGTTGATGGTTCATAGATAAGGAGGATGGATACTGAAAAATTTGAGTCAAACAACCAGCAAAGAAATAACAATTGACATTGCAAGACTGAATATTCTTCAATGCTAGAGACTGGTAATTGTTTTGTATGCCACTCTTACCCATCCACTGCTTTTAACTCTTCCAGTGTTCTCCTAGCAAGACACTTACATTATGCACACATAATTACTGTCTTTCTAAGCTAATATTTAATTGAAAGATGTTTATGCTGGCCCAAAGCATGGACGAGTAAAACCAAAACTAAAGACGAGGTCTAAAACATAATTAAAGGCACACTAAGTAAAATGCACACCTTTTATTCCATGTAGTGTGCAGGTGAAATCAGCCTTCCACTGAGGGCAACATTGACTTTTTACACAAAACTACGTTACTTTGGGTTTACAATTGACAATGGCAACTAATTGGTGTTCCTGTGCTCGTAAGCAAAAGAAATTCCTTTTTTGTGTGCAATCAAATCTGGTGAATGTGAATACTGTTCGTTTTAAAGAAATGTTTTAATATTGCCTACTGCTTGGGGTCCCTTTTCTATTATTCTGTGGTAAATAAAACAATAGAGAGTCAATACTGCCAAGGAATGAACCTCATAATACCACATCATTTAGTTAATTCTGTCAAGTATTTGTTCCTGCACTGCTGCATAATTCCAGTGGCCCAACTATACTGAAAAACATTTCTGAAAGTATTTGAGAACTGAATTCAGCCTTAGCTACCAAATATTTATGATACAAAAGGGGACCCTATCAGGGTCTGAGCACTGCTTCTCACTTTAATGTTGTTGATACTCGTCCTGAGTGGGATCTTGGTCTAGTTGGTAGCATTCAAATTCACTAGAAGAATGACCCTTTCACTTAGAACAGGTGCTGAGACCTCCATATTCCAAATCATACATCACAGAACTCCGTGCTGACTCTGGGCATACCTTAACAGATACAGCAGACATCCGTGATGCATTCCTAGCATACTATGAACAATTGTACACATCCAAACTCGTGCACAACTCCTCGGAGCGAGATGATTATTTCGCTGAGATTGCACTGGTTTATATGGAAAAATATATGCAGGACTTCCTTGCCGAGCCATTTTCCACCGACGAAATAATTAGTGCGATTGAGGCATTGAACGGCTCCACGGCTCCTGGCCTCGATGGCTTTACAAGTGACTTTTATAAAAGATACAAGGATATATTAGCCCCGAAGCTCCTAGAAGTTTACAACGAATCCTTAGAACGGAATCAGTTGCCTCCCACTCTCAGAGAAGCATTGATTGTTTTATTACCCAAACCTGGCAAGGATCCCTTGCTGTGCGGGTCGTATAGACCTTTGTCACTACTAAACTTAGATTACAAAATATTGGCAAAAATGATCGCTTTGCGGCTCGCCCTACTACTGGATCAAATAATATCCCCAGTCCAGTCAGGGTTCGTGCCCCACAGATCTACCTCCTTAAACCTGCGCACACTCTTCACAGTTCTACACCGAATCAATCTGACGACTCCGGCAGCAGCTGTTCTGCTGGACGCGGAGAAAGCCTTCGACTTCCTGGAGTGGCCATTTCTATTGTCAGTTATGCGTAGGCTGGGCATGCCCTTTGGGTTCGTAAATCTCACTGCACTCCTATACTCGGCTCCCACCGCCAGACTACGACTAAATGGCACGCTGTCCCGCTCCTTTACATTATCCCGCGGCACCAGACAGGGATGTCCCCTGTCGCCACTCCTATTTATATTAGCAATGGATCCACTCGTTAGGCACTTCCAGGAGCGTCATCTACAGAGGGGGCTCCAATTCAACACTGGGCCTCTACTGGTGTCACTGTATGCAGATGACGTCATATTATACGTTAGAGACCCTCAAAACAATTTAGAACCACTAATCAGAGAGGTCATCAGGTTTGGCAGCTTCTCCGGCCTTGGCATAAATTGGCACAAGACGGTGATATTTCCCCTCACCACGGGTACCACAAGATGGGAATGTGAGTTCCCACTGGCCTGGTGTTCTGACTCAGTAAAGTACCTGGGGATTAATATACACTTGAATACCACGGAAATCATACAGTTAAACTACGGTAAGGCAGTACATAAATTGGAAATGCAAGTAGACAGGTGGCTAAGACTCCCACTCTCGATTGCTGGGCGAATTGCACTGATAAAAATGATTGTCCTGCCCAAATTCCTGTACCTTTTTAACAATATCCCTATCCCACTTACAAATCGATTCTTCAAGTCATTATATACCCATCTTATTCGATTGACTTGGGGAGGAAAACGACCCAGGGTCCCCTGGGAGGTAATGACACTTCCGTACCATAGAGGAGGCTTTGGGGTCCCCAACTTTCAATTATACTACTTGATCGCGCAGTGTAGAATTTGTAGACTCCTGGTTTCACCCCGACGCCAGGATTCCTTACTTATGCCCTGAGGCAGATCTGGTCCTGCCGGACACACTTAATACGGTACTACCCCTGGGCTACCCACGTGACCCTACTGACTTCCAGACGGTCCCCACTACCAGCTGGGCCTGGCAGAAACTGGTCAGAGTAATGGGGTCACCTGTACTATACTCCCCGAGCCTACCTATTCCAAATAAACGCTGGATTCCTATTACCGGGGAAAAGATAGTACAGCGCACTCTAAGTACGATATGAACACTATTGGGGATTTATACATAGAGGGGCACGTATTTTCGGTTTCCGATGGATGATGGGTTTAATGAGGCTACCTTCATGGACTAATTTGTACTTAATCGCCTTTGATCAGCTCTGAGGGCAACGAGCCCTGGCTTTCCTATCGAACCTGATCCATTCACCCCACTCTCCACTGTCATAGATAGCACCAGGGGGGAGCATCTGGTTTCCAAGCTGTACCAGGCTTGTGCTGATATAATTCCAATACACGAGGCTAAAATAAGGACTACTGGGGAGGCAGATCTGGGCCTCCCTATTACGGACGACCAATGGGCTGCATGTTGTAGACAAACCAAGGAGGTCTCCTTGAATAGCCGTCATAAATTGATCCACTTTAAATTCCTGCGCAGAATATACGTCACCCCTGAGATGACACATAAAATAGACCCAGACAGACCCCATTGCTGTTTAAAATGAAAAGCCCCACACGCAGACTTTGTACACCTCGCCTGGAATTGTTGCAAAATAAAAACGTATTGGGCTGAAATCTATCGTACCCTTGGGGAAATGATAGGCTTAGACATTGAGCCCACTCCAGAGGTTGCATTGTTGGGATATGTGAATAACATCCCAAAGCCAGTCCGGAAATTCACTGCATTGGGGTTACTACTGTCCAAAAGAGAAATAGCACTCAAATGGGGACAAAAAACTGCTCCGACGCACAGGGAATGGCTAGGCAGTCTTGCACATTGCAACACCAACTACGATTTATATTCCTCCACTCTTCCTAGTACGTCCCGCCCACGGGATTTTTGGGGCCCTTTTAAACACTACACGACAACGACACAGCCACAGCCTTACACACAGCTTGAGCGCGGACTTGTGCCCGCGGGTATAGGCTGATCAGACAGAAACTGTATACTGGACACAGCAATGTAATATTTTATTTTTTCCATAACGTGATATGTTGTGCAAATTAGTATAAGGTAATTTGCAAATTCGCAAATGAGCACAGAGGTAGTGGTGCTCACGAAATAGTAAAGTTGAATGACCGTGTTGAACAGATCATGATGGTGGTAAATTTATGTGGGGCTGGCAAATTTCTGCACCACACACTGTAATGTCATAATGCCATTGTAATGGAGCTCGAAGATTTATTGTTCTAACTTTGAAACTGGTAAATAAAGTGTTTAAAAAAAAAAAAAAAATGATCCTTTCACCTTTCCCCTTTGGAGGACTTCATAGCGTTCAAACGTTCACAGCTCAGGACATGATTTCTTCAAATCAGATTCAGGATCATAGTGTAGCTGGCCAGTAAACTTTCTGGGTACAACTGGTGAACTATCTAGCCTAGTTCTTCATCTGGGTGCCACGTGGAGAAAAGTGGCAATATGTCTTAGTTAAATGCAGCTGGCTACAGTACATACACTGTCACAGTAGTTCTGCTATTTTCTTTCCTTCACAGGTAAGCTGTAGTTATGGTTATGAAATAAAACAGACAACCCGCTATAGTTCCGCAGTTGCGGTTAGCTCTGCAAACCATAGCTCTCACACCTGCTATGCAAACCACAACTCATGAATCAAATGAAAAAGGAAACAATTTTAAGAACTCTGAAGTCCAGCACTGTCTTAGCTTCTTAATTGCAGATTCAAGAACAGAAATTGTGGGTTGAGAATCTTGGCACTTTAAAAGAGTATCACAGATAAACATTGTTACTTTTTTTACTTGTTGTTATTGGTGACATTACATCATAGCTTATACATTCGTCATATACATATCTATTGTTACATTTTTAACAAGGTTAGTCACATTTGTAATAGTCTGCTTCGGAATCAAGTCCCAAAGAGTACCTTACATTATACCATCCTAAAAAGCAGGGACTTGACTGTTTTGAGCCAACAAGTTAAAGTTCAATTACCAATGTACTGAAAGATTTTATGAAGGTCTCTAGTCTCAATGAACAAAACAAACTTCTTTCAGTCAGACTGACAGACTGGAAAAAGTTTTGAATCAGCATTAACCTCCATTTCTTATGACCTAAAGTACACCGTATTTTTTTAATGGTTTTGCTGCACTACTCTTACTCAGACAATAATCAACATTTGACACTTTACACCAACAACTATCGGTCCAAGGACTAAATGGCACAGCAATCCAGGGCTTGGTCTTGTATTGGAAAGTATCCTTCCTTAAAGAAATTGCCCAGTTTGTCACTTTACTCTCTTCTTCTCTTGGTCATTAACATTTCCACCAAGGCTCAACAATTGCCCCTGTCCTCTTCAATATATTTCTGCCTCTGATACCTAATTTCTTCAAATCTTTCAATCTTACCCGCTACAGCTATGCTGATGTTACCCAGATCATTTTAAAACAAAAAAAGCTCTGGTTATGTCCCATTTGATTATGCCACATTTGATTATGCCACTGGGCTCTACATTAGACTCCATACACATCTAATTTGCAAGCTACCGAGGATCCAGAATGGTGCACTCAGACAAGCCTAAGCAGATGGTGCCACATTACCCCTGCCATCAAGGCTTGACACTCTTTACAAGCTGTAAGAAGAAACTCCTTCACACCCCTCTGCTTTGCTCACTGGACAGTTGACTTGGCAGACCAATCTTTCTACAATTTACACTCAAACTCAACAGTCAAAGCAGAAACCTGAGCGACAGCAAATCTCTACTCCCGTTTATTCCTCCTTTCTACAAAATCCCACTTTGGCTTGAGAGCCTTCTCTGTGCATACAAGCAAACTCAAACATGCTTCTAACGAGAATAAGGATCAATATCAGCCAACTCAAAGTCATAAAGGTCATAAAGACCTGCCTGTTCCCAAAATGTGGACTGGTGAGAATATAAGTTATATTGGTTTGTATGCACAGTTTGTAAAACCATCCCTCACACCACCTGTGCATGCTACTCAATGCATAAAATGCTTCTTTGTGCTGCTGCCTTACATCTGTAGCACATATCTGGGACTGATATACATCATCAAAACAATCTACTCATAAATGACACCACAACCAACACTCTTGTACCAACATGAATAGCAAGCAAAATAGCTAAAGGCAAGACTAACTAGAGAGTGCTTTGAGGCCTTCCCAATGGGCAGTGCTTTAAGACCTTCTCTATGGACATCAACGTTCTGTAGAAGTTCACCAATATGACACAATACCCCAAACCTTAAAAAAGAAGAAGCAAAATGTTTGGGATTTTCTGTACTCTGAATGGCTATCGAAATCACTGTTTTCAGAATAGTGTCCAGGGTGTAGCATGATTTTGCACAAGTAGTGAACATGTTTGTGACAAAAAAGTAATTACTATTCCTTCACCGTTTGAAATACATTGAAAAATGTCAATATTTTGTTCATTCTGCAAAACTAAAGCACATCCTAATTCCATCATGTGGAGATATTAATAATCTCTGGGCAAAGGTTACACCTCCTTAGAAGTAATACAACAATCAACATCTAAACTCAACATTGGCCACTGGCCTTTTCGCGTTCTCAATGCTTGTTTTGTATGGTTTTTGAAAACCTTTATTATGGAGGAAGCTACTGAGACCTCGTCTATCTAAAAAGTACAAATAAATACAAAAGCAAAAACATACATTTGGTCTCATAGAGAAAACAGAAGTCTCTTGCTATGAAAAGAACAACTCTGTGTGAATGTGCTCCTTGTGAAAGGGCAGAATGGCATCACTCACAGTGAAGTTAGCCATGGCTGAAGTGGGCTGACCCATTGCTCCGTGCTGTATGCCATAGTGGGTGGATCAAAAAAGTGAATAACAGACAATGGAAGAAGAGGACAGGCTGAAAGCCCTTATACATAAGAATATTATACTTATACGTTTAGAAAAATCAAAAGGTCTTGGCTGGTTCCAGATCAACAAATGAAAAATGTATGTAAGACCTGATTCAGGATGCCACGGGCCAGGCAGGGGATTCTGGGTGATTGAGGCATTTAATCACTGCTAACCCAGGGCCTTGCCTACTATGGCTTTGCAAGATGGATGGCCAAGTAAACCCTTTCCACGCTTAACTCTCAGAGGAATTGAAGGCACGCAGTCACAGCCTTCTCAGGGCGGTTGGTATGGGGGTGATCAGGCTCCGAAATCTACACCATCACCCATCAGCACAATAAGATCAATGTTCAGTCCAGTGCTTTTCATTGTATAGAAGACAAGAACTTTATTACACTGAAAACATAGAATTCTTCTACACATACAATGATGCAAGGGTACTCGATTTACAGCTGTCTTTATGCTTAGAGGGTAATTTCCGACTAGCTCAGTTATCCTTCCACTTGTCCCTTATGGGTCTCCCCACTTTCTCTTGGCCCACCCCTCATGTCCAGAGCTCGAGGTACTGCCTATGGGTGCAGCATGTTCTTCCTACCCACTCGGTCTCAGAACATTTTAGTCTCTCAATCAGCTCATATGAGCAGGGCTGGGCTATGATCGACCCTCCTGTGGCAGCGGGACATCACTGGTAGCAGGGAGCTTACAGGTTGCACATGGCAGTCTTCTAGGGAGCTTGCCACACAGTTCATTGCTCGCAGGGTCGCGGAAGGAGCATAGACTTCAGTTTGTGGCCCTCTTCCGGGCGGTTGGCGGCGGATCTCTGCTCACAGCCTGGTGTGCATTGACTCTCTGGTGAGTACTTGGTGCTTAATCTTGAGCATGATGACAAAACACCCACATTTGATTGTTCTTCGACGCAGCAGTCTCTAGGTGCAATTTTCAGTATGTATGCCTAGAGGCAGCAACCTCAATTCTTTAGAAAGAACCCCAGAGGCTTCTCTCAGGTGACTTAGTCTTCAGCAGCTACTTATAGAGTACATGGGAGCCGTGATTCCTTCGGCGCAGCTGCTTAGCGAGTCTCTGTCGGATAGACTCTACATCAGGATCAATTATGACAGCCCCTTCCACGTTCAGCTTATACTGCAGGATTGTCTCTTCCTTCCCTCGCTCACAGGCAGGATGTTTTGGCACCCGGAAAAGTCCAGTAATTCCTCCTTCAGATCGGAATCCTGGCGATGTCCTGTCTCCTCTGCAGAATCGACAGTCAGTGCAACACCAACCCTCAGCTGCCTAGTAGTCCTTGAGCACTCTGTGGAGTAGCCCCAGCAGAAGAGGCCACAACAATGAAGGCCAATGGGTATTGAGCGCCCATCTTTATATCCATTTCGCAGACGGAGTTACTTGGAAACAGTTTCAATCTGTTACCCTTTCATGTGTCCAGACCAGGCCAAGTTCCAGACCAGGCTTTTGTATGCAGAGATGCTGTGTTCTCCACAGAAGTACAAAGAGGTGTGAGCAAGCTGCACCCAGCTAATTACGACCCCCTCCTCACAGAGATCAGCCAGAGTGTCAAGAATATGTGCCCCTTCAAAGGACTATTTTACCTAACAACAGCCACTGCAGGCCTCACCCTACACCCCCTGCCATTTACCAAAAGGCAGCTGCAGTTTGAGTCATTCACTTCACTCAATGTATCAGGAAAGTCTGTCTCTTCTTTGCTCACTATACCATCTGGAGTCCTCCCTCCCATCTAGGAGATGACAGCAATGCACATGTCTTGTCTGGGCGAAGCAACCTCTCCTCCATTTTGTACCCTTGCCCAGGTTGTGGGCTTACAAAATGGAACCCACAGGCCTGCATCATTCATGCATTGTCCACTATCAATCCTAGCGCACACACACACATTGTTGGACTTGGCCCTCTCTACAGGGTCAGCCCCAAACTTTTTTCCTTCAACCTCCTGTTTTCTGGACCTGTTTTTTGTTGGTTTTTGGGACACACCAAACGCCGACATGCACCATCAAAATTGTCATGATATTCTTGTAGTGGGACTGGGGTGTAACGGACACACCCGCAGCCCCCAAGGTGCGGGGGAGCCCCAGTCTTCTCTACATGAAGGGGGCCCCCTCAGCATGTTTCTGCACAGACCCAGGACTGAAATGAAACAAAATAACGTATTTGTTTCTCTTCAGTCCAAGCATGTCAGGCACCTTACATGAGTGGGTGTGGCCCCTTGAAGGAGAGCATCATCGACAGGGGAAGAGGCAGCACAAAAATGACTGGAGCAGAGGCGGGGTTCCACCTTTCTCAGAGACAAATGCAAGTGTTGCCAATGGTGAAGTCAGGCGTATACTACACCGGCTCGCTCTCTTCATGTTTTCAGATTCTGCAAAGGTCTGCAAATGATTCTTATGTAGAACTTTATATGAAGTAATCTGTATTCATTTGAACATTGCCTTTCTATCTTTGTTTATTTAAGTTGTCAGTCAGGGCTATTAGGGCAGCTGAAAACACATTTTAAAGTTAAAGGTATGCATTGATAAAGGACACAAACACCAGCCAGGACATTAAATCAATCAATTAATCCGCATTTGTAAAACGCAACTCTGTCCCCCTAGGGGTATCTGGGTGCTTTGTCTCCATCGAAGAGCCAGGTCTTGAGTCGCTTTCTGAAGTCTGCCAGCGAGGGGTCCGTACGGAGCTGGAGGGGGAGGTCGTTTCAGGTCTTGGCTGCGATGTAGGATAAAGAGCGGCTGCAGCTGTGACGGATACGGGGGGTGCTAGTCATTACAAGTGATTTCCCAATGTTTCTATTAAAGGATCTGGATAGAACCCCAGAGTTCTTGATTCCCTCGGGCATGCTTTGAATAAGGTGTCAGGCAAAAGTTAAAAGCAACATGCAATATATATATAGTTTAAAAATAATTGACAAATATATACCAATAAAAGTACAACATTTAAAAACGAAAGTGACCAGCTTTACTCAAAATTTTCCAAGTGCTTTTTTTATATCTTTAAACCAAAGAAGTTTACAAAGCCAACTGCCTTTGTGTTACATAAAAAGATTCAGTGAATTCAATATTTAAATAACCATTTTAAGTTGCAGTACTGTAAAGCAGAGATCCCAACCTCTCCCTTGTCAGATGTACCTTTTTTTTGCAACCTAGTTTTTAGGTCTCGCGCCTAGCGTTGCAGTGCGCAGTACTGCTCGCGCAGCGCGAGACCTCTAGAAAGGGCTTTAGAAAGCTAACCACACGCTCGTGCGTGTGGTTTTGCTTTCCGCGGCTGCCATTGGCTTTCGCGTGCTTTTTTTTTTACAAAATCCAGCACGCAATTGGGCAAAGGCGGGCGCATGTCCCGCCTTTGCTCCGCCCATTCCCGTCAGTGGCCAGCACGCGCAGTAGCGCGCGTTCGTCTCGCTGCCGCGCTCCCTCCCCCCGCTCCTCTGTGGTGCGCGCGCACCACTGTTTAGTTTCATGTTTTTAAATCAGGTTTCACTTTTGTTCGCGAGCTTCACGTGCCCGAGGTTGTTTTGCCCCTTGCAGGGCAGCCGCCGGCTCCGAGGGTCCATCACGTCCCGGCGGGCAGTCTATTATTTCTATTAAAGGTTCCCTCTGTCATCTGCTTTCAGTTCCCTTGGCCCTTCATCCCTGCATATTTGAGGCTCTCCTTTGATCCTTGCTCCAGAGCGCGTCTCCCTTCCCCACCTGCCCGCCCAGTCTGACTCTAGCACATCACAAAGGGGCAACACGCTCAAACAGTGCCACAAGCACCCTCCGCAAAGTACAGCAGGCAAAGTGGCACAGACCCCAAACCCTGCACAACCCGAAAACCCCGATCCGACAGCTGCACACACACTCCCCCTCTGTCTCAGGAACGAGGCCCAATACCTTATTCCCCCCTCAGAGCCTCCTCTTTGCCCTCTATCCCCGTCTGGCAAGCTAGGAAACCCCATCCAATGTATGAATTGCACAGGGTGAATGCCCAATTCCAGCATCACTACGTAACTGCACTGTGTGATCCTGGGCAAATATCATGATTTGCTCCTCATTAACCCATATCACTGATGAGCGCAGAGTCGCACACTCTTGTCAAGGAAAATGACCACTACGTCATCCAATGTCTTAATTGGCCAGCATGAAACCCAAAAATCGGCAACAAATCCGGCACCCCTACGTGAACAAACTGTGATCCTGAGCTGATAACATTTTCCCGCAGCTTCCCATTTGACCACTTGTACACTCCTGCAGTCATTTTCAAGCACAATTGCACATTTATTTACACATCCCTTTCAACATAATTGGTATGGCCATGTACGGGGCGCGCACTCTTACCTTTGCCCACACTCTTGGCGACCTGTAAGTTCCGCATTAACATTTCTTCAGCCATTCACCCACAGACACATTTACAACCCATTAATTAACAATTTACTTTAAGACGCACACTTCTACATTCTTACACATACCTTAGACCTTACACCCTGAATTGCGTACCCCCTATTTGCTCATAATCATCCCTGATACCCCATCACCCACATACTCACTTCCCACTCCACACAACCATCAATCCTGTACCATACACATCCATCAGCCCTGCCCCTCCTCCATATAGCCTCCAGTCCCTGACAAGGCACTCCCGTACTGCGCAGCAAGCAGCACTAGGCCCTCTCAAGCAGCAGCATGCACGGGACCACTCTGCAAACCCCCCTACCACAGGAATTAGTTACCCCTCTGCACTGCCCGCCCTCCACAACAGTAACAGACCAGGTATATTCCCACACATAACACAGTATTGACTCGGGGTGAACTGAGTAATCTCCCCTGATCCACTTTACGCTGCACAAAGCACCAGCTGTGGTCCCCTGTGTCCCCTCAATTGCATACCCTCAAAACTCAACAGCACAATCACTGACGTTTTACAGTCTACATTGACTACAGTCCGCCTGAAAAGGCTCCCTGTAAGCACTGAGGCGCAACATGATTTCTAACACAAACTGTTTTGGCAGCTGTGAAAACACAAGAAAGCCAACCCTCCCACTAAATCCTCCTAAATAATCGCATCCCCTATGCAGTGCGCTCCTCCACCCCCCACCCCTTGCGCCGTTTACAGTTGCACCACATGTGCCAAAAGAACACCACTCTGCCTAGTATCCTATCCACCCAAAGGCCGTACAGCTCCCCAAGCCCCCCCACGCAACCCCCACCCTTCACACTACGCCGCAGCAGCACCTCTCTCTGCAGAATCCAGCTGTTC
The DNA here is from genome assembly GCA_963921515.1 of Calotriton arnoldi. Classification (NCBI taxonomy): domain Eukaryota; kingdom Metazoa; phylum Chordata; class Amphibia; order Caudata; family Salamandridae; genus Calotriton; species Calotriton arnoldi. Next base: position 280,147 of record CAWUFW010003960.1, read on the forward strand.
AGTAGCACTTTGCTTGTCGGAGCCTGTAGTTTCAATTTTCCTATTATAAGTATGGGCCTGCAAATTCCAGAATGCATAGCGCAGTTGGGTAAAGCATCAGAACTGGCTAAAGGTGTCCCACAATGCCACAACACACAAATCCACGCCACATAAATCCACTGCACACAACGCATTTAAATATCTCATAATAAGCCACACAATTCAACTCTACACACTTCCACTCCACATCCTTCCACTCCATACCACATAATTACAAACCAATAAAATAAGCTCCACATAATTCCATTCCTCTCCATGTCACAAAATTCCACTTAATATAATACCACTCAGCTACATAATTCCACTCCAAATCATATAATTACACTCCACACAACACAATTCAACTCTAGATAATTCCATTACACATAATTCCGCTCCAACCTACATAATTACACTTCACACCACATATTTACTCTCCATATATATATATATCCACTCGATTCCAAAACACATATTTACACTCCACAAAATATATTCAACTTTGCAACATGCCACATATTTACACTCCACACCATGCCACATATTTCCACACCATGCCACATAATACCATTCCAAAGCATGTCACATAATGCCACTCAAAGCCACATATTTCAACTCCACATAATTACACTCTACTCAATACCACATAAATCCACTATATGCCACATAAATATACCCCGCACCATGCCACATAATTCCAATCAGCATAATTCAACTCCACACATTTCCATACCACACCAAACCACACCATTAAACTGAACACACCATATACATCCAATTCACACCACATAATTCTACATCCTGCCGCAAAATTCAACAGCACACCACATAACTCCACTACATGCCACGCCACAACACACAATACAATTACAAATAATTACACTGCATGACCCACAATCCCACTCCGCATAATACCATATAATTACTATCCACATAATTCCACAGGACACCATAACACACAATTCCACAACTCCACTCCACACCACACAGTTCCACGACAAACTATTCCAATCCAACCCACATAATTCCACTGCACATCACACCACATACATCCACTTCAGTCCAAACTTCCATATGCTCCTGTTGCTAATTGGACACCAGCATCTGGGTATCAGTCCGAGCTGCTGGATACTATTTTATACTTTCATTGCAACAACGCCTTGCTATCCCTTCCCAACCTTCTCTATCCTTTTTACTCTTACTTTTCCCCTACTTCCTTCCTCGCCCTCACCATCTTTTGCTATCCCTTCCCACCAAACAGATGTGCACTCCCGGCTGCTCGGGCAAATCTGTGGGCATCTCATCCAGACCACATCTGGAAAAATAGCAAGGAGAAATAGGGGATGGACAGACACTTTTGTTTTTTAGTGGCTAGCATTCATCCCTCATTCTGGATTAATATTCACACAAAAGGATGTTTGCACTCATCTGTGGGCAAACCAAGCGGAATCTCAAGTAGTAATTGTAATGATTCATTATCAATATTTAGTCCGGTCTAAATAATAATAATGAATTATTACAATTACTACTTGGGATTAGGTTTTGAGCCACAGATCATCCATCACTTGCTGTTGTTGATAGGAATCTTACAGTTCCTAAAACCTTGGTAGAACAGTGAAACAAAGCAGACAGGCTACCTCACCAGGCTCAGGCCCTCACAAGTTAAAGGTGGGAGTTACCTCTCAACCCCCACCAACAGCCCCCCATCTTTATTGTGCTTTAAAAAACGGAACATTCCAAAACCTCAATATAGGAAACTTATTGTAGGTTTGTATATCTGTGAATGCCTGTAAGACTATCTGGCATGGCATAATTGTTGTTTTCCACAAAGAATGGTTCTACTACGCAATAAGAAAACGAGCATTTGCTATGCAATAGGTGTCGCATTTGCGAGAGTTTGAGCTATTGGCATTGTAAATACCAATGCCTTTTATTTCTGTATTTTAAAAACCTGCAAGCGGTGCGTAAACAGGCACTTTGTACTTGCAGTCGTTGCTTACGAGAAGCAACGCTGGCAGTAACTATGCCTCTTTTACTGCCAGCCTTCCTTTTCGTAAGCAAGGACTATAAGTACAAAGGGCGTGTTTATGCACCGCATACAGCTTTTCGAAACACAAATAAAAGGCATTGTCGTTTACAATGGCAATAGCTCAAACTCTTGCAAATGCAACACCAATAGCTCAAACTTTAATAATGCGAGACCTATTGCATTGCAAATGCTTGTTCCTATTGTAGGCATGACTACAAGTAGTATCAGAATGCAATGCATCACCTACTCAGAACTGAAGTGGAAAAATGGGAGGTCACTGTGCAGGGTCTAATGGATGATTTCTTGAACACATATACAGCATGAAAGCCTTTTCCTTCATTGTTTCCGCAAAGTATGTTTGTGTTTTCATACTGGAATAAAAGGAATGTTCAGCAGCATTGCAATTTTAGTTTCTAAGCTAAAACCCTTCTCTTGTGTATAACAAGGGAGTCAATGATGCCAAAGCATTGTTTATGGGCCTGCGAGGAAGGGGACCAAGCACATGACATTATTGGGCAGATGTAAGGGAATTATTGCTGAAAGGGGAGTCTGACAGGATTTACTGAATTGCAAAATGGGTTTAGTGCATATTAAAAAGCAATTTTTTGGTTCCAAACCCCATAACGTTGTGAATTGCAGGGACTGGGAATCCAAAATGTTTTGGATTTTAGGTTCTATGTTAGGTAAAGAATGAATTTATATTCAAGGGGTATGTTGCGGTTAAAGATGTATTGTGTTTTAAAATTGACTTTTTTTAAATAGTTTTTCAGTAAAATATTTACTTTTCTGTTGTGTGTACCTGAAAATAAAATACAAATTAATTCATAAACAGATGTTAGGTCTGCTGGTTTCAATATCGTCAATCCCATATCTAGACTATAATTCATCCCACAAATATATATATATATATATTTACTGGATTTATTGGAGCGGGGAGACATGTGGTGGGGGCCCCATCAGCATATCTTGCAGGTGGGCCCCCTCAAGTTTCGTTACGCCACTGTAGTGGGAAAGAATCACCTACTACCGACTTTCAGAATATCTAATTAAAACAAATTAGCATAGTTGTGCAACAACAGGTCAGTTACTTTCCAACAAAGATCATCCTGTTTCCTAATTCTAATCAGCGTTTTAAAGTAATTATGATATCTGCCGTTAGCCAAAACTTTTTCATTTTACTAAATGTATATATTTTACACTTGCTTATAGGGGCTTTCTGCCAGCCCTCTTCATCCATTTGTCTGTTGTTATGCGATTACATTTTTATTCTGCCTACTTCAACATGCAACATGGGACAGAGTCAGCTAACTTCAGCCATTGACTGACTTCACTGTGAGTGACAGCATTCTGCTCTTTCTCAAAAAGCACACACACAAAACAATTCCCTTCAGTACCAGGAACTAGAATGGCAAAGGGAGCTTTGTGAAGCCAAATAAACATATTTGCTTTTAACCAATGTTGAGTTAATATATTGGCGAGGACTTGGCATCTCCTCAAAAATAAAGTTTTACAAAAACTATGACAAAACAATTGTTGTCAAAGCCAAAGGGGTGGGCATCCAATGCCAGACCTATAGGCTTTACCAATGCTTCTTCAATAATTGTCACCAGAAACTGGTCAGCAATAGTGACAGAACCGAGCAAAATACTAGGTTGGACAGTCCCCCTTAGTCCCCTTGCCCTTCTCCTAGGGGTGATGGAGGGTCTGGATGGCTCCCGAGCCAATAAACTGTTCCTAGGGGTGGCCACCATGGTGGCTAAAAGAGACTTTGCAGCTGCCTGGAAAGACCCTGCCTCCCCGTCCATCGCAAAATGGTGGAAAGGAGTGGACTGGTGAGCCATGCAAGACAAACCAGTGTACGAGGCAAGAGGTTGTCCTGCCAAATATGGGCGCATATGGGACAAATGGTTGGGTTTGGTGAACTGAAGATATGCGTGCGGGAAATGGGAAACCTGAGTACGCATTATGTGATCAATTTGACCATGTGAATATTGGGTAATATCTGGAGAAGTAAATAACGGTGTCGTATGCCACTGTGTAGCATTGTTGTGTATTATTGTTTGAAAACCAATAAAATTGATTGTCCAAAAAATTGTGTAAGGCAAAAGAAAAATGTTCACAGACTTAATTGAGGGTGTTGCGCAGCACTCCCATTATCAATACTATATGAAGCACCCTGCTTAATTTGATCATTTTAATTGGGATGGCAGAAGATAGAGCATTATTAACGAAACTGAGAAGCACAGTCTGGTGGCTGCCAGATGATTCATTTTTCAAGCCTTAGGGATGCTGGCATGACAAGCTGGCACTCAGGGCAGCTGCAGACTGTGCAGGAAAATGGCAAGCGCTCCAGATCAGGATCAGCAACCAGAAGAGGCCCCATGCCACCAGGGAAGGGTGAGAGAAAATGAATATAAAACCGCAAATAACCCCATACGCACATAAAGTATCATGGAAATGAATGCCAAGATAATTCAGAGCCATAATAGGCAGCAACCTTGCCTGCTGCACAGAAAAGGCTACCCAAGAAGCCAGATCCAAATCTTGACTTGTCCGCTGAAATGAGGAGCTGGTGCACAGATGGTTCCACAGACGCTGCGCGGAGTAGAAAATTGGCGCGCAATGGGCAGAGCGCTACACGCCCAACCGCTAGAAAGATTTTTTTTCTAAAGAAACAAAATATTTTTGAAGGATACTCAAACAACATATAAGGAAACTTTGATGTAAATGACTGGGGAAAGTGCCCGTTGAAAGTAAATCTAGTGGAACTGTGGAACTAAGGCGTATAGATCTGCAAAAAAAGAAATTCATTTGCTACTGAAAAGAACAGGCGGAAGAATTATCGAACAGCAACTGAAGGAGAAAGCTGCTAAACTCAGGAGGGAATTTAAGATTGCTTTAGAAGAGGGTAGGAGAAACTACCACATAGTGTAAAATATTCATGCTGGAGAGAAGTAGTGATGTTTCTTTATTCAGCCTATTACTTTACTCTATTAATATTTTAGCAGTACACCATGTGCCGTCATACCCAATTGTTGTTGGTTTTGTTTTGCCGGTTACCACATTAACTTTCATATTCTAGGCGAAAATCACATATGCACATTTAAGCAGTGCACGGAGTGTGGCAGCCTTGGAGGATGTCTTCTCGTAGATATAGATTTTCTTTTATTTCCATGATTATTTTAATGAAGTGCCCACTAAAGAGTTCGCCATAACTAGGCACTGTACTAAAGTGCTCACAATTATGAATGCACCCAATTCAAAGAAGCACAGTTTACTTAAATTTAAGAACTAACGAGCCTGCACAATTCACAACGATAAATGACATTATAAGCATAGAGAAAATGCACATAAGACAGCCAGCCACATACAATCGAAACCTGTAAAAAGGCACATTTTAACTCATCCATCTGGTGAGGTGAGACTGTTTTTGGTTCTTAAATTGCAGCTTGTTCCCTGAAGCACAGAGTGTTATTTCACGACACCAACATGAGAAGTTTAATAACCTGGCTCGATGGAGTATCTTTACAAGCCATTCCACTACAGCGGCCTCCCTTGCTGTCGTTGGCTTCACCGGCGACACCCCCTCGGTGTGTAGCGCTTACAATTCAGTACAAGAAGGATATTAAACATCACAGCGGCGCAGAGAGGTCAGCTCTGCTGAAGTCATTTCGGCTCTGCGCAGTAGGAGTTCTCCCTCTGGGCATTTCCATTTCATTAAGAAGTAATTTGCAGGTGATCACCCCAATGTACCAGATGGAGACAAAACAAATTTAGCAGGAACTGCAACACTGACTGTTCATAGACAAATCCAGAAGTTAAGCATGCATAACTAAAATAAAGTATGCATAGAATAAACAGATGCGGCATTTTTCTCGCTAATTAGGCGTGTGTTAGCTTCAAATGTGGAACCGCACAATAGAGTCAACACCAAATTAAAGATGATTAAGGTTTGTCTTTATATGAAATGTGTTCTGGTTGTACAATAAGGATGACGCGCCTCATCAGAACTGGCTTCCCATTGACACCATTGGCGTATGCTATCTTTGGATGTCATTACACACTGCATTGCTAGTAAGTACATTCTGCACCTACAAGCTAGTGCAAACGCAACATCTGCAGAGGATGACCAATGTAAAGATTGCATTTTGCACCTGTTAGTCGGTGCAGAACTGTACTGCAATGGTTCAGTCTTACATATTCTAACCCTGGGCGCTCAGAATTTAAGTGACACCATTATTCATTTTCTTCTCTGCCCCCAGCGTAATGGGAGCCAATGATTATGTGACTGTGCACATACTGTATATGTATCATAACCTAAGAAAATACGTCATCACACTGCGGTGAATCTGTAATATTTGTGTCAGAGGTGTAGATTTCATCTGCCTTTGGCCCACAATTCCCAGTGATGCTAAATGCATTGTGTCATCATGGAAAGGGGATTCCTCTGTTTTCAGGGAATCCAATCGTGTAAGTAAGTAGCATTGTGTCAGCACTGCTAAGACATGGCCTTCGTGACAGTGAAAGCAAAGTATTGGCCAATCAGCTTCTGAACACAATAGGTGAATGGGTGATCAGTAATAGGTTTTCTTAAAGAAATTCTACTCAAAAGCTCAAATTTGGCCAACGTAATGGATTAAATATTAACAACAGAAAACATGTTGCATAGAGACTTTGTGGAGCTCTAACATGTGTACAGTGAATATTCTGCACAGTTTGACAAGGTTGATAAAGCGATTTTTGGAGGAACAAACTTGCTGGTTGGGGTATTGATCAACCACTGCGGAAACCTTTACAAGGATTTATTATGGGAACATGGGAATGTTTTAGGCATGAGTGTCTAGCTTTTCTCCCTAAACATCTATTGCTGATGGTATTATGCACAGGAGTATTCTAGTTCAGAATATTTAGATGAGCTATAATTATTGTCCACAATAACCATCCAAAAAACCTATTATTTAATGCATGCTGATATCACCATTTTTAATGACAGGACCCTTTCGTGTGTTACAGGTCATGCTTATGAGGATGTGAGGGCATGCATATGTCAACGTGAGGACCACGTGTGCATTCATTGTTCTGCTCAAATATTCAGTGGCAGTCTGCATAGGACATGCATGGATGGTGGGTGACTGACCACAACTCCTACAAGAACCCCAAGGCCATGTTTACTTATATGTTGTGGTCCCAGTGCCTAAATGTACTGTTGCTGCTTTGTGGCTGATTGCTGTAATTGACTGCAGTTTAGTTTCAGACAATTGTCTGACATTCAGTTCCCGATGTGACTCATGCAGTCTTGAAAACTGTTTGCTGTGGAGCTGGATGATCCACTTATAAAGACAAATATTTGTGTATCGTCCCCGTACGATACTAGGGAAAAACCGTAGCTTTTTATTAATCTGGCCAGCGGAGTGACGTAAAGGATAAAAAGAGTAGGACTCAAGGAGGACCCCTGAGGTACCCCACATGGCAGGAAAAAAGGAGGGGATACGTAGTCGCCTAAAGCGACCCACTGTGATCGCTCCGACAGGAAGGCGCCTAGCAGGGAGAGCGTTTTATCCCTGATCTTGATGGTGGCCATACGGTCCATCAGCAGCCTATGATTGACCGTGTCAAATGCTGCCAATAGTTCTGGCAGGATCAGGGCCATGCTCCCCCCGCTGTCCAGTGTTCGTCTAAGCTCCTCAGTGGCTGTGATTAGGGCCAGTTCTGTGCTGTAGTGTGCACGAAAACCGAATTGAGAGGGATCCAAAATTTCGTTTTGCTTGATAAAAGCAGACAGTTCTGAATTAATTGCCTTTTCCACCACTTTAGAAGGGAAGGGAGTCTGGAAATAGGCCTATAATTAAGTGGATCTTTGGTGTCTAGTGAGGGTTTTTTAAATAAAGGGAGTATGGACGCTTTTTTCCATTCTAAAGGAAAACGCCCGGAAATGAACATGGCGTTGAAAATCGCCGTCAGGGGAGGTGCAAAGGTCTTAGGCGATAGATGTAAGATTTTTGGGGGGGCAGGGATCTGACGGTGAGCCCAATTTAATAGCTCTAAATATTTGAGATGTTTTGTCGGCTGTTAAGGCTGTAACGGATGACAAAGTGGAGGATATTCCCTCCATTGAAGGTTTAATTTTGTTAAGTTGGATAAGGGTCTGAGCCTGGCCGACGGAATGTAGAAGGAAGGTATCATAAACAGCCTTAACCTTATTTTGAAAGGTGTCCACTAAGGTGTTACAAAATTCCTGGCTGGTGACAGTATCCTGTGGGGTGGACAACTTAGACAGGCTTTTTACCATGTTAAACAGGGTTTTGGGGCAACTGTTGGCCGCTCTAATTTGCTCGGTGAAATTGGCGGCTTTTTCCCTGACATGAGGCTTTTGTACTCCTGAAGGGATTCTTTATATTCCTTTTTTGTGATGGCATTATCATCTAGTCTCCACTTCCTCTTGAGTCTGCGGCACAGTTGTTTTTGTGATTGGAGCGTGTCGTTAAACCATGGTTCGGAAGGGGTGCATCTGGAGCGATGGCTTTTTTTTGGCTGAGCCAAGTCTGTCATGGCTAAATATAGCCAGGAGTGATAGCTGGCAGCCACTAAATCCACGTCTGATGACGTGCTTAGTGGAGTATTTGATAACTGGGATACTAGCTGATTTGCCTCTATTTTATTCCAGGGTTGACTTATAAAGGATTCTCCTGACTGTTTGGAACGTGGTCTTTGTGTTAGTGCTATTTTAAAGAGGCCTGCATAGTGGTCTGACGAGGTCATAGGGAGAGGGTCAGTCCAGCTTATGTGCGGATTGTCAGTGAAGATCCCGTCCAAACAGTGGCCTGCGGTGTGCGTCGCACCTTCCACCAGTTGGTGAGAGTCTATACTGGCCATCTGATCAAGAAGTGCCATGGTATCCGAATCTGAGTTATTTTCTAGGTAAAAATTGAAATTGCCTAGAAAGAGGAAATCGGGATGATCCGCTTTATAGGTTATAAGCTGATCAAGACTGTCGATGAAAAGGGCCTTGGGATTGGGTGGTCTGTAAGAGAGGATACCATTTAAAGAGTAATGTTCGACTAACTCAACTTTGAAGCCCATGGCTTCACAGGTAAGACTTCCAGGTAGCTTTGAGGTGTTTGCTTTGAGGTTAGATTTAAGGATAAGCGCTAGACCGCCGCCTTTATTACCCACTCTGTCCACTCTGTGGATTTTAAAACCTGCCGGAATAGTCAGGATAAGGTCAGTGTAAGCTGCCGCCTCTGCCCAGGTTTCTGTTACGAATGCTAGATCAATCTCGTGGGACCCTAAGAATTCCCGAAATAAGATGGCGTGCTTGACTAACGACCTGGCGTTTATCAACACGCATGGTAATGACAGTCTGGGTACCACTTTTGTGGGTGCTTCCCCAGGGCAGGTGGGCATCGGGGCAAAGAGAAAGTTAAGACTACAGAGGTCGCAGTGCATTTTGCCCTGGGCTGAGCACGGGTCGAAGACCGTGCCAGGGCATTTCTTACCAGAATTTTAAATATTCTTCAAGGTGTCTTTGGAGTACTGCAGCGGATGTGAAGGAATGAAAAAGTTTTGTAAAGAGCGCATTACCCGAGTGTGTCTTAGCGCTGAGCAGATCAAGAGCCGAAAAGGGTGCAGCAGGCTGAGGGGGTGGCCTATGTGACTCCGTTGTTTAAAGTGGAAACAACCAGGTCTTTAACTGCTTTCTGAATAGCTGCAGGGTAGGTTGTGAGCGGAGTGCAAGAGGAAGGGAGTTCCATAGCTTCCCCCCCAAGTAGGCAAGCGTTCTGCCGCCCTAGTTTACTCTTTTAATTCTTGGGACCATGACCAAATGCGCAGTGCTAGATCTAAGGTTTCTGCAAGGCGTATACCAAGAAAAACGTTCTTGGAAATAAGATGGGCCGGTATTATGAAGAGCCTTGTGCATTAGGCATAGAGCCTTGAAGGAGATCCTCTTCTCCACCGGCAACCAGTGCAGGCCATGCAGTAGGTGACAGACTGGTTTAAACTTGGGGATCTTCAGAAGCTTTCGTGCTACAGCATTCTGTAAGGACAGCAGCTTTTTTATCAGGTATTTGGAGGTGCCAAGATAAAGAGCATTGCAGTAATCCATTTTGGAGGCGATGAAGGCCAACATCAGTCTTCTGTAAGTCAAACGGAATGAACGGGAGAATTTTTTTGAGAACCCGCAGCATGAAAAAGCCACCTGATGTCACTGCATTGATTTGAGTGGAGAAGCACAATTTGGTGTCGAAGATGATTCCCAAGTTTCTTGCCTTCTGCACTGGCTTGGGAAGGTTGCCCAGCTCTGAGGGCCACCAGGATGCATTCCAGAAGGAGGTCTCTTTCACAAAGAGCAACACCTCCATTTTATTCGAGTTTAGCTTGAGACAATTACTCTGCATCCAACTCGCGACTGCAGCCACACAACTGCAGGAATTGTTTGCATCTTTCTCAACCTGTGACGAGATGGATACCACAATCTGTGTATCGTCCGCATAGGACAGTATGGTCAGAGCAAAACTAAGGATGAGCTTTACCAGGGGGGTGACATACACATTGAAAAGAGTGGGGCTAAGCGCAGAGCCCTGTGGCACCCCGCAGGGGAGGGAGAAAGGGCTGGATTTTACATCTCCCATCTCCACCCACTGTTTTCTGTCTTCCAGAAATGAGCTCAAAAGAGATAGTTCAGTATTCCTAAAGCCTAAGGAATGCAGACGTTTAATAAGTAGTGCATGGTGGACCGTATCAAAGGCGGCCGAGAGATCCAGTAAGATTAATGCCGCTCTGCCGCCTTTGTCCATCCTGACTCTAATTTCCTCTGATGCGACCATCAGTGCTGACTCCGTGCAATGGTTTGCTCTGAAACCGTATTGAGCAGAATCAAGCAACTGACGAGTGTCCAGAAAAGTTAGGATTTCCTCATTCATGGCCTTTTCTAACAACTTGGCCGGGAAATTGGTTTGTAGCTTTCCACCAGCTTAGGGACCAGGGAGGGTTTCTTCACCAGGGGAAGAATGGAAGCTTTTTTCCAAATATTTGGATAGTGCCTGGAGCTGAGTACCTCATTTAGTAAATCTTTGAGTGGTCCAGCCACTTGGCTAGTGACCTTATTGATAATCAGTGGGGGACAGGGGTCCTAGGGGGCTCCCGATTTGATAGAGCTCATGAGACTGATTGTTTTATCCCATGAGAGAGGAGAAAACATCTCAAAGATGGGAGGTACAGAAGACCCTGTGGATACACCAAGGTTCCTAGCCTCATCCTGATGAAGAAAGAGGTCAGTACTAGGTGTATTCAGCGAGAATATTTGAAAAGTACAGTTGACCTTGAATTGGAAGAAATCCGCCAGCTTATTGCAGAAGGATTCATCCGGACTAAAGGTTACTGTTGTTCCATTTTGACAAATTTTTGACAGTTTTAAAGAGTTCCCTAGTGGAATTTGCAGCTAGTCTAATTTTTCCTAAGAAAAAGTTCGTCTTTTCAGCTTTAATTAGCTCTTTATACTCCAAAAGAAGTTTTTTATATTTGATTTTTTTATCAGGAGAGTAGTCTTTCCTCCAAATGCGCTCCTGGTGCATGCACTTAAGCTGTGCTGCTTTCAGAGCCAGTGAGAACCATGGAGCTGATGGATTTTTCCTATGGCTCTTCAGCGTTTTCTCAGGCACCACTTTGAGATGCATGCCGCATCCAGCCAGCGAGTGTAGCTGATTGCTGCACCGCCTATGTTGTTAACGGGAGCGGGAACTAATTTAGAAAGAACATCCTGTAGAACTTCCACATTAGTATTCTTCCAAGGCCTGTATTTAATGATTCGAACTACGCTGTTTAATTCAGCTCTGTTGCACGGAGTCCTGACTGAAAAGAAGATGGCCTTATGATCCGACCATGGGAGTGGCAAGATCTTATCTATTTCTAATTCTACATTATTTGTAAAGATTCCATCCAGCGAGTGATTGGCCATGTGAGTGGGTACTTCAATTCGTTGGTGTAAATTGAAGCTATTGAGAGTGTCGACCAGGTGACCTGTATCCGCATTGGAGGACAATACAGGGTGAAAATTGAAATCCCAATACAAGTGTGAAACTTGCATGCGTTATGCAGGATTCCATAAAGGTCTGGATTTTGTCAACGAAACCCGTTCTTGGGCCCGGAGGACGATAGATTAGCAATCCTTGAAATGTATATGATTTATTCAATTTAATACTGAAACTGAGCGCTTCACAATCTAGATGAAATATTGGTGTGAAACTAGCCTCTAGCGAGTTGCGATATACAATATGTTTGAGGGGGGAGAATCTGGGACAAAACAGGCAGCATGGCTGGCACTGAGCGCGATCTGGGCGCAGACGGGCTTGCCTTTGGTGTGCCAGCAGAGCGCCCGCTGCGCGGACGTGTTCCTCACCCTGCTTTAAAGGCAATAGGGGTGGTTGGGGGGCGTGAGGGAGGTGTGGCCACAGGCGCTGTAGAGTGCGAGGGCTTAATTAAAAAACAGGTTGCAAACGTGAGGGCAAAGTAAAGATAAGACTGGGGTCCAGCTACCCCAGCTACCCTCACAAGCTCCCTTGTGAGGTGTAGCTACTGTGAAAACAAATCAAATTAAAACAATTGGGAGAAAAACTAAAAGCATAAAACGTATAAAAACGCCACCCCAAGATGGCAACTAAGGTGGGAGCCAGGCAACTCCCCGGCACACTAATGCCTACAAGGAAATAAAACTAACGAGCTAGTCAGTGAATCAGGGCCAATGTACCATCAGGCTGCGCGGACGGGCACCTCGTCTGGCTTTAAAGGCCATAGGGGTGGTTGGGGGGCGTGAGGGAGGTGTGGCCACAGGCGCTGTAGAGCGCAAGGGCTCAATTAAAAAACAGGTTGCAAACGTGAGGGCAAATTAAAGATAAGACTGGGGACTTGGCGATGATATTTGGAGAAAGGGGGTGTTTGGGAAGATTATATAGGGTCCATGTGACATAGTTTACTACACTTTCTATGAGGGAAAAAAGAACAGGAGAAGACCAACCAAAAGGCTGTTGCAACACTCGAGCTTGCTGGAAACAAGTGAGGATATCTGTGTCTTAGCTGAGTTAAAAGAATCTATGGAAAGGTTGAATTCTCAATGATTGATATCTGGGCTGCTGTAAATATGTTGATCATGAATGCCAAACTGCACTTGGTTGAGCCCATGGTAGCCTACAACAGGGAGGGCGTGGCTAGGGGATGAATTGAGCCAGATGCCAAAGTGGCATGAAAAGAGAGTAGGTTTGTTTCGGGTGAATTCAGCAAGAGTGGTTTCCTAGCCGTCCAGTCAAAAATGACTGGGGAGCAATTGGAGATCTGTGTTTGAAGGAGAGTGACATGGGTGAACATGGGTACATTTAGGAGGATTTGGGAATGACCAGCATAGAGATGCTAACAAGAATCAAACAACGTGATGATTTTCCTGAGTCATTTTGTATACAGGGAGAAAAAAGGCAGAGTGAGGACTGAGCCTTTTTGGACACCGACTGGTAGGGGTGAGTTTGTACACAGAGAGAGAAGCACGAAGGCGCGGAGAAAGAGTGATCAGATTGAATAAAATCCATCTTAATGCTGAGTCCATGTTACCAAAATTGGATAGTATGAACAGTATGGCAAGAGGATCAACAGTGGCAAATGCAACATAAAGACCATTTAGTATGCAAGCAGAGGGGGGTGACAGCAATGGACAGAAGTTATGAAGCTGACACAATAAAGAGAGCAGTTTCTATAGAGAAGAGCACAAAAACCAGAGAATCAAGCATGATGTAAGAAGTGAGGAAAGCAACGAGAAAGGGAAAGACTAGCTGCTGAAGAGGTTTTTTTTAGAAGGAAGGAAGTAGGGACCGACTACGTCAGTTGGCGGAAGTGTAAGTGTTTGTGCGTTTTTTTCAGTATTTTTATGACTACTGCTTATATATTATTTATCAAAACCAAGACCAAGCCAATATGGCCACCACGACTGGGGTATCCGAAATAGAAGGAACAACAATCTTGTGGAACTCTTTCAGTAAAGTCACAATAAGCAGTAACAAAATCAAATTCAAATATTCCTAAACCAATCAATGGCCACACTGCCTATTTAAAGTAAGATGGATAGGTACCTGTGCAAAGGAAGTCATTAAAGAGAAATATCAGGAAGACAGGCCATTAGAGGAAAGAGCCAGAGATTAGATGATTTGGGAAATTAATTAATGTTCTTTCTATAACTGCAATTGTCGACAAATGTATCTAGCATCGTACATTAAAAATGGAGTCAGTGTTCCATTCCAGCAAGCTACGAACAGGCTTTTTATTCAGCTCTAGATCTCCAAGGCACCTGTTAAACATTCTGGACTTATTTACCATTAGGGCGCGCTGTCCCATTCTGCGCAAGGGCATACTCTTAAGTGTAAGCACTGGCAGAAGTCGGGGACAGTGAGTCCTAGCTCAGTAAATTTTGTACTTGCAAGGACATTATGTATAGGTGATTTGCAAGGTATGGGAAACTGCATGCATTTATGCATGCTGCAGTCAATGCTGATGTAATATCAGGGAAATAACAGTTAAATGTGACTAATTAGACCATAAAACAGATCCACAAACAGATAGAAAACAGACCCGCACATTCACCAGTCAACAAGCCCTTCTGGGACAGACGGGTAGCCCTGTAGCCCAGTCCACCGAAATGGCATGTTAGCAAACTGTGAAATGTTAAACTCTTTCTTGAGCTTGCTATCAGATGGCGAGTATACTCATGTTACAAGTGCTAATGGCTCCCCAATACCCTATGATTTACTATACCTCAATTGCTGTGGAAAGGAATAATGTCCTTACAAAAGCCAGTCTTTGTATTTCCTAACCTCTCCACTCAGCCATAAACAATTCATTTTCTGGATGTCCCATAACAGCAAGGTGGTGTCTGTGATGGGACACAATAATACACAGGGAGACAAAGCACATTAACCAGGATTCAGCCTAAGACAAACTTATTCATTTCTCATGATTATATGGGTCTTGTTATTCCCCAATAAAAACTGAGTTTGTTCACAGTGGGTTTTATGCTGGTTTTATTGTGTAAAGAGTCATTTCGCTCGAGAATATGCCCCTATTAAAGATTATATCCAATCACATTTCAGCTATATATTTTAGAAACAATATCCCCAAAATGCAACACTGACACCCCTGTCACTTTTCCCAGTCTCCCACTGAAGAGGTTACTCATTTGGTACACACACAATAGAGGTTTATCACAACCCCTATAACTTTAGTGCCCTCGTGTTGCTGGCAGTACCCGAGCTCTGAAAAGTTTTCCAGCACCGCTGCCATATATTTTTGTACTATATTTTGCTACTCATACTTTTATTGGCTTTGAGCAAAGAAAATATGTTAACATTTTAATGTATCTTATTCTATAAGACACTTTAAAAAAACTTTACATCACAAGGCCTCCTGTTTCATATTTCACATACTGCATTGGTAAGCATTACCAGTGCCAGAACAACAAACTGAAAATCCTGTGTCACTGTGGTTGTACTTCCCTGGCAGGCTACATGTATAAAAAATGGCCCTGCTTCACCACCACCCAAGGGAACTCAATTCGGACCCTACCATTATTTTCCTTGTGCTGAAAGCAGTGCTAAATTTGAGCCGGTGGTTTCCACTGCTCGGCACCCTCACTTAATTTGCAACCCCAGCACGTGTCACATTCTGCCACATAGTGGCGCTGTTTGTCTAATTTAGAGACGAGCACAACAACAGTTGTTTATTAATTCAATATACATAAAAAATGACTAATACCTGCAGCCAATGCCATTCGTATAGCTTTGGAGGCCTTGAAATAGTCGGAACTGTCACACTTGTAGGAGTGTGATGGTTAGTAGCTGTGTTGATACTGTCATTGAGAGCGGCAATGAGCAATGCAAGTGGAAGTGGCCTCCTGACAAGGGCTCTGGGACTTTTTCTTTATTTTTTTACAAATTAAGCACTGTCGAAAGCATTTACTCCCCAGACCACGTTTCAATTGCGCCTCATGCCTCAGGGCTTCCAAGTCCCCTCTCCCTTCTTTGTACCCTAAGTTCAGTGTTTCGTTATTTTCTGGCTAACTTTGTGCAAAACAATTCCTTATCAATACATTCGTAGGTCAGTTCCATGTCAGTAGTGAAAACAGTTGCACCCGTTCAATTCAGATTTTAATAGAGCCCATTTTGAATAAAACAAAAAACGAATTAAACGAATAAAACCCACCTGCAGCATAAATTTGGGGTTCTGTTCGCTGATTGATATCAATAAATGTCGACAACAAGAGCATACCCATTTCTGTAGCACAGATATATAGCAGTAAGTGACTTGCTGCCCCATAAACTTGAATTTACAGCCTCCCGAAATTGCTTTCTATTGTTTTGAACAGTTCAAAATACCAATTTATGGACTCTGACAGCTGTTCAGCATCTCACTCAAAGGAGCCTTGCCTTGCATCCATCATTAGCTTCCAAATAAACTCAGCTCTCAGCATTTTACAGCCTTTCCCCGCCCACATACATTAATTTCATCCAGGTTCAGCAAATATTAAACATCAGGGTCTGGATACAATCACAAAAAAAATCACTTGCCCATCCACGTGGCCTGGAGAGGTGAGTCAGCCCCTCTTTTGAGACATAATTGACCCATTCTAGGATGGAAATTCCAATAATCATTTGAAATCATTACTAGACCACCAGGATTCCAGCCCCCAGGGGCTCTGGAGTGGGGATCAGAACTGTCTGTGCACAAGAAGGCACACAAGATGGAAAGCTGAGGCAGGTAAAGCACAAGGTCGGCCAAATTAGGGGCTTAGAGTTCTGGGAAAGTGCATTCAGGCAGCTTGTTAAAAAGGTGTTTTGCAAATGGCTGTCTAAGTGGAGAAATCCAGATGGCGCTAATTGGCAGGTGCCAGACTTTTGGTAAGTTTAATGGAAACCCTGTAAAAATTCAAAAATGACGTACATGGTTATTCACAATGACGACCCACGCCATAGCCTTGGATGTTTTTGAAGGGGTAATACTAAAAGTAAGGTTAATTAAGAACTCACAGATGCTGTTGCACCAAATTGCTTTGACCAATGTAAGGGTGCGAGCTGGCTAACTGATATAAGTAACATCTTCAGCCAATCCTATCTTTTTATTCAGCGCCACAGTGCATGCTGGGACTTGTTGAGGCAATCTTATGCTACGAAAAGGGAAAGTAAAACCTCACGTTCTGGAGGGCTGCTGGCTTAAAAAAAAGGTTGTCTGAAACTGGCCCTGATTTCATGCGACGAGCTAACGTGTGCAGACAATACAGCTATATTATCTATGAGATTGAGGTGGCATTTGAGCAAGAACAAGTCCATCAAAATAATAACGGCCTGGAAACCAGGCCCCACCTTCAGCTCTTTCTGCCCCTGTGCAGCTGCATGCGTGATCAATGGACAGTTATGTCCACCTGTGCAAGATCTGTGGCCCTATGACAGGGCGCACATTTCCTGTTTATGCCATGGCGCACCTTTAAATAGGTGCACCGTGTGCAAACAGGGAGTGTGCGCCCTATTATGAAGTAGGCGCTGCCCTCAGGGCAGTTGCAAACTCGTGCTGTCTAGAGGGCAGCGCGTTCAAGTGAAATACGGAGGGCCTGCATCAAAGCCGCTCCATGTTTCATTGTGCAAAATTAAAAGGGATTAGAGATCCCTTTTCAGGCGGGTACTGTGAGTGACTGCACCTCTCTGCAAGGGGATGTCTGGGGGGTCCAGAGGACACCCATGCCTCCCTCCAGATGGCTGCCATCAGGAGGCACACTGACAGTGTTCTACCTTTTTCTGGCGCACTTTCAGTGCCCCTCTTGACAGCTTCTTTGCTTTTGCGCCCGTGTTCATAATACTGTGCAGGAGCAGGGGTTAAGAGATTCATTTACAGGGGGGCCTCGTCCCCATGTAAATGAGGGAATGCCCTCTTGAGATAGCACTGGCGCTACATGTGCGCTAGAACATATGTATTGCAGAAAGGGCTGCAAAAGCGTCTGTGGCCCCTTCTCTAATACCACAGTGCCCTAGAGGTGCACAAAATAAGCGCACATACCCGTTGTGACCCTTGGCCACTTTCTATAATATGTTATGTTATTTGTATTTGTAGTGCGCACAGATACTCCGAGGAGTGTCCCGGAGCGAACCTTGAGGAGTGAGGGTAGCCAATTTAGATAAAGAGGAATGTTTTCAATTTTTTTTTAAAAAGAATGGGGTCCTGAACGCTACGGAGAGCAAGAGGCAGCGAGTTCCATGCTAGAGCAGCTTTCAAGGCAAGAGAACTGCCACCCATCCTTTGCAGTCGGAAACGGGGGACATGAGACAGGAGTTGTGAAGCAGAGCGCAGTTGTCTCGAAGGAGTGTAAAAAGAAAAGCGCTTTCGTAAGTAAATTGGACCTGAGGCATGCAGGGCGCGGTGTGCTATGACTAGAGATTTGAACTTGACCCGTTCTGCTACGGGCAACCAGTGAAGTGCGCGCAGGTGTTGTCTCACGCTGCTTCTAATGGGGATGTTAAAGAGAAGCCTGGCCACCGCATTCTGGACTACTTGTAGTATATTAAGCAGGTAGCTGGGGAGGGCAACATACAGGGCATTGGCATAATCAATTCGAGATAAAATAAGGGCTTGGGTGACCGTTTCTTTAGCGGCCCTAGGAAGAAGTGGAAGACATTTCCTGAGGATTTTAAGTAACCCAAAACAGTTCCCGGCTAGCTTCTTGATCTGGGTCGAGAACGTAAGGTTCTCCTCAAACCAGATCTCAAGATTCTTAGCGGGTTGCCCCGTTGAGGCTGGCATAGCGAACTCAGACGGCCAGAGTGTTTCTCTAAACTGAGGGGGAAACTTTCCATAAACGAGGATTTCATATTTCTCCTCATTGCATTTAAGTTGGGCAGAGGCCAGCCAATGAAAAACTGTGGTCAGACAATTTTTTGCGGAGGAGGTGGAACACTAATTTTTTCCCCACGTGAACAAGAGCTGGGTGTCATCAGCAAAAGCAATAATTTTGGCCCCCAAATCCTCCGCCAATTGGACCAGAGAAGAATATGCACCAGATGCTCCAGTTGAGATGAATTTGTCACCTGATTGCATGACATTAGTGAACCAATGAAAAGTGACGCGGAAATAGAGGAAAGATGAGACAAAATGACAAATGGGAAAGAAAGGGACAACAATTAAAAAATAAGATAAAGAAATGGTAAAATATATAAAAATGGTTTGCAAACTAGCTCAAATTAGCAATGCTGAAAAAGGGAATTTGAAAAGGGTCAGGAAATGAGAAATGTAAGACAAAAGGAAATGGCAGAAAACCTCAGAAAATTTGAGAAATGTGTAAGGAGGTTGAAAAAGAAAAATGGCAGAGCTAGACACGGACACTAGAAGAAAAAACAGAGGGACCAGAACTAGAAAAGAATGTCAACTAATGAAAAGAATGGGAAAAGAATGACCGGAGATAGAACACTTTTTACACGTTTAGAAATTCCTTATGTTACAGTTAAATTATTTGCGATACCACAAAGGGCTTATGTATCCTGTGCAGAGATTGGCAGTCTAACTGTCAGAAAAATGGCCCCAATTCTCTAAATAAAAAAATAATATTAGTTTACCAAAATTCAGAGCTCTGTGTGTAGCCTTTAGGCCACAGGTTTAAACCCAGTTGGTAAATACACATACTGCACAGTTCTGACTAACAAAAATAGAGACACATACACAGGCTCTGATGACAAAGTGTAGTGGGTCGCCACCCCCAATGAAGGGGCTGTATGTAACTAGTAGAATACAGGTTCCAATGTTAGGCCTTAATGCATTTATATATCTTTGCTATTTGTTGGCAGTATTCGTGTTCAGTTTCCCTAAGGAAGGGAGATGTGCTATAACCTAATTATAGTTGGTTAGTGCATCTTCCTTATTCTTGTTCTGTCCCTTGCTGCTCAGTCTATAATGATGTCATTTGGAATGTTGAGTGTGTGGGGACTTGAGGAATTGTCAGTTTGAAGAGATGGGCTGAGCAGCAAGGAGGCTGCTCCTGGTGGGGCATTACATGGACTTTACCACCTTCCAGTTAGCTTTATCTGAAGCTGTTACTTTATGAATAAACCTACAACTTGTTTCTACGTGACCTGTCTACGAGACATTCTTGAATTTCAACAGGGACATTGCTATCTCCTAGGAGATCACTTTTTAGTAACAACAGCAGAAATACTAAAAACAGGAATAAGCAATACAAAAGAAAAATGTTTGGATACATAAAGGGTCTTTGAATGTTGTGTTAAGTAAGTGATTTATAAAGGTTATACAATTTCATAAACTTAGAACACCCAAATATGACACATTATGTGAACTGATCTTATAGGGTGGGGATGCATAAGAATATGGGACATATGCTCCTGTGATGGTAAGTCAGTCACACAAGATGAGCCTGTTAAACAGTGAAAGGTTGAAGACGGCTCACTGTTCATCGGGGTGAATTTTAGAGGTGGGCCCTGGGAGGCTTAAGGATTGTAATCTTGATGTGGTACAAGGGAATTTTGGGTAGTTCGTGAGCTGTGGTCAGAAAGTTTCTTATCAAGGCTGGATGGAAAGTGTTTTGCTAAGATAAAGAAGGGAACAGTTGTGAATGGTCTTAAATATCAGAGTTAGCAATTTGGACTTGGATTTGGTTTTAGAAGATATCAAGCCATCCTGGTGTCGGTAGTGGCCATTGTCAAAGGCAGAGAATTCATACTGGCAAACACCAACTGCGATCTACTGGGGTAGAATTTTCCAATAGGCAGTTTGCCTCACAACTACAATCCTAATTGGGGAATTTGGTGTTTGGAATCTGTAGGATGGATCACTTTTAAATTCAATATCTTATATATGGCTCTTCTGGCTCTGCTGTATACAGTTTCACAGAAATATGCTGTAGTTAAAGAGCTTGCACAGCGCATCAAGTGAGGACGCTTGGTGAAGTGGAAACAGGGGAAATACAGAATTTCAATTTTGTAGAACACCAACTTAAGGGGAAGAGAGACATTCAGTGGTGCAGAGGTGTAAGACAAGAGGTGGACAGAAGAATGTGAATGACAAAATGAACTGAGAGGCACAGGAAGTTTGGGTAGTCAATGAGCTGTGGTCAGCAAGTTTCTAATCATGGCTGAATAAAAAGTGTTTTGCTAAGATAAGGAAGGGAACAGTTGTGAATGGTCTTAAATACAGAGGGGATAGTGAACGCTCAGTTACTATATTATATCACCTATATGTATGCGTGGAAGAGACAAGGACTCAGGACTGTCCCCTGGGATACATCAACATGTAGACTGGTTGGTGGTGAGTTTTCAAATTAACAAGAGACCGGGAAAGATTGAATGAAGAGGTAGAAGGTGACCCAATGAAGTGCACAGACGGTGATGCCCAGAGTGGCATGTCTTGTGAGGACAGCGGAGCGGGGAGAAGAATGGAGAGGGGTGAATTTAACCATGTCCTTTGTTGCAGAGAAGTCATGAAAGATAAAGATGAAGGAAATATGGTGTAAGAGAGGTGGTAAAAATTAACACATAAAGGAAGCTGAAGAGGTTGCATGGTGCCAAAGATGCGTTAGTAGTTTGGGGCATAGGAATGCGTTCACTGTGGCTGTAGGAGTGAAAGAGGAAGATGGGCAGTGTGGAAGAGGGTTACAAAAGAGAGGCAGTGGCCATCTTCATAAGAGTGCTGCAGTTAGTCGAGATAGAGGCAAAGAAGTAGACAGCAAAATTAGAGCAGAAGAGGTACAACTAAGCCATAGTAGGGCAAGACAGAGCAGAGAATTTGTGGTCAGTTATTAAGGGGTACAGAAATCCATGTTGTCATTAACTTGTTGAGGGTGTGTGCGTGCGTACGTGTGTGTGTGTGTGTGTTTGTTTGCTTCTTGAGAGTGAAGTAGTAAGACATAACCAGGGAGTGAATGTGTGAGATTCAGTAGTACGAGTTCAAGCACTTATTGGAATGAGTTGTTGAACAAGTCAAAGTGGAGTTGAGTAGTGGGACAAAGTTGTTATGAATCTAGCTCAGGTAAGTGAAGATGAGTCGCTGTCTTCTTTCTCCTTATTAGTGGCATCTTGATAGAGGAGGCAGAAGAGCAGGGATAGTGCGCAGTCATGTGTAGACGGATGTGGTCAGTGGATGATTAGTCAACAGCAAGAAGGGATGAGACAGAGTACTAAATAATAGGATGAGTACACAGGGATTTTATGAGAGGGTGGAGGAGGAGTGGTTGTTGATGAAACAGTGATCCAAAATTAGAAGGCCTGAAGAGTGTGTTCCAAGAAATTGGAGGGGTACAGGAGAAAATAGAGTCCTTCTTGAAGGCGTTGTGCTACATCATATATCTAAATAAATCAGTAAATAAATAAAAACATACATAATTCAGCGTTTTGTAGATCACTAAGGAATGATCCAGTCGCTCATGGAGCGCTGCCTATCACTCTTTGTGTTTTAAAAACAGTGAGCGGGATGTGAACAAATTAAGCAGTTAGGGATTGGCAGGAGGGGGAAGATCTAGTCTAGTTGTAAAATATTAGTTGAAGATGAAGCAGACTCCACCGAACTGACAAGTGATGCTGGGTTTGTGGATAAATGCAGCATTTAGTCTGTAATAAACCCTACGGATGGGGCAGTGCCCTTGGGATCAAGCTAGGTTTCAGAGATAGATGTGAGGAGGAGGTTGAGTGAGAGTGAGGTAGTCTTATTGCAGGCAGGGTGTGTGTTCCTTATAAGGAGCATGGGGGAGAAAGTGTCAAGCTGTTGTTTATGAAGTCCAGTGTCTGCCGGGTTAACGGAGGTGGTGGGCAAGCTTGAACCACAACCAAGCAAGCCCCCCCCCGCAAACTCATACATTGTAAGTCCAGTCACTACTCCTGATCCCACTTACATTGACGGCAGTCAGTCATTCTTACCCACAGTACTGTTGGCCCAAAACCTACCACTGCTTAGAAGACAAATCTGATAGAAGAAAGAGCTTGCTGAGCAGGAAGTATGGACGAATAACGACTCAAAACCAATTTCCTGTCCTTACAGAAAAATCTAAAGAGGCAACTGTTCATAATTTACGTTACTCTCTAATGACATCCCGCCCTCCCTACTCTTTCTTCACATTCTTCCAATTACTTTCTTATAGTGTTCTTCCTGTTCAGTTGCTCTGCGAATGAATCCAAGCTATACAAATACTATAAATATGGAAATATAAATAAATACACAAATAAATATCAACACACACAACAAAATTCAAACAGAACAAAATACTACGTCTGCATTCGTTTTGGTTTATTTTGCAGGAGTCTGCTGTAACTGAGACAGAAAACCTCTTAGCCCAGAATTTTTTAATTGTGGCTTCCTTCACTTTGTTGCCATAAATAATGCTTACATTATTCTAATATAATATACATTTCACATGAATTCTGTCCCTGCCTTTATAAA
Source organism: Calotriton arnoldi (assembly GCA_963921515.1). Classification (NCBI taxonomy): domain Eukaryota; kingdom Metazoa; phylum Chordata; class Amphibia; order Caudata; family Salamandridae; genus Calotriton; species Calotriton arnoldi. The sequence goes on from CAWUFW010003960.1 coordinate 303,647, forward strand.
GAAAAACAAAAAACACCCGGACTTCGAAATCAATCAAACATTAATAGAGAGCTGCAAATCACCCATGAGGGCCTCAAGGCGCTGGAGATGTTGGCTGCTGAGTGGTGGTTTGATCATTCAAACATCCAGGTCTTGAGTTCTTTCCTGAATTGCTGTAAATAAGTAACATACACGAATCCTGCATGTTCCAAACAGGGAATCCACAATTATATCTGCACCTGCAGCTTGAGTTTGACAACAAGATCCCTGCATGGGAGCCTATTCTACTTGCACTGTAGCATCCCATTGTTAGTGCCAGCACAAGTGCTTTCTCTCTCCACTTAATAGCAACAAAAGAAAGACTTTCCTGTTTCATGTCCCTTGACATTTCTCTTGTAAAGACCTAATGAAGGCTTTCTTTGCTTCATCCAAGCATTCCTTTAACTTTTCTTGAGTTTTGATCATTTTAAAACACAACCGGCAAAGTTCCAATGATTTAAAGAACAAAGAGCTGTGTACAACATTCACAGGAATAGTAATCTCCTAGGGTTAATTGATGTATTTTGAAACAAGCTCCTGTCACAGAATGATCTGGAAAGTCCCACTTTAATGTACATGAAATCACTGGGCCTCTGGGACATGTTCATTCCAGCTTCTGTTCTCTTTTAGCAACAAGACACACCGCACAGCGAACTGCAGCCTTACACAAGAAACCAAGGGCCAGATGTACGACCATTCTATTTTGCGCCTCATAATTTGCGACTAATTGCGAGTCGCAAATTGCGAGGCGCAAAATAAAATGTACAACAGTGTGTTTAACACTGTTTGCGATTCCCAACGGGGTCGCAAATTGCGAGGCTCATTAATATTAATGAGCCTCTCGCAATTTGCGAGCCCATTGGGAATGGCAGGCCCTCCCAGGGATGGTGGCGTGCTGGGCTCAGCAGACCACCATGTTTGGGACTGCTTTTAAATAAAGCAGTTCGTTTTTTAAATGCTGCCCGTTTTCCTTAAAGGAAAACGGGATGCATTTTTTTTTTTTTTAAATGAAACGCTTTCGTTTCATTTTTTAAGGGCAGGCAGTGGTCCCTGGGACCACTGCCTGCCCTTAAAAAATGTTTTCGCATGCATTTGCAAAGGGGAAGGGGTCCCCTGGGGACCCCTTCCCATTTGCGAATGCATTACCACCTACTTGAAGTAGGTGGTAATTGCGAGAGTTTTGCGATCGCAAAACATTAGCACATGGTTTTGAGATTCGCTATTTGGAAGGAACGCCAAATAGCGAGTCGCAAAACCTATTTAGCGAGTCGCAAATAAATTGCGACTCGCTAAATAGACTCGTACATCTGGCTCCAAATCAACAAAACCTTACACAAGACCCTATGGCATTCGTCTTCATAATTTCAATACTTTAGAGTAATTTAAGGAGGGGCTCATAGGTTTTGAGCTGTAAAAACAGATGTGCAGAGTATTTTACACATCCTTGATAATTTCTAAAATAACACCTCCGCAACAGTGTTTGAGTAAAAAGACTAATCTATTTGTCAGTTCCTTCAAACTTCCATTCTTTAAAACTGCAAACAATGGAAAGTGTTCGCGCCTGAAAGAAGCCAGAAGAAAGGGAGGCACTGAAGGGGGTAAGAGGTTGAGACTCTGATGTCCTCCAGAAAGGTTTCTATTGAAACAGTGTCTATTGATTGTTGTGAACCTGTGATAGCAACCAAACAGATGCAGCTTAACAGCATTTAAGGATTTCAGGTTGGGAAACCATCTCTATGGCAACGCTCTCTCAGAAGAGGTGCTTTTGATAATAAGGACTGCCGGGTTAGCTTTTCAAAGGGTGGAATCACTTCATACAGCAGAATAGATTTTCTTGCGCGATTTAAAAATAAATCATATCCGGCTTTGATGAAGTAGAGATCTGCATATTGAAGATATTTATTTTTGCTCTGCTCTTGTACCCCTGCCTGAATAGCCTGTTCCCAAAGGCTGTGAAGAAAAAAATGAAGAGTTTAAGAAAAAGGGATTCTCAACTTCTTGCTGTTGAAATTAAGATTCCCACTGAGGAGTGGTGGGCAGCCCATGTGGGGTTTTACTGATAAATAATTGGAATCAACTGATATGTTTTATCATCACTTTTCAGCTGCACATCACATAAAATGTTTAATTTTCAGCATGGCTTATTCTAGTGCAAGTCCACGCGAATTCCTCAATATTTAGACACCGACTCAACTGTATGTAGTGAGAAATTGCACACATACATAGGGACACCATGTACAGATCTCCCAGCATTCATTGCTCTTCGATTCCATCTCGTAATTTGGAAGGACGAGGCTCCTTCTGCTGGCTGTGGAGAGAAGCTGTTATTTGCAACGCGCACTCTGAATAGCACTTTTCTATTAACAGAGGTCAGTCATCCATGAGATAAACTCAATCCCTGGAACTAACGCTCGCCATCAACTCCGAAGGACCTTGCAAATGTGAGGCTGATGTTCAAATCACTGTGCCACAAGGCACACGCGGCGCAAGATGGCTGCCAAGCAACAAACTCAGTTCAGACATGCTTCTCGGCTTCTATCGTTTTCAATCACAAACTCGTTACTACTACGTCCATATATTTAGAAATATAGGTTAATTTAGAATTTAACATAAAATAAACTACTAGCTGTCATTTACAAGCAGGGTCAAATGTCTTATTCCAGAAACAAGCATTGGCAAAGTCAACAGGTCTTGACTATGCAAGAGCTATTGGCTTTGCCAATGTGTTTTTAGCTATATTATACACCAGTGTGGATACTGTTCATCATGTCTAAAAGTTTGTGAAATACAGGAGAGTGTCGTGGAGTAGAGTGGAGTGGCGTAGAGTGGAGCGTTGTGGAGTGGCGTAGAGTGGAGCGTTGTGCAGTGGCGTACAGTGGATTGTCATGGAGTGGCGTAAAGTGGAGTAGCGCAAAGTGTTGCGGAGTGTCGTGGAGGGAGTACTGTGTGGTAGAGTGGAAGGGCATAGAGTGGTGCGTAGAGTGTCAGAGTTGAGTAAAGTGTAAGAGTAGCATAGAGTGTCAGAGTGGAGTGCGTAGAGCAGAGGGGAGTGGCATAGAGTGGAGTGGTGTGGAGGGAGTTGAGTAGAGTAGCATAGAGAGGAGTAGATAGTCGTAGAGTGGAGTGGCGTAGAGAGGGGGTGTGGTGTAATAGAGTGGAATGGCAGAGTACAGTGTTGTAGAGCATCGTAGAGTGGAGCAGCATACAGTGGCAAACACTGTCTTAGAGATGAGTGTCAGAGTGGAGTAGTGGAGTAGATTGGCATGAGGTGACATAGATGGAATTACGTATATCATCATAGAGTGGAGTAGTGTGTCAGAGTGGCATATAGCAAAGTAGAATTGTGTAGAGTGGAGTGGCATAACGTGGAGGGGCTTAGAGTGGTGTAAAGCGGCATAGAGTGGAGTAAAGTGTCTGAGTGGAGTTGAGTGAAGTGTCAGAGTGAAGTCTCAGAGTGGAGTGGGGGCGTATAGTGATGAGGCATAGAGTGGAGGTGCATAGAGCGGAGGTGCATAAAGGGGAAGGGCATAGAGTGCTGAAGAGTGTCAGAGTGGAGTAGTGTTTAATGGAGTAGAGTGTCAGAGTGGAATATCGTAGAGTCTCAGAGTGTTGCAGAGTGGCGTGGCATAGTGGAGCAGTGCAGCATAGATTGAAGTGGCATAGAGTGAAGTAGAGTGGCGTAAAGTTAAGTGTAGAGTAGATTGTTTCGGAGTAGAGTTAAGTAGCGTGGAGTGGAGTGGTGCAGGGTAGAGTGGAGTGGTGCAGGGTAGAGTGGAGTGGTGTAGGGAAGAGTGGTGTAGTGTAGAGTAGAGTAGAGTGCAGTGGCATAGAGTAGAGTGGCATAGAATGCAGCGCCATAGAGTGCAGTGGAGCAGAGTGGATCGGCATAAAGTGGAGCAGAGTGGAGTATAGTTGTGTAGAGTACAGTGGTGCAGAGTAGATTGGCATGGAGTGCATTATTTTTGGTGCACTGGCATAGAGTGGAGTGGTGTGGCGTGGCGTAGAGTGGAGTGGCACAGAGTGGAGTGGCACAGAGTGGAGTGGTGCGGCACAGAGTGGAGTGGTGCACCACTGATTACAGTGGTGCAGAGTAGAGCGCAGTAGAGTAGAGTGCAGTGGCATAGAGTTTAGTGGTGCAGAGTAGAGTGTCGTAGAGTGGTGCAGAGTGCATTGGCATAGAGTGGTGTAGAGTAGAGTGGTGTAGAGATCAGTGGTGTAGAGTAGAATAGAGTGGCATAGAGGGCAGTGACGTAGGGTGCAATGGAGTAGAGTGCAGTGGAGTAGAGTGTTGTACAGTACAGTAGTGTAGAGTGCAGCGTAGATTGCCATAGAGAGCAGTGAAGTAGAGAGTATTGTTTTTGAGTAAAGTGGTGTAGCGTGCATTGGCTTAGACTGCAGTGGTGTAGAGTTGAAAGGTGTAGAGTTGAGTGGCGCAGCGTAGACTGCAGTGACAGAGTGAAGTGGCGCAGAGTGGAGTAGGGTTGCATAGAGTGCAGTGTCAGAGTGCAGTGGTGGAGAGTAGACTGCTTCACAGCAGAGTGAAGTGGCATAGAGTGGAGTGGCATAGAGTTCAGTGGTGTAGAGTGCAGTGTCCCAGGATGCAGTGATGCCGAGTAGAGTGGCACAGTTGTAGTGGGGTACAGTGCATTGGCGTAAAGTGGCATAGAGTAGAGTGGTGCAGAGTAGAGTGGTGCAGAGTAGAGTGCAGTGGCGTAGAGTTCAGTGGCATAGAGTGTAGTGGTGCAGAGTAGAGTGGCATAGAGTTCAATGGCAAAGAGTGCAGTGTTGCAGAGTAGAGTGTTGTAGAGTGGAGTGGTGTAGAGTAGAGTGGTGCAGAATGCATTGACAGAGTGCAGTAGAGTGGAGTAGTGCAGAGTAGAGAGGCACAGAGTAAAGTCGTGCTGAGTAGAATAGAGTGGTGTAAAGTGCAGTAACACATTGTGCAATAGAGTGGCGTAGAGTGCGGTTGTTGGACTTGGCCCTTTTTGCAGGGTCATCCCTGAACTTTTTGCCTTCCTCCTGTACTTTCTCTGACCTGTTTTTGTTGGTTTTTAGACTCTGGGCACTTTACCACTGTTGATCAGTGCTAAAGTGCATATGCTCTCTGTTATAAATTGATGTATGGATTAGTGACTCCATGATTGGCTTATTTGATTTACTGTCAGACCCTAGTACAGTGCACCGCGTGTGCCCAGGGCCTGTAAATCAAATGCTGCTGGTGGGCTTGCAGCACTGGTTGTGCCACCCACAGGAGCAGCTTGTAAAGTGTGTCTCAGGCCTGCCATTGCAGAGCCTGTGTGCAGTCTGGTACTGCCATGTCGATTTGGTAAGTGCACCCACTTACCAGTCCCCAAACCTTCCCTTTCCTGCATATTAGTCACCCCTAAGGTAGGCCCTAGGGCAGGGTGCATTGTATGTGTAAGGTAGGACATGCCCTGGTGTGTGTGGCATGTCCTGATAGTGAATTACAGCCAATTTCGTTTTTCACTATTGCAAGGCTACCTGTCCCCATAGGCCAGAATGGGCAGTTTGATTATAACATATTATAATCCTAACTGACCCAGGGAACATGGTAGAATTTAGTATGCCTGAACTCAGAATGATAAAATACATCTTTTAGTGAAGTTGGTTTTAACATTCTGTGTTTGAAAATACCACTTTTAGAAGGTAGGTATTTTCTTGCCTAACCATCCAGCCTGCCTCTGCTAGCTTGTGTATTGTGTGTCTGGGTTTGTGACAGGGGCTGGGGGGCTCCAGGAGACAGGGTGAGTCAGCACAGGGCTGAATAGACCTATCTGCATGTAGAGTGGTGGGAGGGGTAGCACCTGGGCCTGAATAGGGCTGTGCCTGCCTTCCACAATGCTGGCTCCACCTCCTGTGGTGCGTCTGATGTCCCTGGCCCACACTGACGAAGGAAGAGGGTGTGCACTGGCAGAATGCACCCAGAACTGGTTTGGACTAGGTACAGGACCCTCTGCCTTCAGAGGACAAAGGGTGTATGGGTATAAATACTGGGGCCCTGACCCCAAGACTTTAGATCACTTCTGGAACAAACAAGACGAACCTTTGCTGAGGAGAGGAACCAGAGAAGCTGAAGGAGACTATCCCTATGCTGTGTGCTGTTTGAGGGATTGGCCTGCAGTGGTTGCCTGATTGCCAAGGAAAGGAGAAAGGAACTTTGTGCTATTTTCATCATCTTGCAGAACATCTCCAAGGGCTTGAAGATTGAGCTTGCCTCCTGCTGAAGTCTCAGGGACACAAGACTTCACCAACCAGCTCCCCTGAATTCCCTTGCTGGGAATTTGAAGTGCCTGCTGTTGTGTTGGGCCTTCTGAGAGATTGCGTGTCGCTGGGAGCTGGAAGCGCGACTCACAAGGAAGAAGCGTGTCGCCGCCGCTGCAGTTGTCGTCGCATCGCCGAGAAAGCGTGCCGCCGCTGCAGCTGTTGCCATCGCATCACCGAAGCGCCTCGCATCACCGGAGAAGAGTGTCGCCGTCGCATCAGACGCCATCGCATCATCGGAGATGCGTGTCGCAGGGCCTGTCGCGGCTCAGAAGATTCACTGAGTTGCCGCACGGCCGTCGGGCGTGCACGCATCGCCCCCTGAGTGTCGCACCGAGAAGAAGACACCATTTTGTTTCATTGCACCGGGTCGTCATCGCATCACGGCGCTGCGGGTCGCATCGCCACAGAAGCGCAGTAAGAAACCGACGCATCACCTCCCCACGCGGTGAAGAACCGACGCATCACCTCCTCTCCGGTAAGGAACCGACGCATCACCGTCCCCTACGCAGCAGTAGGGAACCGACGCATCACCTCCCCGGAGCAAAGAACCGACGCATCACCATTCTTGCGTGTAAGGAACCGACGCATCACCTTCCCTGCAACTCTTTTGTTTGTATCGCGTTACGCATCCAAAGGTACATTGAACATTGAGTGTCGCATTTACCATCTTTATTGAACTGAACTATTTTCTACCATTGACAGTCATATTTTTCATAGTGTATTGTGGATTTTTGTCGTTTTGGATCTTGTGTTAAGTCTATATAAAAATACTTATTTTTATAATACAACCTGTGTGGTGTCCATCTGTAGTGTTGTTACTGTATGTGTTCACAAATGCTTTACACACTGCCTCTGAGAGAAGCCTGCCTGCTCGTGCCAAGCTACCAAGGGGGTGAGCAGGGGTTATTTTAGTAGTGTATCCCCCTTAACCTGACTAGAATCAAGGGTCCCTATTTGGACAAAGGTACCTACCTCTGCCAACTAGAGACCCCCAGTTCTAACAGCGGTGGTGTAGAGAAGAGTAAAGTAGCTTGGAGTGGTGCAGGGTAGAGTGCTGTGGTGTAGAGTGACAGAACGCAGTGATGAAGAATAGAGTGGCATAGAGTGAAGTGGCGCAGAGTAAGTTAGAGTGGCAAAAAGGTGGATTGGCATAGAGTACACTGGCGTAGAGTGGAGTAGTACAGAGTAGAGTGCAGTGGCACAGAGTTCAGGGTTGCAGAGAAGAGAGGCATAGAGTGAAGCGACATGGAGTGGAGTAGAGCAGAGTAAAGTGCAGTGACGCAGTGTGGTGCAGAGTAGAGTGGAGTGGCGCAGTGTGGTGTATGCATGGTGTGGTAACACTCTGCCATTACAGACAACAGATTTTCTATGGAAATGACCATTGCATTTGCACAGACATACAGTTTTACTGATAAAACTATACAGCGCACAAACAATGTGTGGAAATGTCATCACCTAATGTATTGATTTGCTTTGATCTAATTTAAAATATTTCTTTCCAGTGCACTTTAGAATTTCCAAAAAAGGTGCTTCATTTGTGCTTTCCCAGTTCATATGTAATCTGAAATATCTGCACAGTTCCTTTACAGACATTTAAATGTTGTGTGCAAGAAAAAATACTTACATTGTACAGCCTTCCTCCAGCACACCCCCAGTATCCAGCAAGATTACCCTCTTACTTTGAAGTCAGAGAAAGAAAAGTAAACACCAAGCTTCCTCAGAAGACACAGACTGACATTTGACCTGTCCCTGAATGCATAGTAAATGTGACAAGATAAAGACTAGATTTAAAGGTCTGTTTACAGTAAGGAGCACTGGTGGAAGAATACAAGAGACCCTTGTAAGCAGGCTATGCTCCACAGAAGGGACGGACTCAAGCTGGACTGCCTAAAACAACTGAAGCCAGTAAATAGAAAGCAAGCAAATGTGAGTTACGAACCACAAAACCAATGGTAAGCAATGTGCAGAATGCATTCCCAGGGAAGCTTTCTGAAAGTACCCAAGATGTATTTGGCAAATCGGAGAGCTGTGCTGTCTGGCAGGCTTGGAACTAATGAGGAATGACAGCAAATAAGGTCTGAGGCTGACATGGGGGGCGTGGGCCAAAAGATCTACCGTGCTTCAGCTGATCTTAAAAGCGTATTTTCTTTTGGTAAATGTATTCTAAAAATTTGTTCCATTTTATCTTATTTTATATGCAGTTGTTGTAAAGTACTACCAACAACCTTGTGGCAATCTGAGAATCCTTTGGGAGATGGGTACATAGGGTGGGAATAGCAAGATGCTGGATGGTTCATTGTAATAACATCGTTATGAGATCTATTAGTTATCCGGCATTCGTGGTCAGAACCTGGAGATAGCCACTGTAAGATTTTTATTCAACCTCATCAAGCCTTGAAGCAACGTGTCCTCAAAGCCTGAGTGAAGTGGCAAAGCCAGTCTTAGGCATCTGACTATTCAACACTTTGGAATCCAGCTGGACTGGACAGTTGTGAGAAGGACCGGTTTATCAAATTCCCATAGGTAGTAATGGATTGGTGAACTTCCATGCACTTGCTGTGGCGAGAGAGAAAGAAGAGATAAGGCATGGGCTTCACCGTCATCTTGATTTTTCCTTTATGCTTTTCTTGCACATGGGGACAAATATTTACACATTAGGCTTCAGTAAGGACAAAGTGCCAGAGATATATGGCCTCCAGGTTCTGAAAGTCAAAGAGTAGTGCAACAGCATTCTCAGACAAATGAGGTGGACATATCAGGAGAAAAATGACTTGGGGGGGAGGTTATGCCTTTTTGCAATAGTTTTCCAGATTAGCTGCATGTGGTGGATAGTCAAGTGAGAGCAGTGGCTTCTTAGCGGATTGTCAATGGTCAGAAGCTGCAATCAGGATTCAACCAATCACCGCTAGAGCACAGAGAGGTGCAAATAAATACTCTCCACTTAAGCAGCTCATTGTGGCGCACAAGTCTGATCAGGGCTTACTCATTTTCAGTCTTTATTGGCTACATATTCAGTGGGTCTGCCTTCAAAGCCATTCATTCAGACTTAGCACATTATACAAACAAGTGTGTAGACAGGGAAAGATGTGGCTGACCAACCCTTAATAGATACAAGAGCTTGAAATTGGATTTAAGGGGGGCTCTTTCTATTTAGCCACAATATAATTAACTACTTCATCTTCTAGCCTTATCACAGATGGGTAAAATGAGGCAAGGGAAGTGATACACTCTTCCCACTGCAAGGGTCCTGATGGATTTGATTGACCAGGAATGCCAAGAAGCAGGAGTTAGTACTAAGTTTTTATTGAAGTGAAGGGTGGGCACTAAATATTCTCCCCTCACAGAGGACTACTTTAGACGTGTGGGAGGATTGATGGTCAGAGTTTGGCATATAGAATAATCTTTGAATCAATCTTGAATCCACAATTAAGGCACGCTTTATATTTGCAGAAACTACATGTAACATCATCCACAATAACTCATGATGAACGCTTTTGCCGAGTAGAAACGAAATGGAAATGAATTACATTTTGAAAACGTGAAGAACATACTCTAGAAAGCTCATCAGAAAAAAATGGATATTTGCTGCAAATTATAAAAATTAATTGATCATTGGGGAAGATCGTCCTTGCAGTGTTGGAGATTCCTGCTCCCTCTACTTAAAAGACCTGAGAAAACTGGTGACATTCATTGAAGATTAGGAGGTATGAAAATCCAAGACTCAATCAATTGTTCCTCAAAGCATCTCTGTAATTTCCTGCTTGGTCTAAAAAGTTCACAATATTTCTTGTCCTAGTACAGCTTTATTCCTTGAAGTAACTGTGTTTTGTCGTAGCATCAATTGAGTGTAGCTGGCGGGGGTGGAGTCTGAGTTATGCTTTGTGTCCAGGATTGATATTTAACTAGTTATCAACAAATTTAGTGTATACTGTGGTAACTGTGTTTATCTAATTCTTAATAAGTTTTGTATGTTTATTACATTTTGAGGTGACATAGCAATGCCTTGCAATGGCTTTGTGGAAGAAACTGTGAGAGCTGTGGATAATTATACTGGGTCAAAGCTGCAAGAACGGACAAAGGCTCCAGTGGAAATGGCTTAAGACTCTTCAAACCATAAAACAGTCCTTCAAATAAGAATGTTCTTATATGTCTTGTTTCAGGTCTAGGGATTACCTAGCTCACAGCTAGCTCACAGGCGTTCACAGCTAGCTCACAGACACTCACACCATTTGGCACACCACTACATATGGAAACATATAATGAGAGTGAACTCAAACATGGGTGATAGAAACAGATATTGGAGTCTAAGAAGTCTAAGAAGAACCACAGAAGAGATTACACAGAGGGACATAGAGAGGGCTGCATGTAATGCACAATGAGACACAGGTACCTGACAACATCTCAAGTAGTTGTTGTGGCTTTCTCGCACTTTGCTCCAGTTGGCACCTGCCCATGTCCTTTCCTGCACCATTTTTATGTTTTCCCTTCTTCGCTTTCTTCTGATCCACATACTTAATTTTGCAGCACCATTGTGCCTAACTAATCTCTGCTTCAGCTCGGTGCTCTACTTGTTGCCTCCAGTCTTCATGGAGGCTTGACTGGTATCCAGGTCTTCTCAATGTTCAGCAGAGTTATCACCTTCACGAATGCTGGTAAGCACTGATTGTTATTTTTTTAATGTTGATGTTTGGAACATATATTCACACTGGTATTAAAGTAATGGTGCTTTTCCAATAGGATGCATAAAGACTGAAGGTTACTCCAGTGAATTTTGCCCTCCTGACTGAAGCACCAGAAGCCTGTGTTTGCTTTTCCCTTCCAAGTCTACTCGTGGGTCTGTTATATATGCCCTGAGGTGGAGATTCAGGGACGTTGTGGGGTTCTCAAAGTGCTCAGATATATAGCACTGGAATTCCTGATAGTTTACTATACCCAAAAACACAAACTCGTATGAGAATCCTTTACAGTATATGGCACATGACATATCTAAGATACAGGAGGATCTTGATAGTGGTAGGCATGAGCAGACATATTTGTTGATTCGCAATAACCAGTTGTCTTGCTCCTACTAGAACTGTAAGTCCCTCACAATGTCCGTGGGATATTTCAGCATCTATCTCAACATGGCTAGTGTCGGCAAAGGACTATCATCCTTTGTACCTTCCTTACTAGCACCTACCTATGGGCATAACATGCTTTTTAGAGCCCTTTGACATAATACTTCAGAGATCCCGTCATTCCAGGCTTTTTTAGCCCCATTCTGATTACACATTTTAGCAAGCCATCAACAATTTCCTTCTGACATAGCACAATTAACACTTCTGGTGCCATATCTCACCAAGGATGCACTGGCTTTGACCACCCCCCCCATAGTAACAATCAGAGCCCATGGTCACAAAGCTTTGAAAAGTTCCTAATACAATACAAAGCTATATTTGGCAAGACACAAATGACTGAGGCAGCTCATGCCGGTCTGATAACACCAAGACAAACCAGCCAGGAGTTGGTGCTTTACATTAGGCATGGACACATGTACACCCGCTGCTGCCTTTTACCAAAGTCTTAGAGAAGTGGTAGAGAAGCTCAGATGGGAAATTGCCCTACCAGAATGACTGATCCTATTTATCAGGCCTACGAATTGATACACACCAACGGCATAGATGGAGGCAAAGACACATTTATCTTCTATATACTTGGAATCTTTTAATTCTTCTGCAGTAGTCAATGCAACACATTAGACATAAGAACCAATTTAGAATGGAATTTTTTTAAATCACTAACTGCAGAAGAAAAGGAATAAATGTTTGTCTTTTGGAAAAGCAGGGCATTACATACACCTTTGTCCATTACTGATGGAAATTAGTTATCTAAATCTTAAGCGACAACCGTAAGACAAGCTTGTTTACCCAATTAGAATCTCTCTCCGACAAGCCTCATTGTCATTTAAAAATTGTGCCAAATACACCTGGATTCCCTTGAAATTTTTTGTTCTTGGCTGATTTAGGAACATCTGGTTTCTTTATGTATCTGAGTTTTCAAGAGCAGATGCATATTGCAACTCAATAGGATTCCTGAGGCCATCAAGGAATTCAAATTTACTGCTCTCACTTTGGGGATGTATGTTGAGAAACGCAGCCCTTGTAATGGCAAACAGGAGTCTTTACAATTCAATATAATCAGTGGCCCCCTCTTTTAAACTTAACCTCGGAATGACCTGGCTCTGCATTCACTATCCACAAGTCAACTGGCTCCAGAAAAAGAGCATGTTCTTTTTAACATACAGTCAAACACGGTCTACCCTGTGCAAGCATTTCCTCACTTAAGCAGTGGACCTGTTTTGCCCTGCAAACAATTACTGAAACCAAACAGCAGGACCAAGAAAAAGATCACACCAACCATACCCGCACAGCATCACAACTTTGTTGATGTCTTCAGTGATAAAGAGGCAGAGAGTTTATCACCTCATCATGAAGTTCATTGTTTTATCAACCCACTTCCTAGAACGAAGATACTGCATGAGAGGATCCATTCTCACTATTAAAGAAGACATACTCTTATGTCAATATTTGGCAGAACATCTTGAGAAAGCCAATCTACCTCATCAGCAGGGCTCCTATTTTCCATTCCTGAGGCTCATGAAAAATACTGCTCTTTCATCGACTACTAGGAGTTTAACGCCATTACTATCCATAACATGTATTGCCCTTCTCTGATTTCCGTTCTTCTGAATGAATAAAACACGTTCAGATATTCTAGAAGTTACATTTAAGAAGAGAAAACAATCTTTTCTGAATCAGAGAAGGGGCAAATGGAAAGCAGCTGTAACCAGCACTCTGAATCCCAGGCTATGCCAGTCAGGTTGTGTTATGTTTCGGCAGCTTTTCAATACTTCATAAATGACATCTTCAAGGAGTTCCTGTATTCCTACATCATTATATATTTGGACGGTATCTTGGTATATTCTCCAAATATAATGCAACATCAGCAAACCTCTAAAAGAAAAATGTGGATGTTTTAGGCTTAACTCGCTAAATTCTAAAGAATAAAAATGTGTGTTTGAGGCCACACAAATCACTTTCTTCGGCTTTCAGAATTGTAGCTATGATGTAGGTATGGACTTATCCAACTTCATCACAATTCATTAATGACCACAGCCACGTTTAAGGAAATACAAAGATTCCTAGGTCTCTTCAAACTCTATCACTATTTTATACAGGATTCTCCCACAACCATTAGTCCTTTAACCAGTTTAATTCAAAAGAATGAACCATCCCATCCCCCTTGATGAATGATGGGACGAAAAAGTCCTTCGTATGGTGCCCTCAACTGCATGATGTCTGGATCCCTGGTGCTGATTTTTGTTGTCATGGACGAACTTGGATCATGCATGAATGCCATAACATAGTCCTTTGTCACGGATTGAGGCTTGTCAGGAACAGGACAGGGGCCCAAATCGCTACGCTTGTAGTGGTGAAAGGCTACTGCCTTTGCCATGAGTTAAGCAGCATGAGTGGGATGGTGGCAGGACACCTTGTAGTGATAATAGAAGTGAACAGGACCTTTTACATGCGTCACCGGAGTGATGCCTACATGCTCACTCATTTACAGTTCCGCTACTGTGTGCTTAACTCACCCTTGGCCTACATCTGATTAGTATGTAGTGCTGCGCAGTGTGTGTGTTGGGCTAGGTGTATGTGTGCCTGTGAATGGTACAATACTTAAAAGATGCAATGCTGTGTAGTCCGTGTGTGTTACATACATGGGATGTGAGTATGTGTGCCTGTGAGTTGTACAATACCTGAATGATGCAGTGCTCGTCCATGTGTGTGTTTTATATGCATGTGCTGGGTGTATGGGTAAATGTGAATGATACAATACATGTAAGATTTTGGGTTCCATCTTAGGAGACGCAAGGCTAACTGGAAGCGCATGAGGTGGCAGAGGAAGCCCCCCAGACAGATTTATGGATTGCTGCATCCCTGTCAGCTGGGTGGGACATAATGGAGAAAGGCAGAGTCAGGTTCTGCAGTATACTTCAAAGGCTCCGCTTTGATTCAGAGAGAGGTTACTGGAAAGGGACCTGAGCACATCTGAGGAAGGAGATGGGGCTGATAAACTAATCATAATGAGCAGGGCTGAGGCCCTGGAGTAACCTTTTTATACCAGATCACTGTGACTGACATCCAGGTGCGACCATTTGGTCACTTCAGTGGCCTGTGATGTGGGGTTCTCAAATTTGGTGTCGCTCCTGCTGTGACACCAATTGCATGACCATGGTAGCAGGATAAATGAAAAACAACTGCTTGAAGCTCAACTCCAACAAGACGGAAGTACTGGTCTTCGGAAACAGGACCTCCCCCATGGGGTGCCACTTGGTGGCTGAGAGAGCTAGGCTCAACACGAACACCCACCGGCCATGGCAGAAATCTGGGGATAATCCTGGACAACAAGCTCAACGTGATGGGAAAAATCAACACAGTGAGCACCGCCTATTTCCACATCCTATGTATGCTATGAAAGATCTTCAAGTGGCTGCTACAGAACATCAGACGCACCTTCACACAAGCACTCCTCATAAGCAAATTCAACTATGGCAACACACTCTACGCTGGAATCTCCAAGCACCTCCTACACAGACTTTAGACCATCCAGACCGCAGCTAACTCACACTCGACCTCCCATGCCACAACCACATCTCACACCAATGCAGAGCGCTCCACTGGCTCCCCATTCACAAATGCAGCCAATCCAAACTCCTCACACACACAGACAAAGCCCTACACAACACTGGGCTAGCATACCTGAACAGCTGCATACACTTTCTCCACACCCGAACACCTACATTCAGCTCACTCTCACTTGCACACACACCCACACCCACATTCGCAATGGCAGAGCAGTAGGTCGCTCGTTCTTCTACATCGCACCCAAAACATGGAATGCCCCGCACAACACATCAGAGCCTCCTCCTCACTTATGGAGTTCTGCAAGAAGCAGAAGATCTAGCTCTTCAAATAACTTTATGGGTACTACACACCTGCTCAAGCGCCTGGATACCCTCAATGGTGCATAGTGCGCTACACAAATTGACATAACATAACATAGCATAGCAAAGCATAACATAATATAACAAGGCCATTGTAAAGCGCTTCGATACCCTCGGGTCGTGCCCCAACACAAACTTCAAAGATCTAGACCTTAACTCACATTTGAGGTCTGGAAATAGACTATAAGAAGGGGAGCTCGAGGCCCCCAAAATTGTCAACCAGCCAGTTGGGCTGTGCTAGGAGGAGAAGCTCTGAAAGAATTCTGCCTGTGACCAGGACTAGAGGCTAAGACCTGCCAGCCTCCCTGTTGGGTGAGTGGACATCACCCAGAGAATCCAAGACAGCCTGTACCTGAAGCACCAGTGCTTTCCAAGATCAGTGTGCCTTGTGAGGAAGAGGAGAGCGCTGGAGGGAGCGAGATCCTGGCGACTGGATCTCTGAAGCGAGGTGTGGGGCGATGGCTTCTGCACCAATCGGGTTGTAGCCCCTGTGCAGAGTGAAGTCAGCGGCCTCGGATCCCTAACGGGGCCACCATGAAGATTGCTGTGTGCTGATCAGGCCGTAGCCCATGTGCTGAATGAGGACGGTGACCCCATATGTCAGGTAGGGCTACAGGGAAAAAGGCAAGGAGACCACTGTTGTGAGGAAGAGGTTGCCATGGAAACCTGTACGGACCCAAGCCCCAACTGAAGATCTGCACCATAAGCACAAACGTTGTTCCCCTCCAAGTTGTGAGCAGGATTCAAGGAAACTTACCAGCATCGGAGGAGCTTCAAGGACACCCGGGCGCTGCCCCCGCTTGACAGCGTTTGAGGAACTCGAGAACACCCGTCCACTGCCCCTGCTGGGCCACGTGTATGGCACTCACCGGAGGCAGCTGCTACAGCTTCAGCACCTGCGAGGGTGACTCTGGTTGTGCAGGTCCGGATAATGGGCCAGAGGGCCCCAGTGGAACTTGCCTGCCCCATAGCTCTTTGATGCTAGAAGACTTTTGACTTTAATTGGAGTCGCAGTGGGACTCCTGAGACTCAAAGAACAAGTGGGGCTTAACCTGAATGTCACCTATAGTGAATGGGGAATAACCACTACCACTAGTGAGAGGAGAGTGGGATTCAGGAACCACCTATTGAAACACTGGAGCCCTGATCTCGGGGGACTGTGTGTATAGTTTATGAATGCCGTATTTTACTTTGTGCTGGTAAAAATATACAGCTTTTTTCATCAAAGCAAGTGTTTGACTGGACAATCATTTATTGCTGCTTCTGAACGTAATTTGAGTTGGGAGCCTGTGTTCATCCCCCTGTGTCTACCTACTCCCCCGCCCAAAAAGCCTTGGACTGCTCGACCCACGCTACCATTAAGAAGCAAGTGCTGATGGGGTACATGACCCAGTTACTCAGAATCCATAGTAGGTTGGGCC
The DNA here is from genome assembly GCA_963921515.1 of Calotriton arnoldi. Classification (NCBI taxonomy): domain Eukaryota; kingdom Metazoa; phylum Chordata; class Amphibia; order Caudata; family Salamandridae; genus Calotriton; species Calotriton arnoldi. Next base: position 320,417 of record CAWUFW010003960.1, read on the forward strand.
AATGACAACAGGACCAAAAGGCCTCTCAACTCTCACGGTTGGGCCCAAAATCTCCTGCTTGCCCCGTGGCCCTCTGAACGGGGTTCTGACAATGAAAGAACAAGAGGCTTTTAAGATGTTGAAAGGAGCATTCACTCCTGTGCCTGTTTTGAGACAGATACATTCTTAGTTGACTCTTATCATGAAAACAGATGCCTCTTCCACAGCTCTTTAAGCAGTTTTGTCACCACAAAATCCTGATACTGATGCCGTTCATCTAGTTGTATATTTTTCCTAAACTATATCTTCTGCTGAACATACCTATATAATCTATGATCGTGAATTGTTAGCTATAAAAGATGCTTTCACACAATGGATACATTATTTGGAAGGAGCCTTACACTCTAACAGTTTGGACAGATCATAAGAATCTTTGCTATCTGAAGTCAATGAAGTGTGCCAGTGCTAGGCATGCTCGCTGGGCTATATTCTTTATTTTGTAGATAAGGTAATTGGCACAGAAAAGCAGATGCTCTGTTTTATCTTAAGAAAGACCCCCAAGGACCATGTCCACAGTAAGCACTTTCCTATCTATCACTAGCATCTTTCTAAAACAAGTATAACAAGCTCAACAAGGCACTGGGTCTACAGAATGGATTCAACTTAAACCAGAGATCTGCCAAAAAGAAAGGAACTTCTCTATAGTGAAAACTGTATTTTCCCCACAAGTATTTGTAGAACATTGCCCTCTTTCATATCCAGTATACAGTAATGGGGTAACCCAGTTGAGTGCAGAACCTGGGGATTCGTACATTAAGTGAACAGTGGTTCTGCCACCTATTAGCTTTAGACGGCGTATAATTTATTTGTGCAATTGGTCCCTCTATCAAGATGAGACTTGCATTCAATGAGAAATATCAAAATTAAGTCCAAACAAAAGAAACTCTTATACTTCTGAGTCAGTATATGATTTTATAGCAAATTGCTAGAAATTGTGTACTCAAAAATGAGAACACAACAAATATATGCACACACAGATATATACACTATACAATTACACTTAAATTGGTGAGGTGAAGTGAGAACAAAAATATTTACATATCACAACACAATATATACATAACGAATGAACATATATTGAAGACACACATTTTAACAGTGGGAGGTATAGACGTGATTCAACCCAACTAGCAAATAGTCTAGTTATTCTCAATTGTTGTGGGTGATCATTAACACTTGATAGTATACGTCGACGTTTCGACCCCTGGACAATAGTGCGCTAATGTTATCGTCTGTGCCACTGATCAAATACAACAACAGATATGAAGTACTACTTTTTGAATCAGGTCAATCATCCATAATTTTACAAGCTGCCGTGCTGTCCTATCATTAATTTGGTATCAGGGTGGATCCCTAATTGAGGTGAGCAGAGACATGCGGTCTCTCCATATTTAGTCATGATTGTCCAAACCCCGTTTAAATGCTAAAGTGCCTCCATTTTTCTTAAACAGGCCACACACAGACTCTGTTTAGTCCTGAATAAGACCCCCCCACAGACGATAACATTAGCGCACTATTGTCCAGGGGTCGAAACGTCGACGTATACTATCAAGTGTTAATGATCACCCACAACAATTGAGAATAACTAGACTATTTGCTAGTTGGGTTGAATCACGTCTATACCTCGCACTGTGTTTAAATGTGTGTCTTCAATATATGTTCATTCGTTATGTATATATTGTGTTGTGATATGTAAATATTTTTGTTCTCACTTCACGTCACCAATTTAAGTGTAATTGTATAATGTATATATCTATGTGTGCATATATTTGTTGTTTTCTCATTTTTGAGTACACAATTTCAAGCAATTTGCTATAAAATCATATACTTTTTTTTTTCTTTTTGCAGAGTTTTATATAGCGCGAACTTGACCCGAATCGGGTATCAGAGCGCTTTACATAGCACCAGTTACGTTACATTAGGACACACATTCATTTTTGTTAGGCACGGTGAGATTAAGTGATTTGCCCAGAATCACAGGATGTTCAGCGTCATTGCTGAGACTCGAACCCAGTTCCCCAGGTTCGAGGTTGGACGCCTTAGCCGTTAGGCCAACTCCTCTCCCCAGAAGTATAAGAGTTTCTTTTGTTTGGACTTAATTTTGATATTTCTCATTGAATGCTAGTCTCATCTTGATAGAGGGACCAATTGCACAAATAAATTATACGCTTTCTAAAGCTAATAGGTGGCAGAACCACTCTTTCATATCCAAGCATTAGTGAGATCAATGACAGAGTCAGAAATGTTACAAGAGGATATAAGAGATAGATTAGATTTGTACTTTCAATTGGGCTACTTCTTGGTTTTCAGTTTCTGAACAGGATTGGAGTGCTTCTCTGTTTTATTCTGATGCATTTCCATGTATTCCACTATGCTGGTTGTTATTTCCTATTCATTAAAATCAATTGCGCACTAGGGAACCTGCTGAGCCAAGTTTGACTATTAGTGGTTGTATGCTTCAACCTGATTTTTCACAGTGCTTAAAATTAAAAAGGCAAATTTCCATCATTACAAACCATTGGACAACATGATGACTTTGGTCTTTTCTGCGGTCCACTTGGTTTGTGAGGCCGCAGCTTATCCGTGATTCAATTTACCTAATGGAGTATCACAACTATAGAACAATGCTACACTGAAGAAACCTCTCAAATTCACCAAGAGCAGAATAACTGCATAGCTTGACTTTGGAAATTGCTTTGTCTCAACTATCCAGGGTCCAGCAAATATAAATGTGCAATTTCTTTTATTTCCCTGCATTCATATAAAAGCAAAGCAATTTGGAGCAAGGACACATTATTTATTTAGACTTTTTGTACAGCTCCAAACATGTAGCTCTTTGGCAACTACAGAGTTGAGATTTGCAGGTGATGTGCAATGCGGTGCAGATGGAGAAGAGGAGTCCGAATCCAACTGAATGGAGTTGAGCATCTCTACCCACATTACTGTAATGCTCTTCTTTTCAATGTCAAAGATCAGATGAATGCAGGTCTGAAGAGTGCGGTCTTCAAGTATTTTTCTGAACAGGAGGAGATTAGGTTCCACTCTAAGGCAGGGGTCCAAGACTTTGGGACTTTGGGCAGCCAATGATATGCCTGCATGTTTTTTCGTTTGAATTCTTCTTCTTGAATGGGATATGCATTTGTTTATTAAAGCTTCCTACCTGGACTGCAAAGAGCTTTGAAGATAGCTGGGGGCCTGTGTTCCAGTAAGTCTTCTGGTTCATATAAAGCAGTGACTCTTAACCTGTGGTCTGATGACACCTCAGGGTCCGTAAGTCCTACTAGGGGGGATCCGTGACTGTTTTACAAAATTAAATAATATTAAAATGAATAAATTACAGTTCATAAATTATATACAAATGCAGATGCAAAATTGAAAATTTGAAAACTTTTTCTATGTTTGGTTGTGAATTAAACCATATATTTAGATATTTGAGCTTTTTGTTTGCTGTACACTTGTTTTTGTATTTTTGTGCATTGTTTTGAGGTTCAAATCATAGAAATTGCTCAGGAACAGGATCCCCGGCTTCCAAAATGGCAGGGTCCCCGAATTCAAGTAATGATTCAGTGGGGGTCCACAGAAGTAAAAAGGTTAGAAACAACTGGTAAGAAGGATGTTTAATTTTATCCTGAGTTATATTATAGAAATAAAAATGCAGGTAATACAGTGACAGTTCTCCCAGGAGAATTGAGAATGCTGAGAACAAAACTAGAGTGATTCAAACACAGCGGAGCAATAGTTACCAAAGTGCAATGTCGCTGATGGCGACTGAGTGGAGCCTGTGCTGTCAAGAGCATGCAGAATAATGGGCAGGTCAGGAGGACCCTCAAATAATGTTTCTGTGACTAGTGAAATATAGACGTGCTTACTGAGGTTCATGACATTTTGTGGTAAACTGACTTCTAAAATAGTACACATCTGAAAATGTAATTACTGTATAGACTGAGTTAACCAAGGCTCCTATGTTGCCGTGCAGTAATGTGTAGTTTGCAGGTCCTTTGTGCCTCGACACACACTATGTCATCATAATATGTCTCAGAAACATAGGCATCTCAAAAGGTTCTTAAGCAGCGCTGTTTTCAATATAAAGTATGTTAACAGGAATACTTGGTTCATGACAAAAATGAATGTCTTGTGCATACCATGCAATTGAACAAACTCTTTTTATTTAAATGTATTTATTGTTGACTGTGATGGCTTTTTTTTATCCTGAAAGGGCTTGCTGCCACATGCATCAAAAGAAAAACCGGTCGCAAACGGGCAGATTCTCAGAATCTGCCCCTTTGTGACCGGTATTTTTGCATTTGGGATGCATCATCCCAAATGCAAAAATCGCAATTTAAGTAATCTCTAAATTGCGATTACTTAAATTGCGATTGCATTTAAGGAATCGCCAATTGAGATTCCTTAAATGCAATGCAACAAAGTAAAACAATTAGCGATTTCGCTACTAGGGGGCGCAATTTACCATGAAGTTGAACTTCATGGTAATTTGCAAAAACTTTGAGAAATGCACTAAAGTGCATTTTTCAAAGTTGTAGGTTGCACACACACATGTCCTTGGGACATGTGTGTGCGCAACTATATGTGCACGGAACAATTTCAGGGTGCAACAGGGTGTCCTTTTGACACCCCTGCACCCTTGAAATTGCATGCGCAATTTGCGAGTACCTATTGGTACTCGCAAATAGCGTTCATAATTTCCATTCATTCCTATGGGCCTGTAGGCCTGTAGGCCCATAGGAATGAATGGGAAGCCATTCCTTATTTGCGACTCGCAATTTGCGAGTCGCAAATAAGAATGTGAAGGAATCGCTATTATTATAGCGATTCCTACATGCATAGGATTTAGCGAGTCCTTAATTGCGAATCCTTGATATTCGCTATTAAGGACTCGCAAAATCCTAGCATGATGCATGTGCCTGATGGTCACTGGATGCAAAATCATAAACATGTTGCGAACCATCTTTCCAAATGAGCTGTCAAACATATATCTTTGGGGGAACAAACACTCCAAATATTCTCCTGCACTGCACATATTCTGCCTGGTAAGGTTGTCAGCCGTCCTCTTGCTGAACCCAGAATCTCCCTTCAACTTTGACGCGATACAAAAGGGGATGATGGACGGAACGTTTGAGCCAATCAAACACTCACCCCCAGTCAACTGATCTGGGTTTAATCCATCATCATTCTTTAGCTCACTCCACCACTCCAGTTCAGACATGGCCATATGCAAATCAGTCTGACCCTGTGCCTCATGGGAACAGTCCAGCCCGAACTGCCAAGCCATGTCTTCCCTGGACCGGAAACAAGCATCCTAGGACCGGTTTCTGGCATTTCAGCCGTCATCAGCCAGGCTTGCTTGAATCCAGTGGCAAAGTGAGCAAGGGACCCACGTCTGGGCATACCCCCGCCAACTTAGGGCGACCAAAGCGATACAAAAGGGGATGATGGACGGAACGTTTGAGCCAATCAAACACTCACCCCCAGTCAACTGATCTGGGTTTAATCCATCATCATTCTTTAGCTCACTCCACCACTCCAGTTCAGACATGGCCATATGCAAATCAGTCTGACCCTGTGCCTCATGGGAACAGTCCAGCCCGAACTGCCAAGCCATGTCTTCCCTGGACCGGAAACAAGCATCCTAGGACCGGTTTCTGGCATTTCAGCCGTCATCAGCCAGGCTTGCTTGAATCCAGTGGCAAAGTGAGCAAGGGACCCACGTCTGGGCATACCCCCGCCAACTTAGGGCGACCAAAGCGATACAAAAGGGGATGATGGACGGAACGTTTGAGCCAATCAAACACTCACCCCCAGTCAACTGATCTGGGTTTAATCCATCATCATTCTTTAGCTCACTCCACCACTCCAGTTCAGACATGGCCATATGCAAATCAGTCTGACCCTGTGCCTCATGGGAACAGTCCAGCCCGAACTGCCAAGCCATGTCTTCCCTGGACCGGAAACAAGCATCCTAGGACCGGTTTCTGGCATTTCAGCCGTCATCAGCCAGGCTTGCTTGAATCCAGTGGCAAAGTGAGCAAGGGACCCACGTCTGGGCATACCCCGCCAACTTAGGGCGACCAAAGCGATACAAAAGGGGATGATGGACGGAACGTTTGAGCCAATCAAACACTCACCCCCAGTCAACTGATCTGGGTTTAATCCATCATCATTCTTTAGCTCACTCCACCACTCCAGTTCAGACATGGCCATATGCAAATCAGTCTGACCCTGTGCCTCATGGGAACAGTCCAGCCCGAACTGCCAAGCCATGTCTTCCCTGGACCGGAAACAAGCATCCTAGGACCGGTTTCTGGCATTTCAGCCGTCATCAGCCAGGCTTGCTTGAATCCAGTGGCAAAGTGAGCAAGGGACCCACGTCTGGGCATACCCCCGCCAACTTAGGGCGACCAAAGCGATACAAAAGGGGATGATGGACGGAACGTTTGAGCCAATCAAACACTCACCCCCAGTCAACTGATCTGGGTTTAATCCATCATCATTCTTTAGCTCACTCCACCACTCCAGTTCAGACATGGCCATATGCAAATCAGTCTGACCCTGTGCCTCATGGGAACAGTCCAGCCCGAACTGCCAAGCCATGTCTTCCCTGGACCGGAAACAAGCATCCTAGGACCGGTTTCTGGCATTTCAGCCGTCATCAGCCAGGCTTGCTTGAATCCAGTGGCAAAGTGAGCAAGGGACCCACGTCTGGGCATACCCCCGCCAACTTAGGGCGACCAAAGCGATACAAAAGGGGATGATGGACGGAACGTTTGAGCCAATCAAACACTCACCCCCAGTCAACTGATCTGGGTTTAATCCAGATATAAGCTGTGACAGAACTGTCACCCATCCGTCTGCACTCGACACAACATTCCTGAAAATGCAAAGCGAACAGTTAGGACTTGATTGTGCTAATGCCTGCAAACTGCATTAGTGTATGTCTGTGTTTCTATGCGTTAGCACATTAAAGTCAGATTCATTGGGTTTGCCAATGCTTATTAATATTTGTAGACTCAAGGAAGGAAATTATAAGTTGTTTTTACAGCATTGGGATATTTTTTTGATGCCTCCTCCTTTTCTCATCCAAAACCCAAGTACAACATTGTATTTATGGGCAATATCCCCTATGGTTAGTCTCCCACAACTTTCTTTTCTACTCCCGACACACGGTGTGGTTGGAGATGCATGATATTGCAGTGCACCATCCTTTAAAACTCCATCCTGCTTCCCCATCTCCTAAACACAGATTTCAGGACATACAGAAGAGAGCTGAAGACCTTTCTCTTTGGGCAGATGCATGGACTGGAGACTGCATGGCCCCTCAACTTACTTGCTTCAAAGGCTACTATACTTCCATTCCTCTCTTACAGTGCTTAGAAGCCAGTCTTGAGGCAGTCTGAGTGCTAACCCAAGCAAAATAAATTAAAATGAAAATCCCATGTGAAAGCAAGCTAAGTCAATACCAGAATACACCCAAAAAATGCACATTCAAGTTTCTGCTGCTATGTGTATATACATCCGTTGCATATGTCCAAAAAGGTGGCCTTGAAAGTCACAATGATTGCAACACATGGACAGGGTCCTATTTAAATGTGTGTGGCATTTAAACTCAGAAAAACATTTGGTCTGTGATTTCAAGGTTGGGTGCGAAGACAAAGTTTAATGCATGGCAAGCTGTTTGCACTGGAATTCTAACTAGCTGGGTAATTACAAGTGCAGCCCTCAATTAGGCATATAGTTGGTTTTGAGTCTGTCTATCAGTCCAACGAATGAAGACTGCTATTAGCAGCATTTGCTGGCCTACTTTCAGCAAGTACAAGGCCAAATCTGGGATTTGGCGCAGGAAGTAAAGGTTGTAACTTGGTGGTCTTCTAATATCACTGCTGTAACAAAGGACATGAATGCAATGGTGATGGGTGGAATGCTTGCAAAAGTCGGGCCACATTCCAGACAATCACTTTTGACACACTCTGCCACAAGCAAGAGGCCAAACAGTCTTGGTCTTGTTTCAAGATGTACAGTCCAGCCCAAACTCACAGGTCAGGTCCCTTCAAACACAAGCAACACCAGCCTGGGTTTGGCTTAGTTAGGCCTCATCAGTGAGGTATACCTTTAGACCAGCAAGCATAGTGGGTAAAACAAGCAAAGGGCTGAAGTGTAGTTGTTAGACTTGGCTTTTTCAGCGGGTTTACCCCCAGACTTTTTGCTTTTTGGCCTCCTGTTTTTGACCCTGTGTGTTGGTTTTAGGACTCTGGGCACTTTACCACTGCTAATCAGTACTAAAGTGCATATGCTCTCTGTGTAAAGTGTGTTATGGATTGGTGTTTCCATGATTGGCCTATTTGATCTATGTGTCAGTCCCTTGTAAAGTGCACTGAGAGTGCCAGGGCCTATAGATCAAATGCTGTTGGTGGGCTGCAGCACTGGATTGTGCCACCCACGCAAACAGCCCGTAAAGTGTAACTCGGGCCTGCCATTGCAGAGCCTATGCGCAGCCTGGGGCTGCCATGTCGACTCGGCAAGCGCACACACTTGCAAGTCCCTAAACCTTCCCTTTTCTACATGTTAGTCACCCCTAAGGTAGGCCCAAGGTACCCCTGTGGGCAGGGTGCGTTGTATGCGAAAGGTAGGACATGCCCTGGTGTGTGTGGCATGTCCTAATAGTGAATTACCGCCTAGTTCGTTTTTCACTATTGCAAGGCTACCTGTTCCCCATAGGCGAGAACGGGCAGTTTTGATTATTACAGCTTACAGCTTATAATCCCAACTGACCCCGGGAACATGGTAGAAATTCGAGTTTAGTATACCTGGACGCAGAATGATAAAATGCATCTTCTAGTGAAGTTGGTTTTAACATTCTGTGTTTGAAAATACCACTTTTAGAAAGTGGGTATTTTCTTGCCTAACCATCCAAGCCTGCCTCTGCGAGGTTGTGTATTCCTTGTCTGGAGTGTGAGTGACAGGGGCTGGGGGATGCCAGGAGACAGGGTGAGTCAGCACAGGGCTGAATAGCAAGATCTACATGTAGATGGGTGGGAGGAGTTGCACCTGGGCCCTGAATAGGACAGTGCCTTCCCTCCACAATGCTGGCTCCACCTCCTGTGGTGCGTCTGATGTCCCTGGCCTACTCTCTGAAAGAAGGGACGGAGACTTGTCAACAAAGTGCTCCAGAACTGGTTTGGACTAGGCAAAGGCCTCTCTGCCTTCAGAGAACAAAGGAATTTGGGATATAAATATTGGGGCCCTGACCCCATGAATTTAGATCTCGCTGGAATCAAGGAACCTGCCAAGAAGAAGAGCTGGAGAGCTGCTAGGAGGAGTACTGCCCCTTTGCTGAGTGATTGCTTTGTTGGGTTGGCCTGCAGTTGCTGCTTCTGTCTTGGGCAGTGAAAGGACTGAACTTTCTACAAACTTGTGCTGAGTATCTCCAAGGGCCTGAAACCGAGCTGGCCTCCTGTTAAGAAGTCTCAGGGACTACAAAGACTTCACAAGCCTCTGGGTACCGCTTCTGGAACGCTGTTTCAGTTGCCACAGAGGAAGGGAACTGCAACCGACTCCGTCAACCGAATCCATCCCTGACCGGTGACCTGTTTGCACCGCAGACCGCATCGCCCGCTTCGCATCGCAACCCTGGTCTCACCGTAGGCGACGTCCGACGCCGTCAACACCGAGCCGCTGCTTGCACCGTGACCTGTGGGCACCGCAGTTCGCATCCCATCGCTTCACTGAACCAGCCGGACCCGACCGACGCGGTCGCTGCAACTGGCTCAACAGTCGGGACCGCATCGCATTTGGGGCACCGCTCGCACGTTTGCGACGCACCGCTCCGACTCGCACCGCTGTCCGACGCCAGCTCCAGCACTCCGGCTTGGTCGCCTGCATCGCAACCTGTCAGCACCGCATCGTACACCGTCTCGCCCTGCACCGCACGCCTTGGACTCACCGACTCAGTCTGCACGACGCTCATCGAGCCGCTGCCTGCACCGCATCGAGGGACACCGCACCTTGCATCGCTCCGTCTTGCACCGCAACCGCGACGAACGCCGACCGGCTCGTACACTCCGTACCAGCCACCACGAGAAAGGTACTGTGACCGAGTCTGTTCACGACTCTGCTGGACCGTAGCGACGCGGTCGGCTGGAACTGTTGGACTCTGTGTAATTCAGCATCGCGGTAGACCCGGACGGGGCTACCGACTCGTACGAACTTTGCTTTTGTGTTATTCCTGCAAAGAAGAAGTTACCTTATCAAGTATTCATTTTTAAAGTATTTGTATTGTGGATTTTTATCATATTTGGTCTTGTCTTGAGTATATAAAAATTTTGGATATTTTTCTACACTGGTGTGGTGTCAGTTTGTAGTGCTTACACTGTATTACTGTTGGTTAGGTGCAAATGCTTTACACACTGCCTCTAGAATAAGCCTGACTGCTCGTGCCAAGCTACCAAGGGGGTGAGCAGGGGTTATTTTAGGAGTGTAACTCCCTTACCCTGACTAGGAAGAAGGGTCCCTACTTGGACAAAGGTGCAAGCCCTTGCCAACTAGAGATCCCATTTCTAACATTGGTTGGCAGCGGTGAGGATAGGACTTGTGTTTGCACTTGACTTACAGTGATTGGTGTGCACTACTACCATATCGCAGACCATTACGTACCACATACTGGTTCTTTTTCTTTTGGCCTATTTTTGATCTTGCCAGTTTTCAACTCACTACTTTTGTCATGCCTGAATCAACTGCATCATCCGTTGCATCTCTGGAAGTTATCTTTGAGGAGGATAGTTTGGAATCCTACGCCGTAAAGGAGCTACGAGCGATTTGTAAAAACCTGAAAGTCCAAATTAAAGGCCTCACAAGGAAGGAGGAGCTACAGAAGGCGCGGAGGGCCTGGGTAGCAGCCAGACATGCCAGTGGGCAGCCTGGTAATCTCAGTGAGGAGGTGGAGGAGCCTATTTCCAGGGTGGATGTGCTTTTGGGTGGGGGGGAACCCGCCAGGTCAGGCAGCAGCAGTCTGTCCCCAGAGGAGCTGGAGGACAGGCGGGAGGCAAGGCAGTTTGAGCTGCAGAAGCTCAGGCTGGAGAGTGAGCGGGAGGAGAAGAGATTAGCCATGGAGGAAAGGAGGATGATTTTGGATCATGAGCTTAAAATGAGAGAGCTGGAGCTGGATTGGGAAGCCGGTAGGGCTTTGTCCAGCCCAGATGGTGGCAGCAAAAGTGTAGTGTCCAGTACTGAGGATGAGGTAGACACACACACAGATTTGGGGCCCTACTTCAAGGAGGGGTTGACATACACCAGGGGGTTCAGGATTGTGAGGTTACTCCAGTGGTGCGTAGTGTCCCTGAGGTAGATTGGGGAACGGGCGCAGGGGATCATATTCCTGGTAGTGGGAGGGACACTCTACTGACTCTAGATGAGAGGTGCAGGGAGAGGGGTTCCCCCATGGTAGAAGCCCTGGTAAGTGAGTATGAAAACCAGCCAGAAGAGTATGGGTTGAGGGACAGCAACAGTCAGACACTGTCTCGCCAGTCTTGTGAGAATGTTGTGGGGTACTTGTCTGAGGCACTGGATGGTTGGGTGAAGGGCAGTTTGGTTAACACCTGTGTGGGGCTGTGTGATTCAATTGTTGGAGAGCATATTTTAAGTCCCTGTTTTCCAGAGCTATGCCAACACCCAGTGGAGTGTGAGTTCTCTGACCCCAGGGAGCTTGCACTGGAGGCAGACCTTTTGGTGGATTCCAGAGGGTCTGGAGAAGCATCTGGGAGTGATCCTGGAGGAAGTGGCTTAGGTATTTCCCAACCAAGAGTGGTGGGAAAGGTTTGTAATAGCCCAGATAGGTCCCGGTGTCATGGGAAGGGTGTAGGGACTCACGTCCTGTCTCTGCGGAGAAGGAGTGATAAGGGGCTGCTGCCCAAGGTGCCCAAAACCCGGTCCCGGAGCCTGGGTGGTTCCAGGAGGGAACCCCAGGTGGGGAGCCTAGACTGTACTGGTAGGCCGTCCGTTGAGGGAGATCTCCTACTGACAGGAGAACATGGAGCCTCTGTAAACAGAGCTCCAGTGGTTCTGGTGTCTGGCAGTACCGCTCCAGTTGGGAGGGTGCAGAAGTCCAGAGTGAGGGGTGAGAGGGGGATGTGTTCCCCAGTGGGAGAACCAGTGAGTCAGAGGCCAGCCAGAAGGGCTGAGCCTCCTAGCAGTGACCATGGTGACACCACTTCTGCCCTGGGGATCTTTGCGCACTGTCAGGTGGACAGTGGTCGGGAGATCTGCGCCAGGCAGACTCTCATGCAACACATGAGTCATGTGTTGCCCTCATGGGGGGTATGCGTGCTCCCAAGGAAGTCCTGGTGCGCCAGGCAGGTGCTCAGCTGCAGGGTTCAGTCCCTGGGTTAGGAGGCCAGGTTCAGGTCCTGCCTGACCTGGAGGGAAGGACGACTGTAAGCAGTGTCCTGACCGGTTTGTCTTCTAGGGGTACCACTCCAGGTGGGAGGGTACAGAACTCTGGAAGGGGGTGCAGAGGGAGGGAGTCCTCGCCTCTGACCCCTGTTCAACCTGGGGGTTTAGATCCAAGGGTGGTGAATCAGTTGCAGGGTCAAGGCCCTGAACTGGTGGAAGAATTGTGTAGGAGGTCTGATTCCAGCATCCTGACAGTTTTTGGTTCTGGGGGTGCTTCTCCGGGGAGGAGAGGGCCGGACCCCAGAAGGAGAGGTAAGGGGAGGAGAGCCTCGCCCGAGACCTCTGGTGAACCTGAGGGTGCAGACCCTAGGTTGGAGCATCAGTGGTTCTTTAGAACTGCACTGATGAGAGGAAGAGTGGAGTATGGTTACTATGTACCAGGGGTTACTGCCGCCCACTCTGTTAGTTGGCAAAGGCCAGAGACATCTGGAGGGCCTAGGGCCTGGTCCTGGCCATCCATTGAGGGTGATCCCCTCGTGTCTAAGGAACTGGGGGGGACTGCTGTAACGAGCATCCCACCGGTTCCGGTGTCTGGCAGCCCCGCTCCTGTTGGGAGGGGGCATGAGTCTAGAGAAAAGGGTGAGGGGGGGGGCGCTGTCCCCAGTGGAAGGACCAGTGGGTCAGGGGTTGCCCGCTCTGAGGTCAGAGCACCCCAGGACTGACCCTGGTGAGGCCACTTCTGGCCTGGGGGTCTTCATGCTCTGTCAGGTGGACAGGAGGCTGGAGACCTGCCCCAGGCAGACTCTCGCACAACTCATGAGGAGTGTGTTTCCCTTGGGGAGGGTTGGTGTCCTCCCCCGGAAGTCCTGGGTTGCCAGGCACAGGTTCTACCTAAGGGTACAGACCCTGGGTTGAAGGACCAGGTTCAGGGTGTCCCCCCTGACCTGGAGGAAGGGGCGACTGCTAACAGTGCCCCTACCAGTTTGTCTTTTGGGGGTACCGCTCCAGGTGGGAGGGTACAGAGCCCCAGGGAGGAGGACCGGAGGTGGGGGAGGCCACCCCAGTCCCCTGTCCAGCCTAATGGTACAGACCCTAAGCTGGAATCCCAGTTGCAGGATAGAACCCCTGAACTGGTGGGCAAACTGTGCAGGACACCTGCCACAGGTGCCCTGACAATTCTGGAAGGGGGTACCGCTCCAGGTGGGAGGGTACAGAGCCCCAGGGAGGAGGACCGGGTGTGGGGAGGCCACCCCAGTCTCCTGTCCAGCTGCCGGGTACAGGCCCGGGGTTGGTGGGTCAGTGTCAGGATGTCATACCTGACCTGACAGGAGGGAGAGTGGACCAAGGGTGCCAGGCACCTGGGGCTACCGCCCCCCACTCTCTGACGCCAAGAGGTTAGAGAGCCCTGAGAGGCATAAGGCCTGGGTCTCCCCACTGACAACTGTCGGTAGCCACTGTGGCTTACTGTCCTGGTGGACAGCATTGCCCCTGAGAGGGGGACAGGAGTCACACCCGGGGGTGGACTGGGCCACACCACTGTGTTGGCCATGTGGGCACTGTCAGCCTGTTGGGACACATCTGTGAGCAAAGTAAGTTTAGGCGCTGCACAGATGGGGTTCACAGGTGAAGAGAAGGGTACCCCATGGGTCAGCTTAGTGGGCCCTGAGAGTATGGATAGAGGGATCCAACTGGGTTTGGAAAGGCGTAGAACCAGAACGTGCCCCCGCTGTTGTGGGCCAGGTCTATGTTCTATCGCCCCAAGCAGGGAAGTCCATCAAGGGATTGATTAGTCTACCCTGGCTTTAGGCTGGGAGGGGTTGTGTTAGACTTGGCTTTTTCAGCGGGTTTACCCCCAGACTTTTTGCTTTTTGGCCTCCTGTTTTTGACCCTGTGTGTGTTGGTTTTAGGACTCTGGGCACTTTACCACTGCTAATCAGTGCTAAAGTGCATATGCTCTCTGTGTAAAGTGTGTTATGGATTGGTGTTTCCATGATTGGCCTATTTGATCTATGTGTCAGTCCCTTGTAAAGTGCACTGAGAGTGCCAGGGCCTATAGAACAAATGCTGTTGGTGGGCTGCAGCACTGGATTGTGCCACCCACGCAAACAGCCCGTAAAGTGTAACTCGGGCCTGCCATTGCAGAGCCTGTGCGCAGCCTGGGGCTGCCATGTCGCCTTGGCAAGTGCACACACTTGCAAGTCCCTAAACCTTCCCTTTTCTACATGTTAGTCACCCCTAAGGTAGGCCCAAGGTACCTCTGTGGGCAGGGTGCGTTGTATGCGAAAGGTAGGACATGCCCTGGTGTGTGTGGCATGTCCCAATAGTGAATTACCGCCTAGTTCGTTTTTCACTATTGCAAGGCTACCTGTTCCCCATAGGCCAGAACGGGCAGTTTTGATTATTACAGCTTATAATCCCAACTGACCCCGGGAACATGGTAGAAATTCGAGTTTAGTATACCTGGACGCAGAATGATAAAATGCATCTTCTAGTGAAGTTGGTTTTAACATTCTGTGTTTGAAAATACCACTTTTAGAAAGTGGGTATTTTCTTGCCTAACCATCCAAGCCTGCCTCTGCGAGGTTGTGTATTCCTTGTCTGGAGTGTGAGTGACAGGGGCTGGGGGATGCCAGGAGACAGGGTGAGTCAGCACAGGGCTGAATAGCAAGATCTACATGTAGATGGGTGGGAGGAGTTGCACCTGGGCCCTGAATAGGACAGTGCCTTCCCTCCACAATGCTGGCTCCACCTCCTGTGGTGCGTCTGATGTCCCTGGCCTACTCTCTGAAAGAAGGGACGGAGACTTGTCAACAAAGTGCTCCAGAACTGGTTTGGACTAGGCAAAGGCCTCTCTGCCTTCAGAGAACAAAGGAATTTGGGATATAAATATTGGGGCCCTGACCCCATGAATTTAGATCTCGCTGGAATCAAGGAACCTGCCAAGAAGAAGAGCTGGAGAGCTGCTAGGAGGAGTACTGCCCCTTTGCTGAGTGATTGCTTTGTTGGGTTGGCCTGCAGTTGCTGCTTCTGTCTTGGGCAGTGAAAGGACTGAACTTTCTACAAACTTGTGCTGAGTATCTCCAAGGGCCTGAAACCGAGCTGGCCTCCTGTTAAGAAGTCTCAGGGACTACAAAGACTTCACAAGCCTCTGGGTACCGCTTCTGGAACGCTGTTTCAGTTGCCACAGAGGAAGGGAACTGCAACCGACTCCGTCAACCGAATCCATCCCTGACCGGTGACCTGTTTGCACCGCAGACCGCATCGCCCCGCTTCGCATCGCAACCCTGGTCTCACCGTAGGCGACGTCAGACGCCGTCAACACCGAGCCGCTGCTTGCACCGTGACCTGTGGGCACCGCAGTTCGCATCGCATCGCATCGCATCGCTTCACTGAACCAGCCGGACCCGACCGACGCGGTCGCTGCAACTGGCTCAACAGTCGGGACCGCATCGCATTTGGGGCACCGCTCGCACGTTTGCGACGCACCGCTCCGACTCGCACCGCTGTCCGACGCCAGCTCCAGCACTCCGGCTTGGTCGCCTGCATCGCAACCTGTCAGCACCGCATCGTACACCGTCTCGCCCTGCACCGCACGCCTTGGACTCACCGACTCCGTCTGCACGACGCTCATCGAGCCGCTGCCTGCACCGCATCGAGGGACACCGCACCTTGCATCGCTCCGTCTTGCACCGCAACCGCGACGAACGCCGACCGGCTCGTACACTCCGTACCAGCCACCACGAGAAAGGTACTGTGACCGAGTCTGTTCACGACTCTGCTGGCCCGTAGCGACGCGGTCGGCTGGAACTGTTGGACTCTGTGTAATTCAGCATCGCGGTAGACCCGGACGGGGCTACCGACTCGTACGAACTTTGCTTTTGTGTTATTCCTGCAAAGAAGAAGTTACCTTATCAAGCATTCATTTTTAAAGTATTTGTATTGTGGATTTTTATCGTATTTTGTCTTGTCTTGAGTATATAAAAATATTGGATATTTTTCTACACTGGTGTGGTGTCAGTTTGTAGTGCTTACACTGTATTACTGTTGGTTAGGTGCAAATGCTTTACACACTGCCTCTAGAATAAGCCTGACTGCTCGTGCCAAGCTACCAAGGGGGTGAGCAGGGGTTATTTTAGGAGTGTAACTCCCTTAACCTGACTAGGAAGAAGGGTCCCTACTTGGACAAAGGTGCAAGCCCTTGCCAACAAGAGAGCCCATTTCTAACAGTAGTCCAGACCCAGTGTCATTGACGGAGACATTTCCAAGCGTCTGCACAACAAAAGGAGTCTTATTTTTTTTTTTAAATTGCACCATTGTATTAATAATAGGAAACCTACACCCGGAGGGACAATATTTTTATAAAAGATATTCAGAACACTTGTCTGCCAAATAATATTTTTGCTAACGAGCTTCCCATGCAACCGAAAATAAAATATACCATTCTTAGGCATTACATTTAGAATGTGCTAGTGTTCGTGTGTGCAGGTTACAAAGAGAATTTCCATAATAAGGAAACATTTAACTTTAAACTTTAGAAGCCCCCAAAACAATGTGACATGCTGATCAGTAGTTACATACTGGTAGACTAATCAGTTGTTTGGGGTTTTAAGGATTTCGGGAGGAAAATAAATCGTCTGAAAGAAATATTGTATCCTAAGTAATACGTACAAAAAGATTTACACATTAAGTGCAGACTTTCTAGAATTAACTGCAATGGGACTATAGCATTGTAAACAATATTTAGGACACGATAGTGCTGTCAGACGATAGTTTGATTGAGATATCCAGATATCATACTATATCTTAAAACGTATGCACAGTGAAAAATACACACAAAATAATATTTGATGTTTTCACTGTAGCAAGAAATTGAGCCAACATGACTTACAAACCACATATCTTGAAATGGGCAATATATTTAGGGAAATTTAAAGTTTGGGGAAATTCAGAAGCGACATGGAGGAGCTCTCAATGTGATAAAGAAATTTGATGAAGGCTTCTCTGGAATTCGCCTCACACTGTTGAGTGGCTTTGCAACGTCTTAACCCTTCACCGGAAGCAGTTTTAGCATGTTTCATATTATAATGATTTATTGTTTCTTACTAAAAGTGTTTGGATCGTTAATGCTATTGTACTCATGAATATTAATACAAAAAACAACAGACTCTGTATAAAAAGATTATGAGTATATATGCAAAGTGCTAATTATCACAGTTGCTATAAGTCTAAACATGTCGATCGCTGTCCTACAAATTAAACTTAAAAACAATGTCAAAGATATAACATCATATCATCAGCATAACAATTTTAGAATTAACTTACACTATGGATAGAAGGACCACCTTACAGACTTTTAGAGAAACCTTACAAACCAAGAGTTAACCATATATATTCCACTAGTTCAGTGGGAGAAATAAACAAATGCTAGAGATATTTGGGAAAGGATGTGGCATAACGGCCAGAACGGCTGACTTTAGAACTGGGAACCAGGTTTGAGGCTCAGCGTCGACTCAACATCCTGTGATTCTGAGCAAATCACTAAATGCCCCCATGCCTAACAGAAAATAAATGTGTGTGTCCTTGTGTAACGTAACTGATGCTCATGTAAAGCACTCCAATACGTTCAGAATAAATTCGCGCTATATAAAACAAAAAAAAACAAGAAAAACAAACATTTGCCTTGAGAGATGAGCATGAATGACAATTCAAAGTATTACAAACACTAGTGATCTCCCAATCACATACCTATACCAGAACATCAGAACAAGCTAGATTACTGTTCGGATATCTATAGTTGAGTTGTACTGTGCCACATAGCTTGCCACATTGTACACCACACAGGCCTTTTTAAAGGGCAGGGTTGAATTTGTAGCTAAACGTTGTGTGCTAAATATATATGTTAATTGGTACTTATATAGCATGTTAACACTATTGGTATGACTTCATAGCACTGCTGGCGAACTGCTGATTGCTTTTAACCATGGACGTGGTGTTTCCTGTAGGCTGGAGTCTGTTTAGTGAGATACAATTTTCCTAATCAAATGTCTTTCTCTCACATGGATCATTTCTATCTTGCCAGTATTGATACAACAACCTGAGCTACTGTGTAACCATTGGAGAGAACCAATGGTCTTAAGATTTGAAAAGAATGATGAGAAAACCATTGATGTTGGCAAGTGCATTTATGTTGAGGCTATGGAAAAACTCTCACTAAACTTCATTTATACAATGCTCTTTATCAAATATTGAGGTCTCTCCAAACACTGGTGTTAATTCTTGAGCCTTAAAGCATGGGAGTCTAGTTTATTGACAGACCTGTCCTGTCCAAGGAGATGAGATATCAGTTGTTGGGAGAAGGAGAGTAAAGAGGTGTTCTCTCTGCGTTTTGAGTGAAGATCACTCTACAGTTCTCAGGCCTATGCTGCGAATCTGTATCCTGCTGCACGGTTTCATAGAAATAGGAAAGCAACCAAATCATTCTGGACCTGTGGATAGTAAAATATCACTGAGCCCAAGAGGCCAGCCAGGACGTGGCCATGTAAATGGTAAATCAGAAAGCCTATAATGTCATCTTGACGAAAATCTTAGCTTGCCCTGGTAGCCAACAGAGATTCCTACAAAAATCTTAAATATGGCGACTTTTAGTTGGGCAGCAGCGTATTGCGCTTACTCCAGTCACTAAACGTTCCACTCTCCTCAAAAGGTGATCTTCAATTCAAGCAACGGTTCATCATGACTTGACAGTTGTATTGTATGAGAAGGTGTAAGATTATGAAAAGTCCACTTATCAGAATTATGAAAGAAAAAAAACATATTGCGGAAGCTCTATATATAATTCTTTATTTTTCTGTAAGGTTGGTAAATGGGATTATTTGACTGTAACTACTATTATTTACTGAGCATAAGTTAAGGAACAACTTTACCAGTGACTTGAGTGTATATTTGAAAGGTAGTTTAATTGCAGGTACTACATGATAATAGTACAATCATCCAGAAGTATGAAATATAGTAATCACACACAACCCGTCAATCAAAATACATATGAAGCAGACTATGAGGGGTTCCCCTATAATATGGGGGATTAAAGATAATAAAACCATATTAAAAGTGAGTACAACAGTAGGAATTGTGGCCTCTAATTATCTAGGAGAGAGGAGATCCAGGAGATAGGAAGTTCAACCCATATTGGTGTTACATTTTCAGGGCTGCTTGGTCATAAAGACACAGAGGCAGGTGCTAAAAGTCAAAGACAACCCGGCTTTAAAAGTTTCTATAGGTTATACTCTATAACCTGTCATCCAAAGTTGGCAACCACCTTTTTAAAAGCAGATACAAATAACTCTCTTTAATCTGACAGCCTCATTCAACCACCAACACCAAGGTCTGACATCCACTAGTCTACTTAACTTAACCCTAAACTGCTGGGATGTTTGTGACAATAACTAAGCACGTTGATTAGTGACCAGCCATAAATGTATTTATTGTCTGAATTGTGTAGTGTGCTGGAAGTGGTCTGGGTGTTTGAAAGGCTGTATAGCAGTAATATATAATGCAAATAAAATAACAAATGCAATGGGATCCAAAATGCCAAAAGCATAGTTTGAGGAAATGTATATGTTACTGTTATTTTGTAGTTTTCTACCTAATCTATTTTTCTCTTTTCTGTAATAAAAGCCATTAGAAATAAAAATTTCATTCAAGTTGGCAACAGAATAAAAACTCTTGTGCTATCTATTTAGCACCTTTTATTAAAAGAAAATATCCTTATCAATGTTTAAAGAATGTCATGAATGTGCACTTTCCAAGACAATATTGTTCCTTCGTATGGAGCACGTGCAACAAGAAACCCGTGTTCCCAAAAGCTAATGAGCAAAATCATCTTTAGGTATCATATGATTAGCATCAGCAATGTTGATTTCAAAAATATTTTTAAAAAGAGCAAAGCTGACAGGTGAAGCAATCACTCTACCAAAAGATGCCTTGCTCGTCCTTAAAGACCATTATATTGGACCATCAGCACAGCTTTATCAAGACCCAGGAGGACAGGAGAGTCCAGTGAGGACACTTTGAACCTTACATTGGTGTAGAGGCTGAGAAACCACTTTCACTAGAGCTTCTGGCCAAATGAAATTCCTCATAAGCGGCCAAAACTGAGAACCTAGCTTGGGGCCTATGCAGATGTAGGCCAAGATCTCTTCTTGTGAACTAGGCAACGTAACCAATTCCTGCCCAGGGGATGGGACAGCCAGCTCTGAGAAGTGACAACAGTGGTGCGGGAAGTCGGGGAGCGGCTGGTGCTGCAGCACCCCAGATAAATTGCAGACAGTTTGGTAGGAGTATAAGCAATAAACAATCTCTCTATTGTGACTTTCTTGCAGCAAGTGGCATACTTTTGAAGGCTGTCACAGGTTGGAACTGATTGAAACAAACTACTGTTAAGTGTTAATGGCATTCAGATTCATGCTTACATTTCATCCTGAAATGTCCACATTATTTTCAGTGAATACCCTGCTATGGTTTATTTATCAATGTTAGGTATTTGATCAGGCACACATCAAATCTGAAGGAGTTCAACGCTTTAAGGTGAACACTCTTACTGCAGCAGGAGCATCCCACACTGGAGATGCTGTACATAGAATAGCGTGTTTTGTACAAATTACCAAGCAAAAATGTACTACGCAGTTTTCCGAAAATATTTTAAGAAAACATGGTTCAAAGTGCACCACAGGAACCAATGTTCTGATTAATGTCTTTTGGAAACACCCCACATTCAAGAGGGGCGTAGTATGGCTCATTTTGCCATACTCACTCGCTAAGAAGTAGGTATTTCTCATAATCCCTGTTTTAGTGGTCTGTCGAAATGGTCCGCATTCACACTCTCAAACGTGTACTGGTTCAGTACACCAAGGCAGAGTGGTCTGCGTGTCTGGAGGGAGCCTCCTGCTGAACTTCGCTGCTCACTAGCGCAATGCAGAATGTGGTGAGGGTCCCCTTGCTGTCACACACTATTCATTGGCCACAGGATCAAAGGTGCTGGGGACAGGTGACCTTCATATGTCTTTGGACTTAAGATGCCTTTGCTGCTCATTCTTGAATAGAAGCTCACATGATAGTTTTTTTTAGTATGAATCATACGTTAAGCTAGGAAATGGAATGGTGAGCTCCCCGCTGTATGGAATGATGATGTCCATGGCTAGTAGGGTATTTATGCAGAGGACACAAACATTGAAGAAAGAGTTCCATAGAAGGGCCACATTTACAACAACTATTGTGTTCCTTCTTAGTTTGAGAGACTCCAGGGCATACGCTGGAAGGGTTGTCTGCAGGCTGGTCTGCGTCTGTCAAGAGCTTGGTTGCGAAGCAAACATTGGTCTGGAATGGGCTTGGTCAGTGAATGAAAGGAGTTGTGGCCAAAAAGAATGTAACTGTTACTTTTACTGTCTTGTCATTTGTTGTATGCTAACAGATTTTTTTTTTTTTTTTTTTTTACTTTTAGTGGCTTTTTAGAGTTTTAGAGGTGGTTGTGGGCTTTATTTTGCTGTGCCAACATTGGAAAGGTGCTACACGCCATCTTTGCTTAATAAAGAAAGAGATGTATGTGAATTACTGTAGTAGCAGCACAGTGTGGATGAAGTGGTGCTGGTAGTTTGGCGTTTGTCTGTTTGCCTCTGTTCCAAACATTTTCGCATTAATGTCTGGCAGTGCTGACAGGAAGCCTAACAGTCTAGCCAGTCTCAGCATGGCCCCGAAATTACGTATATTTACTGCAAATTAATGCAGGCATTTCGGCCACCTATGGTTACAGCACGGCACAGTTGGCAGCTTTCTCCAATGCTCATTAACATTTACAACTTCTGCAGGAACTGAGGGGAACAGTTTATGGAAACCGGCTTCTGATTTCACCCAGCCATGTGTTCGCGAAAAAACATGGCTGCCTGAAAAACTGCACGCGGTCTCTGCTTCACAGACTCGACTTCCAAGAAATGCGCGACCCTTCAGTGATCAGAACTTGATTTAGAGCAGCGGCGCTGAACCCCGCGTCAATCACTGCCTGTTCTGTTGATAGCCTGACAGACCTCGCCATTACGGCAGCGTTTTTAACAGCACCCCTCAAATCAGGAATTTTACGCTCCGTCCGTGTATTCTCAGAGATGCTGGCAGGTCGCAGCGCCGTAGACCAGAAAACCATAAAACATGGCAGTACTTACAACGGATCTGAGGCGGTTGTCTTTCACCAGCTTCATGGAGGATCTGTAGCAGTTTGCGAGGTCGTCTCTGTGGGTGTCATTAATGTGGCCTCGTGCAATGGGCCCCACCGTGTGGATGACATCTGAAAAAGAGAAAAAAACAAGGAGTAAATATACATGTGCTCGCATTTGCTGACGCACGGTCCTGCCATTTATAACGTGTGTCTTTGGAGGAATAGTTATAAAATTCGACATAAAAGCATTCAGTGCTGGCAGCCGCACCAAGAACACAATTGC
This sequence comes from Calotriton arnoldi, assembly GCA_963921515.1. Lineage (NCBI taxonomy): Eukaryota > Metazoa > Chordata > Amphibia > Caudata > Salamandridae > Calotriton > Calotriton arnoldi. The sequence continues at coordinate 343,339 of CAWUFW010003960.1, forward strand.
AACGACTAGGAAATGACAGAGACAGCTGTGTGAATTGCACATTGAAAACCAAACAACTGGAAAGCAAATTGCACGTTATTATAGCGCAAGATACATTCTATTGCTTTAGATGCAAGTCAAGGGGTGTAGAATGATGCAGTGGCATATGACTGTCAAATTCTATTTTTGAACGGGTGAACTGTAAATTAAGAGGTCTTTTAGGAGTGCCTAGGTATATCCGTAGACATGGGGTGTTTCATTATCCTAACAAGTTGGAAAGTATCGAGTTTAATTATTAGGACAAATTAACCCTCGTGAGCGATCCGTAAAAGGTCATTGTCAGATTTGTTTTGCTGCAATGTTCTAGTGATAACATGGGGCCTGGAAGGCTGGGATGGAAATAAAGGTCTCCAGACTCAGCAGTGGCGGCTCCTCCGCTAAGGCGGAGGAGCTTTGCCCCACAACCTTTCAGCAGTGTAAAAAAAGGAAAAATAAAAATGAATTTAACTCGACGTTATCATGTAATTTGTTACTGCTACGGCAATTTTGCGGGCGGGCTGCTCTGCTCACAGAGCAGGGGGAGGAGTGGTGAACACTCTGTAAGTGTGCATAAATGTTTGGCTGGCCGTCTTGGGATGGCCAAACAGTAATGCGCACTTTGCTTGTTCTCAACCCAGGCTGCATTATAGCCTGGGTGGAAAACATGCCAAGGCTTCCAGTCCCCGTTGGAGCGCCGAACCACGGCACTCAGACCAATCAGTGTTGTGATTGGCTTAGGGGAGCCTGGGTGCTTCCTGTTCTGGCCCGACTCAGAGGAGAGACGCGGCGATAAGGTAAGTTTGTTTTTATTTTTTGTACACCCTCCCCGCCCGCCAATTCCGATCCATGCCAGCTGCCACTGAGCCTCAGTAGTACTAGTTATGAGTGGGGCACGTGGCGGTGACTGCACCTGGTATATACTAACAGCGTGGGGTGAGTTAGTTAGCAGGGGCAGGAATCGCCTCCTATTTCGAGTTTTCACTCCGACAACTGCGCATTATACAGAGATTTCCATGTTTAATGTATCAAATTGCACATGTATCTGTATTTACCAGGCTTTTTCCCACTGTAAATTTGACTTGGCTGAAATTTACCAATGGAAAATTGGGAGGAGGTGCCGGGGTCTCAGGGACCCCCGACCACCCACGGTGCACCTCTGCATGTAGGTGCAGTAATACATTTGCACTTGCCTACAGGGAGTGGGGTCTAGACCTCTCTTTGACCTGAGGGGCATCCTGCACCAGTAAAAGACCGAATTAAAATACAGCTCTGTTTTCCAATGTTGAGCCCTCCCCTTGGGGACGCATGAGCTGTCAGAGTTTGTGCCTGCGCTGAGAACAGCACATTTTCTAGTGTAATCAAGAGCAGTGGCGGCTGGTAGGGGATGTGGCGGAGAGTAAAATTTTTTTTTTTAAGAAAACTTACCTATGGGTCGTCAGCCGCCGCCTCGCCTCTGTCCCGCTGTATCATGCCTCCCTGAGGCTCTCAGGCTCCCAGACTTCCCTAACCAATCACAACGCTGCCTTACAGCAACGTTGTGATTGGTCTGAGCGCTGTGGTTGGCGCTCAGAGAGGGACTGGGTGCCTGTGCAAGTTTTCCACCTAGGCTGTACAATACAGCCGGTGGAGAACATGCAAAGTGCGCATGACGGTTTGGCCATCCCAAGATGGCCGTCCAAAACGTCATGCGCACTTATGGTGCAGCAACCACTCCTCCTCCCTCTATGTCACGCTATCCCAGCCCAACCCCGCCCTAACCTGGAGCTTGCAGCCAGACAAAAATAAATTGATAATAACATTATGTTATTATCATTTTATTTTTACTTTGCTCTGCTCTTAGAGCAGTGGGGAGACACCCCTCCGCCTTAGCGGAGGAGACACCCCTGGGTGCACTGGTCGCTACTGGGCCCACTTAGGGAGTTAATCCTGCACTGTGGAACACACTGGACAGCGTGCCTGATGTATTTTTTGGGCTCTTGTGTGTCCCTGGAGCTACTCAACTTGGTAGAGTGACCCACAGAACCACATGTGCCCTCAGAGGAGCTTGTAGAGGATATGCCAGGTTCTACAGGGTAAACACCATTGCGTGAGGTTCACCTGCAACAACAACAACACATGCCTGTAAAAGTTGTGCCACCCTTGCCTGCTCAATTTCACTCTCAGAAGGAGCGTTCATCACGTTAGGAAGGAGGAGACATTTGACGTCCTACACCGAGGAACCATGACGGGGGACGCCTGCCCGTAGCTTCGAGTCTAGGTGTAACTACCTAATCAGTTCCGAAGATGGGAACCACAATGAGCATTCAGGGCCCACATATGATGTCACAAACTACCCCTCTCAAATTCCTCACCACCATCTCACAATCAGCAATAACAGCTGTGTTGATCCTGTCAGTTATGCTAAAATCGTTTTAATTTTTAAGTTTTTATACAGTGCTGAAAACGCCCCAGAAGGCATCAGAGACCTGAGCACCAGGAGTCAAGGTGAAAGTAGGAAGTGAAATTCACAAGCAGCAAGACAGTAACCTTGAGGTCCAAGGGCAAAAGACCACCCAATAAATGTCAACAGATAAGGTCAGGGGTAAAGGTGGTCGGCCATATTAGGGATGGATGGGGAAGGCTGGAGCGCTAATTTTGCTTGGATGTTTCTGTGGGGGAGCTGACGCTCGCCATGTAAGTAATGTGGCGAGGAGAACTTAACTCGGAGTATTGAAGATTACCGGTAAGTAACCTGGGCATCACTTAAACACAGCAAGAGGAGGGAAGAATGTGACAGGGTGCAAATAAGACTGACATAGTATACCGCAGAAGGTGAAGGGCGTGCAGTACAAACTAAACCACCACAGAAACGGCATCATTGCTTGTAAGCAAACGAGCGGTATGAGTTTTGCCCCTACATTTACTGTCGAAGAGAAAACTATTTTGATGATTTTATCACAGTTTCAAACACGACCCCTTCAAAGATGAAATAATGTGCACATTGTCTCACTTTAAGTCACTGGAAGACGAATGGGATCAGTTTCCTTCTGTCTCTTTGATTAAGTAAATCAGTTCAGAAATCTTCGCTCTAATTTTAATGACTTTTTGTATCTCCAGAAACGCTTGCAGAGGACATGCAAAAATTACTTTCATCCACCAAGACCGCAGGGTGTGCAGAGCGCGCTCAGAAAACATTCATTTTTACAATTGGCGGTCTTGCATGCTTAATATTTCTGATCAAGTACGGCTATAAAAATAGGCTTTTGGAACCCGTTGGTTTGTCCACAAATGAGAGTAAGGCATTCAAAGTGCTAATGAACTGGAAGCCGGCGCAGGTTCTTTTCATGCATTCACCCACGTTCCTGAAGACGCCCATTTTGAACAACCTGGCAGTCCTCAATTAATTTAACAAAGAAAATATGTCACAATACATTAATGCTAGTTCTGAAATCTAATTTATGAAGTTCAGGTGAAGAAATGGCCTTCCCTGCCAGATACTCTTACACACAGGCCGTCATGAGGCTTAATTTACATTCCGACAACAACAACAAAAACGTTCTGGCTCATATTCAGGCGAGGCAAAAATGGAGACACTGAATGAAGATTGATATTGAATTAAGATTAACATGATTTTAATAAGTGTGCTCAATGATTCCCCTCTTTGCCAGAACATAAATATTGCCCAAACTCTTGCCGAAAACTCTCTTGCATTGCTTTAAATGATATAAAAGTGGCCAGTGAAAACGACCACAATATTTACATTTAACTAGAAATAAGCCACGTTGTAAACCCTTGTCTTCCACCCCATCAAGGCCTCTCTTAAAAGTTTGCTAGATCAGGGATTTTCATCGAGACTAGTCAGTTGGAGAAAACTGCTGAAAGAGGTTAGTTTTTTAAGCAAAGCATTTTTTTTTAGATGGAGCATATATATATATATATATATATATATATATATATATTCACTGAAAAAACCATAGGTTTCAGGGGCGTTATAGTTAGTTGGACATTTCACTCGTACAAAACCATAGAAATTCCCCCGTTATAGTCAGTTCAGCTAACTATAACTCGCGCGCCCGCAATGCACTGCTGATGACGTCACATATTACATCACTCATGACATGGTCAGTGACATCACTCATGACATCACTGATGACATCTCAAATGACATCACTGATGACATCACTGATGACATCATCCTTGTGATAGAGTGGCAGACCTCCTCTCACCCTAATATAACCTTTGATACACACACTCAAAAATACAAACTAACATTTTCAAAACAATGGACATATCAATACCAGTTACAACACACCTATTCATTAATTCCAAGATCTACACACACATCCACTCATTCACCAACAGTCACTATACAGTCACTCATACATGTACTCACTCATCATATGTACTCATACACCTATACATCCTGTTACACACCGCCACTCATCCATAGAGTTACTCACACACATAGTCACACATGCAAACAAAGTATCAAACATCCATTTACTTGCATATACAGTTATACACACACTACCACACTTACTTCTACAGAAACTTACACATACTTACTCTCTTAAACAATCACTTATAGAAACACCTACTTATTTGTACAGGAACTCTTCCAATCTCTCACTCTCACATATACTTACTTATATACACCAATACTCACATATACTAGTTTAAAACATATGTAGTTACTCATAAAGACACTATTGAGACAGTCATTCACTCACTAACACACCCATACACATACTCATCCACCTATACAGTCCTGCACACATGCTGTCTTCAACACATACAAACAGTGAGTCACTCATTCATGCATCTATGCACTAAGTAATACCCCCACCGAACCATACAGACACTCAGACACTCATACTGATACTCAAAAACCAACTAATAACCCATATAGACACTCATGTAGCTACTCACCAACCCATGCAGCCACTTATACACAAAGTGAGAGACTGATACAGATATTTTCATATTTAAACATTACTCACTAACCCATGTATTCACTAAGATACACTTAGGGGACGATTCCGATTCGGGCAGGAAATCTCTCCGACCGAGCCGGACCCGGAGAGATTTCCGACCGAATTGGACCCTAGCAGTCCGACCGAACGAGTACGATGCGTTCGCATGCTATCGTACTCGATTCGGTCGGACTCCCATTGAAGTCAATGGGAGCCTGTCGTACAACGCGTACGCGGGCTCCCATTGACTCAATGGGTGCGAGGCGAACAAGGGCGCCCCCTATAGCGGGTACGCATCGAAGCGGGTCGCGCCGTACACGCACAGGTAGGGGGGACCCATGGGTCCCCCCTGTGTGTGACTCGCGCGGCTAGGCGTACAGGGGGGTCCGACACGGACCCCCAAAGTGCAGCTCCGACTGCTCTTTCGAGCCGGACGGCGCGAGTCGGTCGGACTGCTAGCGGCGTGCATCGTACTTACCCGGCCGGGGAACGTCTCCATTGCGCGGTGTGAGTCGTGTCCGTGCGAGTCCGTCGGAGCGGTTGGGTCCCGCGAACGAGTCGGTCAGCGATTTCGCGTACGTTCGCATCGTACTCGCTCGCCCGGACGCACGTCCGACTCGGTCGGAAACAGGGCGTCCGAATCGGATCCGGTAAAGCCAAATCCAATTCGGAGCCCTACCGGCCGAGATCGGAATCGACCCCTTAGTCAGTTATACAATCAATTTTACAAAAAAAAATCATCCATTTAGACACTTATATACCCATTTATTCTTCCATCGACCTTGAGATATACATATATAAAACATATTTAATTTTCAGAAAAACACACATTCACTGGATGATGTCATCAGTGATGTCATGAGTGATGTCATGAGTGATGTCACTGACCATGTCATGAGTGATGTAATATGTGACGTCATCAGCAGTGCATTGCGGGCGCACGAGTTATAGTTAGCTGAACTAACTATAACGGGGAATTTCTATGGTTTTGTACGAGTGAAATGTCCAACTAACTATAACGCCCCTGAAACCTATGGTTTTTTCAGTGAATTTCTAAGGTTTTTTAAATGCTAATTTCTAACTATAACGTGCCTGAAACCTATGGTTTTTTCAGTGAATTTCTAAGGTTTTTAAATGCTAATTTCTAACTATAACGTGCCTGAAACCTATGGTTTTTTCAGTGAATATATATATATTTATTATACTATGTATACATGTGAAAATGTCTCGGTCCCCTGTTTGCCTCGGTGGCACGGAAAAAATGGGTGGAACTGACGTCAGCACGCTGACGAGGTCCTCTTATGGCTCCGATGATGTCATACGGTGTCGCGAGCGGAGCCGTGCTCGTTGACGTGGGAGAGCTAGGAAAGAATTTCTGTGGAATGCTGGTGCAGGGGATATTCACCTAAGTGTTCAGGCTAGTCCTTTGGGAGCAACTGTTTATGTTGCCACTCCAGAAACAGAAACCAGTGATCCGAGGGCAGAGGCCCTGCAGATGGCACACGAGGTGGGGTGCCCAGTCGTGTGCACCGGCGGGGCAGCGAAGTGACAAGCACCACAACCCACAAAAAAGGTAACGAGGGCACTGAATAACACAGGATCTTCTCTTTGTATCTGGCAGGAACAACGAAGTTAAAATGCCCTAGTACCAAAATGTAGAATTAGTGCTACAACGGTCTACAAGAGGACCTGTGATGCCGCTTCTGTCTCCCGTACCCTGGAGGCGGCACATGGGTCACGCGGTACGGTCATACTGCGGTGGGACGCACACTCGTTGACCTCTCATGGCACTGCTCCACACTTCAGGGAGGACGCTTTCCATTAGCTATGTTTTCTGATGACATGTCGCGCCGGCCCCGTCCAACAACAGAACTCCTTTAGATCCAAACAGACTCTTCCACTCTCTCACCGGAAGTGAAACCAGGCCACGCGGACACTTTCACAATACAACAGCCGGGAATGCACTTTTCGGTAAAAAAACCACATTCCTTCCTCCTAATTAATCAAATAAACGTCTCACTGAAGAACAGGGGCCAGCTTCGATCGGTAAACAGCCGTTACAACGACTTTTTTACTTTGCGATACCATTACAACGCATGCATTACCACGCATGCGTTGTACATCACGAAGTCATTACTACGCATTTTTTAGAACGCATGGTCATTTACCACGCATGCCTTTACAACGAATTTTGTTGTAAAGGTATGTATGGTAAATGACCATGCGTTCTAAAAACATGTAGACGATCCATGTCGTTGTAAGGAAACAGAGGCTGTTCTGTTTCCTCACAACGACGTGCACCGCCCCTCAGAGATGACGTGAAGCAGGAACCACGAGGAGAGAGGAACCATGAGGAGTGAGAGGTAAGGGGGATTGGGCATGGGGTGAGGGTTTCTTTTCTAGGGTTTAGGGTAGTGCAGTGGTGTATGGGTAGTGTAGGGGGTCGTGCTGGGGTAGTGTTTTAGGGTTTAGGGTAGTGCAGTGGTGTTTGAGTAGTGTAGGGGGTCATGCTGGTGGTAGTGTTTTAGGGTTTAGGGTAGTGCAGTGGTGTTTGTGTAGTGTAGGGGGTCATGCTGGGGGTAGTGTTTTATGGTTTAGGGTAGTGCAGTGGTGTTTGGGTAGTGTAGGGGTCGTGCTGGGGGTAGATTTAGGGTTTAGGGTAGTGCAGTGGTGTTTGGGTAGTGTAGGGAGTCGTGCTGGGGGTAGTGTTTTAGGGTAGTGCAGTGGTGTTTGTGTAGTGTAGGGGGTTGTGCTGGGGGTAGTGTTTTAGGGTTTATGTTAGTGCAGTGGTGTTTGGGTAGTGTAGGGGGTAGTGCTGCGGTAGTGTTTTAGGGTTTAGGGTAGTGCAGTGGTGTTTGTGTAGTGAAGAAGGTCATGCGGTGGGTAGTGTTTTAGGGTTTAGGGTAGTGCAGTCGTGTTTGTGTAGTGTAGGGGGTCGTGTTTTAGGGTATAGGGTAGTGCAGTGGTGTTTGTGTAGTGTGGGTGGTCATGCTGGGGGTATATTTAGGGTTTAGTGTAGTGCAGTGGTGTTTGGGTAGTGTAGGGAGTCGTGCTGGTGGTAGTGTTTTAGGGTTTAGGGTAGTGCAGTTATGTTTGGGTAGTGTAGGGTGTCGTGCTGGGGGTAGTGTTTTAGCACTTATTTTTCTTTCTACAGCACTAACTATAATTTCTATGGCAAAATGAACCCCCTCATTTTGTTCCTTTTTAAATTAAATGTTTAAGTGTTACCAGTTTATTCCAATCAAGATGGCTTCAGGTGTGCCATACTTTTGTCATAAGTAAGACTGTTAGCGCTCTAGTTGTTCTTTAGAACACTCTGGGAAGCTGCAGTAGAACACAAAGGCATCAACTGACAGGCTGCTCCTGTTGAAATATAACAGGAAGATATTTGAGATCTCACTTAAAACATGTCCTAATTAATTTCTATGACAAAATGAACCCCCTCATTTTGTTCCTTTTTAAATTACATGTTTTAAGAGTTACCAGTTTATTCCAATCAAGATGGCTTCAGGTGTGCCATAATTTTGTCATAAGTAAGACTGTTAGCGCTCTAATTGTTCTTTAGAACACTGTGGGAAGCTGCAGTAGAACACAAAGGCATCAACTGACAGGCTGCTCCTGTTGAAATATAACAGGAAGATATTTGAGATCACACTTGAAACGTCCTAATTTTTCTTTCTACAGCACTAACCATAATTTCTATGACAAAATGAACCCCATCATTTTGTTCCTTTTTAAATTAAATGTTTTAAGTGTTACCAGTTTATTCCAATCAAGATGGCTTCAGGTGTGCCATCATTTTGTCATAAGTAAGGCTGTTAGCACTCTAGTTGTTCTTTAGAACACTCTGGGAAGCTGCAGTAGAACACAAAGGCATCAACTGACAGGCTGCTCCTGTTGAAATATAACAGGAAGATATTTGAGATCTCACTTAAAACATGTCCTAATTTTTCTTTCTACAGCACTAACCATAATTTCTATGGCAAAATGAACCCCCTCATTTTGTTCCTTTTTAAATTAAATGTTTTAAGTGTTACCATTTTATTCCAATCAAGATGGCTTCAGGTGTGCCTTAATTTTGTCATAAGTAAGACTGTTAGCGCTCTAGTTGTTCTTTAGTACACTCTGGGAAGCTGCAGTAGAACACAAAGGCATCAACTGACAGGCTGCTCCTGTTGAAATATAACAGGAAGATATTTGAGATCACACTTGAAACATGTCCTAATTTTCTTTCTACAGCACTAACCATAATTTCTATGACAAAATGAACCCCATCATTTTGTTCCTTTTTAAATTAAATGTTTTAAGTGTTACCAGTTTATTCCAATCAAGATGGCTTCAGGTGTGCCATACTTTTGTCATAAGTAAGGCTGTTAGCACTCTAGTTGTTCTTTAGAACACTCTGTGAAGCTGCAGTAGAACACAAAGGAATCAACTGACAGTCTCTGCCCTTGTTGGATGTACATGTTTTACTGAGAATGTCAGACTTCATTCTCACATGACTGAGAAAGATAATGTGAATTTACAGAAAATATGCTCTCATTTTAGCTTCTGGAGCACCTTCCAAAACTGTATGGGACAAGCATGTGAAAATAGTTTTCTCTCAAACATGATTCATGATATCCCAGCAGAAGGTTTTTACAGGGTAAAATCACCTTAGAACACACCACAATTCCTGAAATTAGTATGGTACCATCAACAAATGAATTCTAATGTAACTAAAGTCTGTTATCACCCTTTATAGTTCTCCTTTTGGTAACCCTCAAAATCTTCGATTCACTACAATGCATTTCAATGGGGTACTATCATTTATATTGGTCCCAAGATGGCTGCCAGCAATTCCAGGATGAAGTGCTGACAGCCAATCAGATCTCACGATGACATGTGTGGTTAGGCTCCGCCCAGATATATATGTGTTTTCTTTTTCAAATTTCTCAGGAACTACTGAACGGATTTACACCATTTAAGCAAAAGGCACGACCCTGAACCAAGGGCTACCTTTTTGGCAAATTTGGTGTAATTCCATTCAGCAGTTCGAGCTGTAGCTGCGACTAAAGGTTCCTATGGAAAATTGCATGGGGAAAACACGTTTTGGGACCCCCCTTTTTTCTCGGCCCCTGCTTGCCGAATCACCCCGAGACTTTCAGGATAGGAGCAGACCGGAGCGCCCCAACAAGTTGGAAAATTTCGCCAAGATTCGTCAACCGGCGCCAAAGTTATTTCAAATAGAATGGTGCGGATTTCCTATGGAAAATAGGTCCTAACTATAACTATCTACTGGCGACCGCCAGTAGATTATATATATATATATATATATATATATATATATATATATATATATATATATATATATATATATATATATATATATATATATATATATATATATATATATATATATATATATATATATATATGATGACCACAGTCCTGTGGTAGGTTCCTTTCTCCAGCAACCAAACAGGTACGGACCACCGAGTGGAAATTAACAAATCCTTTTTATTTGCAGTTTACAAGTACATAAAAATGAAACAAGCAAGTGCCCAACCTGACGCGTTTCGATCGAGTTTCCACGGTCTTGTTCATATATTTTATATGATTCACCAGGGTTTTGCACCTGCCTCAAAGAGCATAGACGCCCACAAGGTCTGAAGGACAGTCAAGTACGGTAGTGGAATATATATATATATATATATATATATATATATATATATCCATCAATCCATCCTATGGAAACGTGGTCCTAGCTATAACGACCACCACTGGGTAAAAAAAATATATATATATAAATATGTATATATCCATGGTTGAAGGGACATTATAGTTAGGTTAAAATGTCAGTTAAAACACACAGTTTTAAACACAAACAAAACCACTGAAATTCACAAGTTATAGTTCTCTCAAGTAACTGTTACTCGTGCCCTAGCGTAACTATAATTTGCGCCTTCTCCATGCACAGTGTTATCAATGTCATTAAAGATGTCACAGTCATGTTATCAAGGATATCATAGAACATGCAACAAGTGATGTAGTATGGGAGGTAATTAGCAGTGCATGATATTGTCGTGAGTTATAGTTACTTTAGGGTGCGAGTTACAGTTACTTGAGATATCTATAACTGGTGAATTTCAGTGTTTTTGTTCGGTTAAAACTGTATTTATCTGACATTTTCACCTAACTATAACATCCCCATAACCTTTGTTTTTTTAGTGAATTTCTTAATGATACCTAACTATACCATCCCTTTAACCTCTGTTTTTTTCAGTGATGATGGAAACAGGACAAAAGTGCAAATGTTGTGCACTTTGTGCAGCTCTGTAGTTGAACCTGCATTTAACCACCTTTGCCCACTTTGGAAGTGTGCACTTTGGCTAGTAGAACCACAGGGATTAGAATCCATGAGAGGTTTGTGAATAGGTGAGATAGACAGTTGTGCAGTTCCCAATAAACTCCTCAATATAATGTACTTTCCAAATACTCTTTCCTTTATCCGTGCCAGTCTTAGTACTATAGCTGGTTTCTTGTTAAGTTTTCATGGGCTCGCCAGGCTGCAGACCTCTGTTATTTTTCACATTGGTAAGTTGTCTTATTTTGATTATTTGGTATTAAAAGCTTGCATTAGATAAGCACATAATGCTTGTGTTAATTAATTTACAGTTCACACATCTTCCCAGATGAATCATTGGTGATAACCAAACGGTACCAGTTTTTAGAAATGTTTTCTCTTCACCTTTTTGAGCTTAGGTTTTCTTTAATTAAATGTACTGTATTTAATTGGATGCTAAAGGCTAAACAAACCCTGAGTGTTTTCAAAGATGCACGCAGGGCTTTCTAAGGCTTCAGTTAATGAGGACTGTTCAAGTTAAGGTGCTGCAGCATGAATAAGACATATAAATGTTAGGATTGACCAGTTTATAGAACTTAAAGGTTGAGCTGAGAACAAGGGCACCAAGAAATGAAACCATTGCCACTGACATAGTAAAGATTTTTGGGGCCTTGCGCAAGACATATTTTGGAGCCTCTTTCAGAAAAACTTTGAATTTTATTACCCAACAATTTTCTGCTAATTGAAGCCTGCTAAATACCAAACTATTGAAGTATATGTAAAATTATCAGAAAGGGGGTCTAACAAGAACAGCCAAACTATGCCTTGGCTCGGGCTGCAAAATACTTAAGATGACTCCGGGTAGGGAGAGAGAGTCTCAGGTAGATGGAAGCAGTTAGAAGAGGTTGGGATACATAAATTAAGGTGCTATGGGGAGATAAATCACTTTCCTGGTGGCACCATAGTCAATTGTCTACTTTGCCCATGCCTTAAACATCTCTGAAAAGCACATTAGGAGAAAGTAAGGAAACTAACCAAATATAACAGATATTGTACTGAAAAGTGTATTAACCACAGGCCCCAAAGTAAGAAATCATGAATGCTATGATCAGTGTATAATTGCATGTCATATTTATTTACTATAGTTTGCCTAGTTCTTTAAGTCTTGTTTAAAGTTACTCGCGCTTAAAGCAGCCATGTAGGTAGCTTCTGGGAAATTCCAAATTCACAATGTGCAACTGCTATTGGAAACATTAAACAAGAGTATTTTTTTGCCCACCTAACAAATCTAATGCAATGACAATTAAAGCCTATTGACAAAATAACGACAATAAATTCAAGATGAAATTGTCAATGATTTCCAAACCAGGAGTTATAGTAGGAAACTGCTATACTGGGATCGTGAAAAATGCTCAAATAAAATAGTGTTTAGCATTAGGAGCCAATATTCATGTAGATTGAGCATATCTCATCCAAACCAGGGTGTCATTATTGAGATAAAAGTTTAGTTCTGCATCACCAAGAAAGCTGAACAATATACAAGGTTTGTTTTAATTCTGACCCTAAGTGTGAATGGAACACATCTCTCCAAAATATCCGCCTTTTAAAAAGAGGGTTATGATTAAAACAACTTAAGAACAATTTCAGAGCAGATTTGTTTATTTTTGGAGCTAGCTTGGTCTGATGGCTCAGCATCCACTGCTGGGATTTGTGTTTGATCTCAGGTTCGAATCCCGGCAGGTCCACTCAGACTTACATCCTTTGTACCACTGTGTTAGAGAACAATAACAATAAGCATCTGCCCTATGGTGCCAAGGACCCTCTGTTGATCTGCCCTTTACAAATGCATGTTATGTTGTGATAGGGCCTGGCCCATGATCTCGCCAGGGTGCTAGCTTGACATGCAAAATAACGTAAACTACAAAGCGAGAATGTCAACAATAAAAGACACTAGATTGCTGAGCATGTTTATGTTTCCAAGGTTCCCCCCAGGAACACACTGGACAGAGAGTGTCTCATATGCTTGCAGCATGGGAGCAGATCTGGGCTGGTTTTGATGGTGAAGTGTGAACAATGACGATGGGAGGCATTCCTTTCAGATGTCCTTGCAAAAAAGTATTGAGTTCCTCCTTTTGCATTCTCTTTGCACAGGATTAAAGGACTGATAGAGGAGCAGTTGTACCCACAATTTTATTATTACAATAAGTCTGAATGAGGCAGTGAAACTAATCTTACAGGTAGGTATTTGTATCACAGAATTACACAAGTTAATTCTTTTTTTCTTAATATGTCTTCATTAACATTTGAAATAAAAGAAGGTGCATGGGAATAGCTCTGAGAACATGTACCCACAAAGGCATCAACGTGCCCGGCACAGCAGCCCACTTGATCACATAAGCATTAAGGAATCAAATGTATGCCATGGACAACTTTGGGAAAATACAATCAATACATGTAAATCAAACATTAAATAACCAGCAGCACACAATAGCGAGGCGGCTGTGTACAATGTGGGAAGGCCCTCCCCAGCGCCTCCCACCCAGACACAGCGCGTGCAGTTGGAAGAAGATAAATGTTCAGATGGGCTAAAGGGGCAAGAGGTGAGGGAGGTGAGAGGAGGCAGAAGGAACCAGCCACGGAACGGGTGTGCAAAATCAGGGTCCCAGCCCTCCCAACGCACCATCATGGTCACTCCACAGCACACCAAGAACGCAACCTCTCATTTGGACGCTGAATTTGCACAGCAAGGGAACTCACCATGTAGTGTGTCCCTAGCCCTGGATTCCCCACATTGACGGATAGGGTAGGCGGCAGCTCATCGACCTCCGACAGGCCAGTCAACTTATCAGCCTATATTTCTAGTTCACACTCAGCATGCTCATCCGTGCGCACAGCTTGCAGACGTCTCTCTTCCGCCACTCCCCAATCCTGCAGGTCCGCCAGCCATTTACTGCTCATCGGGGCCACGGGCTGTGTCCAGAGGATGGCCACCCTCCATTTGGCCAGCACCAATCCCAACAGTGCAAACCTATGGCGGATTCGTGCCCCACGCTTAGGTGTCAGGAGCACTCCCAGCAAACAGTGATCAACAGAGGAGTCCACCAGCACCTGTGTGACCCCAGCAGTGTCCCTAGGACCTCCTCCCAGTACCTTCACAATCTGGCACAGTCCCACGTGTGAAGAAAATACGCTGGGGTAGATTCACAACGGGGGCAGGCCTCCGAGCGAGCCCTGTTCTTCCTGTGTAACCACAGCGGGGTCAGGTAGGCCTGGTGCCGGTAGTAAAACTGTGTGAACACTGTGCGAGTTTAAACCTTGCATTGCTTGCCACTTCCTGAACTTGAGCGAATGTTCTCTTCCAGGCCCCCACTGAGAGTGGCATAGTCAGTGCCCCACCCATCTATCCCGAACCACTGTCATGTCAGTATGGCGATCCTATTTACAGGCCTTGTATATGCGTGGGATCAGGCCTTGGGCTGACCCACGATCCAACAGAATCTGCAGAGTATGAGTCTCCACCGGCTCAACGGAACATGTCGGCCATATACACTAGTTAAAATTCTTGAATACCAAGGCAGGAAAGTGTAGGCAGCAGCCTCTAGGGCCTGCTAAGGAAACCTGATAGTACACCAGATTTGAAGGCTAAAAGGGAATAACGTTCTTCTAGGTGGAATTTCTTCATCACAAGCAGCAGCGGGTGGAGTTTAAATCTAGCTCAAATCTTGGTGTATCTCACTAGATGTTCACCTCAACTCTTTACTGATAGGAACTAGAAATCTGAATTGTAGTCATAATGGATCCCTTCTTCCTTTTCTGCAGTCCTCTGCTATGGCACTCAGGTAGCAAATCATTCTCAGAAATTTTCAAATAACTTGGCAGAATAGCAATGCAGGATTTTGTTATCTGGAGGGATGTATGACGGAACCACTCATTCCATTGTAACGCATGCCATTACAACGCAAATGCCATTACCACCCATAACCCTTACCACGCATTTTTATACGACGTATATGCCTTTGCCACACATGCCTTTACAACAAATATTGTGGTAAAAGCATGAATAGTAAAGGCATATGCGTGGTAAAGGTTTCACCAGTAAATAAAAGCATTTTACAGGTAAGTATAAACCATATATATATATATATATATATATATATATATATATATATATATATATATATATATATATATATATCAGGAACACTCCGCTAGCATCCCTTTGCCACCAGTTACAGTAACGGAGCACGGACCACGTTGTAGTGCAAATTGAAGTTTTAATCAACTCCTCCAACACCAGCCATCATGACGCGTTTCGACCCCTAGAGGCCTATATATATATATACACACATCTATATATATATATCTATATATATCTATATCTATAGTTAGATATAGATATATATATATATATATATATATATCTATAAATATATAGATATATATATGGTTATATTTTCTTATTCAGGGCTCGAAAAATCCACTCGACCGCTCGAGTTTACGAGCTAGATTTAACGAGGGTGAGCTATTTTTAGGTCCTACTCTCCCTTTCTGGCGAGTAGGAAGACAAACTAACTTTTATCCTCTGTCTTTGAAAACGGAGCAAATGTGCAAAGATAAGATTTAATGGCATTTTTATTGCTCACAAAGTGAATGAGCAATAAAGATGCCTTTAAATCGTGTTATCTTGTCACATTTGCTCTGCTTTCAGAGACGGAGGTCAAGTAGGTTGCAGTTAGGTCGAGGAGATTTTTCAAGGTACTAGACCTGCAGGAATAGTAACATTTTTGGGATTTTTCGAGCCCTGCTATAAAATACTTATATTTACGTGATAAAAGCATGCATGGTAAAGGCATATGCTTGCTAAAAATGTACAGGTACGTACAAACACTTGTTTTACGTACAAACACTTGTTTTCTATAAACACACATATATATATTTTTTATATATATATATATTTTTTTTTTTTATATATAACTTTATATCTTTACACACACATAAATGCATATGAATGTGCGTGTGTATACACACCCACATATATATCTCCTTAAAACCCCAAAACCCCTCCACACATACTCACCCTAAAACCTAAAATTACCCTTGCCACCCCAAAACCCATACCCACGCTAAAATTCCCTTGGCACCCCAAAACCCATACCCACCCTAAACCCTAAAATTACCCTTGCCATCCAAAAACCCATACCCACCCTAAACCCTACAATTACCCTTGCCACCCCAAAACTAATACCCACCCTAAAATTACCCTTGCCACCCCCAAAACCCATACCCACCCTAAACCCTAAAATTACCATTACCACCCCAAAATGCATAACCACCCTAAACCCTAAAATTACCCTTGCCACACAAAAACCCATACCCACCCTAAACTCTAAAAAAATATTTGAAACCCTAAAACCCATACCCACCCTAAACCCTAAAATTACCCTTGCCAGCCCAAAACACCTTGTAATGGCTGTTTTCCCATTCTGGGGTGCCATTATTTAGAACCGTGACTATTTCATTTTTGTGCATTTTAAGGCTGTGCGACCCTTTCCTCTACATTTTTAAGAGGGCTGGTTGATGGCATTAAATAATCCACTGGACATTTATTCTTCCATCCGTGATGATGTGAGAGTCTACCTGTTATAACTGTTCCCATTCTTAGGTGCCTGTACTGTCACTTAGATCAAAGTGCCTTTTATCAGAGATCGGGGTGATCAGTCCCCCTTTCCAGGAAAAGTGCTGATTGTTAGGCTGGACAAAGGGGAGACTTGGCAGCTTCCGACAGTGGCCAGGCCACGTTCACAAGCATTTTCTGAGATGGCTCAATCCAAATTGGGAACTGGTTCTGAAAAAAAGCACCTTTTATGAAGTATTTTAAATTCATATTTAGAAAAATATTTTTTAAAACTATTAAAGCTAATTTGTTATTAATAGCCCTGTACGGTTGTGCAAAAAATAAGGGTCAAAGCGGTCACCACTTGCTGCAAACATTTTAATCCGTGAATGTATTTGACACATTTTAGAGCGGGGGTATTGCTGCATACATTTATTGCTACCCTGCTTCACAGCTGCCTTGTGTCACCATACCAGGTGTAAGGATAACGGACACCTATACCAGTGATTTTTCCAGCATCAAGTAAAATATAGACAGGTTCACCTTTTGGAATTAAAATTAAGATTCTAGGAACACTTTCAATGATTTATGATGTACAGGATCAGCTATCAGAGAAAAAAAGAGAAAAACAAATGTGCACTGCAATTCGAAATTATTGGATAGATTTAGGGATGACAACCATAGTCCTCGGCCATTGGATGAACTACATCTTGCACAGAATAACGTAAATCAGATTTAAAGACACAAATGTCCAGACCACACTCAATTTTTATAATGAGTCAAAACAGCTTCATATCTGAACTTTTTGAAAGACTTTTGACCATCAATGATGTAAAACCAGTGACTGTCTATTTTACTGAGCAGGCTAAGACAAAAACAAAGATCTATTTTGTATTCCTTCATAATAATCTTTTAACAAGATTTAAACATTTGCACATAATACTCAATCCTCTCAAGTGGCCTCTTGGTCAGACCTTTTTGAAGGAAGTAGATGATCTTCACTGGCGTGTGCCCTAATGTGGGACAGTCAGAGGATATATAATCTGTGAGAACAAGCTTGTCATATAATGTTGATGATGGTTATAAGGAGGAATGACTGTCTTGTGGCTACAGGCAAAGCTGGCTTTTGTTAGACTTAGGCGATGATTAAGAGTTTGGCGGTCTGACGGCTGCCGTCCCTTTTTGGCGGTCCGACCACCCACATAGCCGGCGGTCTTACAGCTGGATTTTGAGGCAGGCAGTGAGACCGCCTCCTCACCGCCGCCAAGATCCAAGCTCCTAAAAAAAAAAAAAAAAAATCTAAATCCGTATTTGTAAAGCGCGAACTACTCACCCTTACGGGTCTCAAGGCGCTGGGGGCCGTCGTGGAAATTAAGTGAGCTTTTGCCCAGAGTCACATGGTACTGAGCTGAGCTGCCGCCGGAGCCGGGGATCGAACCGTGAACCCTGTGCTCCGAAGGCAGCTGCCCTGGCCGCTGCACCACACCTCCCACAGCGCTGTGACTGTGGCGGTAAATGGTGGCTATGCCAGCATCGGCACCACTGTGCAAATTATGACCTGCCTTTCTGCCGACCTTTTCATGGTGGGTACACTGCCATGAAAAGGTCAGTACAAAGGCAGGTAAGGGGCCACAAAAAGGGCCCCAGGACGATTTAGCCCATGGGGATTGTGGCGGGGGGCACATGTTGGGCACCTCTATGTCGTGCGTGCACTGTTTGCCATGCACGACATGGTGCATGGCAACAGTGCGACAGACTTGCTGGAGGCGCAGCAGTGCGGCCGGCACTGCCTTCATGCTCTCTCTCAGAGCCAAAAAATGCTGTGGCTGCGCTGCTGGCTCACCGCCAGCCCCGCTGTAAACTCATGATGCAGCGGTCCGGATGCCGCCGGATTAGCAGCATTCTCTCGACTGCCCCCGCAGCGGGCTGGCGGTGTGCCCGTCAAAATGGTGATCAAGCCCTTAGTCAGTTAAATGAATGCTCTTTCAAAAGACCTGTATAGTGCGACACCCAGAAATGTTACCTCTCTTAAAATGTTCATATTTAAGCCATGTGTCCATTTGATAAGTAGCATGTCACCCTAGATTGGGAGCAGTGTGAGACTTGTTTGTGATGAGGAAGTATGTTTGATTCTGGAGAAGAATTCCGCACATTTACCTGCCTATGTGCCAGACTGTGTCTTGGTTCATGGTGGTGAGGTAGTAGTTGGAACATAAAAAGTGGTCGAGGGCTCTGGAACACGTCATGGTAAACAATATCACTACAGACCACCTTGGCAGACAATGCTTTACAATGGATGGGCAAAATGTAAAAAGTTGAGCAATAATTTTCACTTACCAATGAAGTTAATAGGAAATTGATTATCTGAGCGGCAGCCAAATACAAAATGGCACAAACAGCTAATTAAAAGCAACATATTATCCCAGCATGCTGGTGCTGCAATCCTCGATGCAAAAATATTTTGCGTAAAAGTTTTATCCCTCTCTTTGGTGGCCTACAAGGCAATGGCACAATCTGCAGCAGTATACAGTCCTCAGATTTGAACGTTTTCTTATGTTTCATCATTAGTAACATCAGAAATCGTGTTTTTGAACGATCTCTTGGTCCTGCTGCAGAGTACTTTTAACATTCCTTTATATTTGGATCTGTTTTTTTTTTTTTTTTAATCTGTTTAACAAGATAAATCACAGTTACAAATACAATGCAATGATTAGTTGCAGAGCAGAATTTTGAAATCCAGATTAAGGTGAAAATAAGTAGATAGTACTGAGAGCAGGGAGCCCCACATCAGCTTATAAATGTCCTGCTGGGATGAACACCACATTGTGGGAGAAAGGCAGAATGCTAGCGTCATGACTGTTAAAGCGACCAACCGTATTTTCTGCAAGGAGTAGGCAAATCGTTACATTTTGGTAAGGAAAACTACAAGTAAAGAGCCTAAGAAGACCCGACTACCCCCGCTCTCCACATCCAACACATACAATCATGAGGATACATGACTTCAACATTTCGTATACATTTTCAGGTACCTGGTATATCGTGTACAGGGGAGAGGGTCAGACCCCCATAATTAATTGGCACATTGCCAATTGCCACCCCGTCTCCTTCTTCTAGTGGTTCTACTCGAACATCAGTGTCTTGTTATGTGTTAGCCTGGAATTCGACTAGTATGGCGTCCCAGCTAGTGGTTAAGGGATGTTTGCGCAGCCCTAGGCTGTCTTCCCTGTGTAACGCAATGCGTTCTGCCTGTGCCCGCATAAGGAGAGCTCGCGTCCAGGCCACTAACACCGAGGGCTTGGGTGATTTACACCCCTGAGTAATGAGGTGTTTGGCTGTCAGCAATCCCAGGTCAGGAAAGCGAGAGGTAACTCTGCGCTTCTTGTCTCTATGTTAGAGGCCCAGGAGGCATATCTCCCATGTGTGTAGTCCTGGGTACCCTGTACAGGTAGATAGTTGAGACGTGACCACTCCAGAATCGTTGGGGGATGGGCAGGCCAACAGCATGTGGAGCAGGTGATAACAAGGGCAAGCAGTGCCTTTGCGATGGAAGTAGCGGCTTATTTTGGCAGGGGTGAGGTAGGCTCTGTGTACAATGTAAAATTGGATAAGGAAAAAACGGGTGTTGCATAAAATATTAGTTGGGCTTTCCAATAAGGCAGCCCATTACTTATCTGAGCAGGGACGGGCTAAGTCGCCTTCCCAGTGACGGCGTGGGGGGCGTAAGTTGCGTTGTAGTATGGATCTGCAGTGACTTTGCGAACCAATGTATTAAATGGTGACCTGTCCCCATCACATGAAGGTAATTGTAGGAAGCTGGCTCCTTATATGGTATGCCAAAAAGAGGTATACTGTGCGAAGAGTCCAGGCATTCCCTTACTAGTGGACAGGGGCTTTCTCTAGCAATCACAAGGTGCTCTCCTAGGAGGTAGTGTGGTCGAGCAGCCTTAGGCTTATCAGTGAGGAGTGTTAGACATCTGCACATACACACACTCGTCAATAAATGATGCACACAACTCAATAAGGAGATCCACACCAATTTATAAAAATAACACGTGTCTTTATATAATTTTAGGTACCAAGATCGTCACGATCAGGTAAGTACTTTTTAAAATAGGTTTGAAGAAAACAGATTTTCAATATTTTAAATCGTAATTGAAGCACTTCACAGCAATGTTACCTTGTATTGCTTTCAGGCACGCAACAGAGACCTACGGGACCAATCTTCTGGACTTAAGGTGGGTATGGGGCTAGGTCCAAGGCAGCACCAACAGTTCAGGCAGCACTGAGGCGGCCAGGTGCAGAGGTGCCTTACAGCATTGGGTGCCCTATTCAATTCTATGGAGATCGATTCGTCGGAATGAGGCTGCAGGCTCAGACTTGGGGACCAGTCGGGCTAAACCAACAAGGGGGTTCAACTCTTGTGATGCTCGGGGATGCCTTTGTCCTCTTCTCCGGGGCGACAAGTGTCTTTAGGCGTCGGATTTGCATCACCAGCAGCACTCGCGGTAGAGGGGCTTCAAACAGAGGCTGCAGGCGGCGTCAGGAAGACCACAGTGGGCAAATCGAGGGTGGGCTTTGTATCTGGAGGGCCAGGTGACCACGCTGGAACCATTGGCCCACTTCAGCTCGGGCTAGGAAGCACGGTGCAGTGGTGTTTTGCGGTGTCAGGTTTTTGCGGTCCAGAGCACTCACAGCCATCTTTGGGGTGCCTGCCAGATACAGGAAAGCAGCCCTGCTGCTCCACTGGAGGTCTTGAGTCTTTATTGAAGGCAAGGAGGCCTTCTAGGCTGTAGAGGCACAGCAGCTGCAGGACAAGACGACTTTTGTCACACTTCGAAAGGAACCATAGACAGGCCGGCAGGGCTAGCACTGGGTCAGTTGCTTCTTCCACAGTAGGTGCTTTTGTGGCTCTTGATTGTCCTTCTTCGTAGGTTGGCAGGAATATGGGGACCACATTGGCACCGTTGGCTTACTGCAGCTCTAGCTAGGCGGCTTAGGTTCAGTGGTGCTTTCCGGTGTCAGATTTTTGCAATATTGGAGCCTCACAGCAGGGGAACAGCTTTTAGAGTTTTTAGATAAGTGCCTGCAGTCCTCCCAGGCTTTGGAGGATCAGCAACTTGTATGGCGAGACAACTTTGGCGCAATTGTCCAGAAAAGACGAACAGGCCAGCAGGGCTGGTGCCAAGTCAGGTGCTTCATCTGCAAGTTCTTGCTTTCGCAGCTCTTCGGCCCTTCTTCTTTTGGTCTGCAGGATCTTATTTCCTGGTGCCGGGACTCCCCTAAATACTGAATTTAGGGGCTTTAGGGAAGTGTAGGGTAGTAGCCAATAGGCTACTTACCCCTGGGATCACTACGCTCCTATATGACCACTTCCTGGGGGAAGTGGGCATTACCCTGTCCCAGAGATCCTCAATTTGCCATCACCAAGATGGTCACTTCTGAAAAGTCACATCCACTTCAGGTAGCCCAGTTCAGGGGTGGAGCTCGTCTGAGGGTGGACACGCCTGTCTTGCCTAGCTAATTTTCCCACCTGTCCAGGTACAAGGGCTCTGGACAAAGGGGGTCGGTCTCCCCTCCTGTGAGAGAAGCCAGATTCGCACACCAAAGGGGGTGGGCCTCTTTGAATTTCCTCGGCCATGAAATGCTAATCCGCAGGTCATCCTGTGGGTGGGGGTGCAAGGTACTCCATGCTCGAGCAGGCTTGGTTTATGGCCCCCGGAGAGCAAAGGCCCTCACCCTTGGGGGGTCATAAACATTTCTCTGGGGGTAGACTGGTTAGAACCAGTCAGGCAGCACACCAGTGGCTGATTAAACTTTTTCATTACTCAATCCGACACTGGCATCAGGTCAGCTGTTTTTCTCTATAGCCGGTGGGAAACCTTTCCCCGTTAGCCGCTGGATGGTTGTGACTGCCGCGTGTCTACAAGTCTTCGGACGCCTTTTCAAATTGTTGTATCTGCAACACAAAGAAATTGAGGTGCTGTCTCGGCTCCTTGAGTATCTAACATCTCCAAACCCCCCTTTGGACCTCTTTATATCGTGTCCCAAGAACCTTGGTTCCATTTGATGCCATTATTTATGTGCTACTACAGTTGTTTCTGTCTATTCTTGGGTCCCCGTGTGGAGCCCTTTGTCCATTGTCCTTTGTTCTACAACTTCCTGTGTTCTTCCCAGTGTTAACTACTCCAGACACATCGCATCTTGTGTCTCTCACACGATCTGTTCGCCCTCAAGAAGGTGTGACCCACATCCGGGTTGGACACCGAAACGCGCGTCGGCGCTGGAGTGCCATGTGTCTCCTTTGTTCCCACCTTCCCTTATGAGAAGAAACTGGATTCTGGACTGTATTAGCTATTGAGGAATTGACCTCTTGATATCTATTGTCTATTTACTTGTGTATTCCTTATTCATACCCCATGTTGGTCCACTTCCTTGATGAGAAGATTGTTGCCTTTGTTCTAAAATGTACAGTGTTATTTAATGAATCCCGAGTTGATGGTATGTATGAGTATGTTTGGGTTTGTGGTTGTTTGTTTGACTTGAGAGAGTGTGTATGTGTGTGTGTGACTCCAGATGTGCCTAGATATGTTTGATTTTCATCCTGTTTCATGTTTCCTTATCAGCTTGACATAATGATATATATAAATGTGATCTTTTTTACAGACCAGTTTTCCTACATTAATTGGGGAAGGCTATTGTCGTTTGGGTGTGTTCTAATACATCAGTGACCTTGAGCACCATATAAGCAATTTTCAGGCAGATTGGGTCCTTTTGACTGTATTTTGGGGAACTTATTTCTACCAGTGTCCAGCACATGCTTGTATAATGGCCTATTTGTACTGGCAGCCATGGAACTGACCTGCACAGAGGCATACCTGCTTGTGCGGTGATGCCCTCACATGTAGTATAGTGCACCCTGCCCAATGGCAGTACGGTCTGCTGTAGGGGTGACTTACCTCTATTACATGCATAGTCGGTTGGCACGGCACACAGGCTGTGTGCCATGTCGTGTTTTCACTTCAGTTTGCACCAAGACACGCAGCTGCAGTGACAGTTTGCATGAGCTTGATGCTGGGGCCCTTAGGGTGGCACAATTAATGCCAACGCCCTTAGGGACACTCTTTAGTCCCTCAGTTCCTAGGTACCAAGGGTGCGATTTACTAGGGACTTTCAGAGGGTACCAAAAGTATTGCCAATTGGGGAAAACAATTGTACGGTTTTGAGAAAGAGAGCTGGCACTGGGGGCCTGGTTAGCAGGAAACCCAGTGCACTTCCTGTCGAAATCACATCAAATACCAGACAACAAGTGGGGGTGACCATGTCAAAAAGGGCACTTTCCTCCAGTACTGGACAGTGAGGTGAGTCAGATGTTCCAGTGTCATGTCACTCCAGTTGCTGCCTAATGACATAAGCAGTGAGTTATTTAATAGGAAGTGGCCTGAGGGAAAGCCCTCATCCTCCACCAGTATCTCATAGGGGATGAGGGTACCATCCCGGTACAGGTGTCCCAGGATGTGTAGACCAATGGCGTGCCAAGCGGTGAATTCCGCTGATGAGGTGAGGTTGCGGCCTCTAGTTGTACCAAGTAAGGCCAGTGCTGGTGCATAAAGAATAGATGACAGTGTAAGGTAGAGGCGCCGACGATAGCAGTGGTAAGCCACTACCAGTAACAAAGAATCAGGTATTTTCGTTTGGGCGCATGGATGGAACAGGTGGAGGATGGCGGATAGAGTCCAAGCAGACGATGTTGTAGCGGTATTTACTATTTGTAGCCCAGTTACCCACTTGGCCACCCATTGAAGTTGTGAGGCAAGGTAATACGGTTCTAGATTTGGTGCAGCGAGCCCACCATGGTCTGGAGGCAAGTAAAGTTTTGCAAGTGCAACCCTGCATCGTGATTTGTTCCAAATAAATTCCCATACCTGCCTTTCAAAAGAATGAAAACATGAGATTGGGATATAAAAAGGTAAGTTAGCAAAGTAATACAGAAGGCGAGGAAGGACCACCATTTTAAAAAGAGACCATTTTTAAAAGAGCTACACGTCCCGCCACCAATAATGGTAATGTGCGCCAGAAGGCCATCTGGGATCTTAAGGATGTGGCAGCATGGATAAGGTTGCCATCGAGTAGGTCTGCTGCTAAATGAGACACCCAGACATCAGAATGTGCTGGGCTGCCAAGGTATTTGTGCAGCATTGAGGGTGAAACCTGAGGTTGGCAGCTCATGTGTAAAGGGGAACTGTCAAGATTTTGCCCAGTTAACCATTAAGCCAGATAGAGCAGCACAGCAATTGAGTATCAAAGCGAATGAGTCAGGGTTGGCATGTGTGTCTCTGAGATATAGGAGCAGGTCATTGGCATAAAGGGAGATGGTGTGAGTTCCACCTCCTAGGGGAATAACCCATGACTTATCCTCAAATTGCAATTGCAAGTGGCTCTTTTGCAAGGCAAAAAAGTAGGGGGAATAGAGGGCAACCTTGACTGGTGCCTCTGTGGATATGTACGGATTCCCAGATATGAGAGCTTGTCTTGATTCTAACCAGTGGCTGTGTGAACGAAGTTTAACCAAGCAGAGAAAGCAACCTCCAATCCCATAGCGTGGTAGTACATCGAACAGGAAGGCCCACTCCAGGGAGTCAGAGGCATTCTCAAGGTCCCGTACCAGGCACTCAGCATGAGGCCAGTGCTGTCGGGAGCATTTCAGGACACAGAAGAAGCGTTACAAGTTCAATGAAGTGTTGCAGGCATGAACAAACCCATTCTGGTCCAGGTGGACCAGTGTCAGGACAAGGGGTGCTAGTCAGTCAGCAAGGATTTTGGCCAGGGCTTTGTAGTCCATGATAAGCAAAGCCAAAGGTCTGCACAAACCCAGCATAGTGAAATCTCTGTCTGCGCTAGGGAGGCAGATGAACATCGCCTCGCGCTGGGAGGCAGAAAGCTAAAAGGGCTTCATCGTACAGTGTCAACAGACGGGGGCAAGGAGAGGGGCTTACGTTTTAAGAATTCAGCAGGCAGGCCACCTGGGCTCAGGGATCTGCCTGTGGCAAGGGCTCCGATGGCTTCTTATAAGAAATATAGCACCCATAATACAGTTAAGACCTCTTTTTTATTGGGTTTGCATTTGAAATAATGAAGAAATTACTTGATGTGGAGTTGTGCAGCCGCATGGTTTATCCATGACAAGGAGCTGGCAAATTGGGTTGTTTAAAGAAGTCCATAATTCTCCGATTGCCATGGGCTTTGCTGGTGTTTGGTCATCACAGCAGATAATCAATAGTGGCTCATCTAGGCTCATTAAGGCGGCTTACAGAGAGTGGATTGATGTGCAACCCTTGAGAAATGCTCATTTATGAAAAGTGACTTAGGAGCCTATATATTACATTTAGCTTAATTTACTTCATCCAGGAGATCTTTACCTGAGGAACCTGATGCTCATTTTATGGTCTTTGTATTAAGACTAGTGCCTAAGAGGTGACTGTTGAAGGTATTGAGAAATTTAGGCTTCTCGGAGCATTTAACCACCCACAGAATCAAACACCTCTGAACCTGTGAATTTTTTGACTTTTTAAAAGTACTTATCTGCATAGAATATGAGGGGCAGATACCTGAAATTGGCACCTTGACTGACCAAAACTGATGATGCTCCCTGGATAGCCAGTTAAACAAACATGCCTAGCTAACCAATGGAAACTTTGTGCAATTTTTATTAGCTCTTTTTCTCAATCAATTGTTTATTGTTAGTAGAGTTTAAATGTCAAAGCAAAAATATATGGATGATTTGTAATTAATTTTTCTGTAGTAGGATTTGTTTAACAGCTTTAGAAATTAGTACATTTAATATGGAAGGTTGATTTCGACATCTTTGCCTTTAGCACATAACTATTTTGGATGTAGATAATGCCACAGTTTTAGTTTGGATATTTTTGTACATTTTAGAGGTTTTTAATTTATTGTTTGGTATTTTTCTGTCCTATGTATGTTGTTTAATTCTAAATAATTTGCATGCATATGCACATTTTATGGATGTTTATCATCGAAAATAAACTAAATTTGACTGGCCATATTAAAAAAGGTTCATTTTGATTCAGGAACATAATAGTTATTGGGGTAAGTTAAAACTTGTCATAAGGATTAGTGCTTTTGTAATGGTTAGTTTTAGTATAAAACCTTTACTACAAAGTAGAATTTAACTGTCTGTGCAATTGAGTGGTCAAAGAGAGAAATATTTATTTGGAGGAGTTTTAAAAAAAGCTGATCGAGAATCACAGAACCTACACGAAAGACTGCTGCTTGCTAAGGTTTAATTACCAAACAGACTATCTTTAGATATATGGATTTTATTTTACAGAATGGAATCCCTACATTTTTTTGAATAATAATTTAAATCTGTTTTATCTGTTACTTATGGTGGCTGTGTGTCTGTATTTGTTACTGTGAGTTATTTATAACTTTTCTGAATTGGTCAATAGATTTGCAATATCATAGTGGTCGAAGCCTGTTATGCACTTGGTGTTATTTACAGAGTTTGTGGCAGGAAGACAAGCATATATGTTGTAACTCAAAAGGGCTTCTCTGGCAATGGTGCACCAATCGAAATTGTGCATCCTGGAACTCATTCAAGGGTGCACAAATTGGACATTCACACTATTTGTCAACACGATCCTCACCAGATTGTACCTTAAATGTGTGAGCAAATAGAATGGGACATGAAATATGCATATGTGCAAACACTAATGTAATCAGCACATGAGAAAAAACACCCAGCTTTTAATCCCATGCTATGCTCAAATAGTACCGTGTAAAGTCAGTTCTTCGGTCCTGTTGCAGTGAGGTAAGCACTCTCTGTTGATGCTGTCCCATAAGACTTTTCTTTTTGTGGTTGTAGCATGAGATGTACCTCCCTTATACATGTGGAACAATTGCAGGCTGCCACATACAAAATGTTGGGGTTGGGGGACACGCGGGAGGGGGAGCACGGGGGACTGGGGTAGTTTAATAATAAAAACAAAAAAAGGAAAACTTACCTTAAGTTGTCGGCCGCGTCCTGCGTCGCGCCTAGTCTTTCCTCTTCCTTGTCTAAGCAGGCACTGGGGCTGCATCAAACTTCCTGTCCAATCCCCGCCCTGCTCTCATGCTATGAGAGCAGAACAGGGATTGGCTTGAGTGGGCTGTTTCTCTAACAATACAGCCAGGTTATAGAAACCCAAGTGCGCATGTGTGTTTGGCGGGCCTGAGACAGCCAGCCAAACACACATGAGCATTTAGAGAGTGCACATAGCACTCCTCCTCCCCCCCACCCCCCATGCCCAGCCCCACCCCTACCTGCATACGCCAGCTGCTTAAAAATAAAACGATAATGAAATATCGTTTTATTTTTTTAGCTGCTGGCTCTGAGCCAGTGGGGTGACGCTCCTCCGCCATTCCGGAGGAGGCACGCCTGACGTGGAAATCAGATGAGTGTTGCCATCTACCCAAAACAGATGAATTTTGTATGCTTCATTCAATTAGAAGTCGACAATCTTTTTTTTCTGTTCTTTGCAGGCATCATACAATGGAATCAAATCTATAATAATTATAACAATGAACAGGACATCTTTATTTTGTCAAAAGCATCATCAAGGCTGTGTCGACAGTAAAATAACAATGAAAAAAGCTGCTGTGCAGTATAGAAGAACAATACAAATATCTGTGTGCACATACGTTTCTTTCTGTAGGGTAAAGTGTTTCGAATTTTGCCACCCCAACATACAGAACACCTTCAAAAACTGAGGTTTCTTCACAGAGAAATCGCGTCATGAACCCATGACGTATTTAAATGTAGGCAATCGGCTCACTCTAGTCTGGAGGCCGATAAACCCTGGTCCTTTTAAAACGTGCTCTTTCTGAGCGGTCATCCGGAGTTAAAGAAATGTTGCTGTTTTAAACAAAAAATAAGCTTAAACTTTGCACTGACGTCAAAACATGGGGATTTGGCAACTCGTGTGGTCCACATACAGCCTTCAAGGATGGATGTAAAAAAGCACTTTTCTGAATTTTACTGTGATGTTCCTAATTCCTAAAGTCATAAAACACCAGACAGATGACTGTCACACCTTGTGTAAAAGGTTTTATTCTCCGTCTAACACATACTATGCTCTCATTCTTTTAAACAACTAAATAAGTTCGTAAACCTACAAAGCCTATTTTACGCATAGAGTTCCCTTCAAAAGTTCCACTCCATTTACCATTTTTGGCTGCTGTTCAACAAGTAAAAGGACTTATTATCTTACTACATGTTTTTGAAAGCAATTGCCCAAATCATTTTGAAAATTCACTTTTAAAGATGACATTTAGATCCAATCAATACATAGTGCAATTTAATTGCAGCAAAAGGCCAGGTTTAACGGGCTCCATAAATATAACCATTTTGAAGAAGTGACTGACACTAGGGACCGTAAATCAAATTTCTTCCACATTTCATCGTGTACCTGCTGGCCTTCTGGTGGCTGGAGCTATAGTAATATTATCTTGGAAACGAGCAGAATGGACTTCTTTAACTAAGCCTCCTCACATCATTAAGCTGTCTGAAAAATACATGATTTGCAATAGTTTAGGAAATCTCAAGAATGCCATCTCACTTCTGACCCTCATAGGCTCTTCACTTTGCTTTTCTAGAGAAAACACATGAAAAATCAATTAACATCACAGGGAAAAAAACACTTGGGTCCCTACCTTTGTTTGACTGTAGTCTTCCATAGTCTAAGGGGCCGTTTAACCCCTTAGCTGCTGGGCTTTTCCCCCCCTAGTGCTTAGCCAGTTTCTGGCTATTTGGGGTAGTTCATGGTTAGGGGTACTTAACTTTTTTTTCACATAAGGCATCCATGCCAAATTTATGCCCTTTTTCCCCAATATCCTGGGGATTCTAAAAGTACACAGGGTTGGTGGATTCCCCTGAAGGGGACTGGAAAAATAAATTATTAGTGTTTTGGAAACATAGGAAAAAAGAGCTATGGATAAAAGTGTTTTTTTTCCCTGAAAATGGCATCAAACGGTTTCTGTGGTAAAGTTACCAGCTTTCAGGAACATGCACAGCTGAATAAAAAGAAATTTATTACCACAGTTTTGTCATTTTTCAAAGAGGTAGCCCCCATTTTTCCTACTTTTGGTGCTCTTAACCTACTTCCAGTTTGTGCTGGAAACCAGTGTGAAACCCATGGGCGATCCAAAAAAGCTATAGATTTCTGAAAAGTAGACAATATTCCAAATTCAGTAAGGAGTCATATGTGTAGATCTCTCAAGGTTTTTACAAAGAAACTGTTAAAATAAAGAAATACTGAAAATGATTAAGAAGAAATGGCCATCTGTGACAACATTTTCAGCTGGAACTTTTCGTCACAATGGCCAATTTACAAAAGCAATATACCATTATGCCCACTAGGCCTTTATGATTGCGGTGATATATAGGGTTCATAGGTTTTCCAAGGGACCCAGTGCCAACAACTGAGCTGCACCGTACAATGTTTTTTCATTGTGTACCAAGTATAGACCAATTCAAATGGTGAAATATGTAGATTGAAAAATGAGTATCAAGGAAACCTATGTATTTCTAAAATGGGCACAAGATATGGAGTTTAGGAGCAGTGGTTATTTATACATCTCTGAATTTGTGGATACCCATACTAGCATATGATTTAGAGAGTATTTTTCAAAATGTCTTCTTTCTCACACACTGGCTTACTTTTGGAAGGCACAAATGCAGTGAAATCCAATTAGCAATAACAAATATCCTACTATTCTATGCTCCCACATGTCTTCTGATAAAAATGGCACCTCACTTGTGCAGTAGACCTAGTGCCGGCACCAGGAAACGGTCCAAAACGCAAAATGGATACATAACATTTTTCCACTCAAAACTGACTTGTTTTTTTGCATAAGGGTAGCTGTGGAGTTTGGGCCCTAGCTTATCTGGCACCTAAAGAAACCTAGCAAACCTGTACATGTTTTAAAACTACGAATCCAGGATGGGGTGAACTTGCGTGGCTCTCACCAGGTTGTTTTAAGCAGAATCTCTTGCAAACCTCAAACTTTGACAAAAAAAAACACGTTTTCCTCAAATGTCTGTGATGGAAAGTTCTGAACTCTATGAGGAGCCACAAACTTCCTTCCACCCAGCATCCCCTAAGTCTTCTGATAAAAACAGTAACTCACTTGTGTGGGTAGGTCTAGTGCCCACGACAGGAAATGGCACAAAACGCAACATGGATACATGACATTTTTTCACTCAAACCTGACCAGTTTTTTGCAAAGTGGGTAGCTGTGGACGGTGAGCCCTACCTCAGCCAGCACCTAGGGAAACCTAGCAAACCTGTACATTTTTTAAAACTAGACACCTAGGAAAATTCAGGATGAGGTGACTTGTGTGATCCCATGAGGTTTTTTTACCCACAATGCCCTGAAAATATCAAACTTTGCCTAAAATCACGCATTTTCCTTACATTTCTGTGATGGAAACTTCTGGAATCCACAGGAATTCAACACAATTCCTACTACTCAGCATTGCCCCACCTTGGCCGATAAAAAGGCTGCCCCACTTGTGTGGCTGGACCTAGTGCCAGCGACAGGAACAGTTCAAACCAAAGACAATGGAAGCCCTTGCGTGGTGACTCCTATTGACCTCGGTTGGATCCACTCCTGTCGCTGGCACTAGGCCCAACCACACAAGTGGCACAGTGTTTTATCGGCACAAGTGGGGCAATGCTGGGTGGTAGAAATTTGTGGGTTCCTGAGGATTCGGGAAGTTTCCATCACAGAAATGTAGTAAAAATGCATGATTTCTGGCAAAGTTTGAGGTTTGCAAGGCAGTTTGGGTAAGAAACCCTCCTGGGATTCACACAAGGCACACCACCCTAGAATTCCCTGGTTGTCTACTTTTCAAAAATGTCTGTGGTTGGTAGGTTTCAATGGGTGGCAGCCAAGCATGGCCCCAAATCCCGCAACTACCCCTATTACTGACTTCGCATTTTAGGGCCTTTTGTGTTAAGGTCTCTTGGCAACCCACATAAGTGAGATATCACTTTTATCAGGAGACTTGGGGGAATGCTGTGTGGTAGGAGATTTGTGGCTCCCTGCAGATTCCAGAAGTTTTCCTCATAGAAATGCGAGGTAAATGTGTGTTTTTAGTCAACGTTTGAGGTTTGCAAGGCATTGTCGGTGAATAAATGGTGTGGGGTGCATGCGAAGCCCACACCCTGGACTCCCCTGGATGTCTAGTTTTCAGAAATGTCTGGGTCTGGTAGGTTTTTCCACGTGGCTGCCTACCCAAGAACAAAAAGTGCAGCCATTCACCATTACAAGTGGGATGATACTGGGAGTTAGCCAAACTCTCCTGGCCCATTTGTAAAAACAGCATCCAAAAGAATCAAATGTCTTCTTGCTTGCCATTAGGACGGGATGCTTTAGTCCTCAGGGGAGCAGGAAGACTGCTAAAGTTTTAGGGGTGAGGGTGGATCCTGATGTTAGGCTGGGAAGGACCCACCCCATTTTTTTATTAAAAATATATATTGTTGCCATACAGTGGGCTTCCTGCTCCCCTGGGGGCAGATTGGGGTAATTACCCCATCTGCCCCGGGGGGCAGAAAGATTGTTGCCCCATTTACTTGGTGTGGGGACATAGCCATGCCCATGCTGGGCAGCCCCCACCTCTATATTTAAAAAAAAAAAAAATCCTGGTGGCAGTTTAGGGGTAATTACGCCATCTGCCCCCGAGGGGGCAGAAAGACTGTTACCCCATATATTTGGCTTGGGGTCATAGCCATGCCCATTCGGAGCAGCCCCCATATCTATATTTATAAAACTAAAATTCCCTGGCTTCTAGTAGGCTTTCTGCCCCCCGGGGTGGCAGATCTGGGGTACTTACCCTAATCTGCCCCCTCCGCGGGGACAGAAAGACTGTTACCCCACTTGGTTAGGCAGCCCCCACCCCTATAGTTAAAACAAACAATCCCTGGAGTCTAGTGGGCTTTCTGCCCCCCTTGTGGGGTAGTTCGGAGGTAACACCAATCTGCCCACCATGGGGGGCAGAAAGGCTGTTTCCCCATTTTTATGGGGGCATGGCCATGCCCATCCTGGGCAGCCCCCACCCCTACACTTCTTTTTAAGAATGAATCCCTGGTGTCTAGTGGGCTTTCTGCCCCTCCCCGGGGGAGCAAAAACACTGTCTCCCCATTTGTATGGGTATGGGGGGCATGGCCATGCTTATTCTGGGCAGTACCCACCCCTACAATTCTAAAAAAAATGTCCAAATAAAAAAGAGACTGCATTATAAAAACAGCAAGGGGGGAGCACAAGTCCTTGCCCGAGGGGCTGCTCCCCCCTCTCCCTGGTGTCTAGTGGGTGGAATGCCCTCCTGTGGAAATCCCCAAGCATGGATTCACCGGGCAGAGGTATCATTGTAAAGGGGAGATTCTCCTCTTTCCAACGACACCTCTCCAGTTAGAAACAGTGCTCAGGCATCTTAGATAGCCCCCCCGACCACTGATTCAGTGAAAGTAAAACAAGCCCATTGGCTCATTTCATTTTTACTGTAATGACGTTAGGCACCTGCATGACGATCGTCGTCATTACAGTAAAAAAAAAAAAATCAGACTGTTCAGGAAGCACTTCACACGCAGTCTGTTGTTAAAACAAATAAAGGACACCCCATAGGGCAGCGCACCAGAGGGGCCTTATTTTACCTCCCCAGTGTCGGCCCATGGCCGAATCACACACATAACAGGTAAAAGATTATCCCTGTATTCAACTCAATTATGCAAATTAAATGGAGCGTAACCACTATTGTAAAAGATAATATCCACTGCCTTAATGTTCTAGATTTCTTCATCAAAGTCCTAACTACATGAGGGTGAACCTCAACCTAATGAAAGAAAATCTTGTTGCCACATATCGACTGTTGTATCTGATGCGGAGCACACTGCTTAAAGAAGGCTACCAAACACAGTTGAGGAGGAAGCACTTTCTTTACCCCTCAAGTACATACTACTTTCTTAACCCTGTTTGGCCCGCCACATCACTTCTGTTTTTCACTATGACCACACCCAGCCATGTTCCAGTTTCTCTCTGCCACTGGACGGAGTCCTACGACATGGTCCTAGTGCTCAGGCGCTACATCTCCCCTGAGTTAGTTGTGAACTAGGATAACTAAACATAAACAATCAAATTTCCTCTATCAGTCTACGAGGCGGACATACTTGTCTTCCAGAACTCGTGATGACCACTTGAGGAGGAGTGGCCTCTTTAGGTTCTGTGGACTCTGATTCATGGCCCAGAGTCAGTGGTGGTCTAGGTGTACTTTCTCTTGCAGACCCTGATTGCCTGATGGACAAGGTATCTGTTTGAAATGTGATGCATCTCAAGTGATGTACTTCCCAGCCTTTGCCGGTGTGACCACGTGTCCTTTCCTCTCCACTACCTTTAATGCCTCTATTGCAAAAGGTATCAAAGAAACAAGTGCGACCCTACTCACAGGGAAATCAAAGCATACAATACAGTGGTTCTCATGGACAATGTGAAAATAATCTGTAGGCACAATGGCAAAATAAAACTGAAATAGAACGTCGAAGGAGAAACTTTAAACAGAACACAATAAAGAGACAGAACACTGTTTTGCAAAAAACTGTCTGTATTGAAAACATGCACACTGTGCTCAGTGTCCCATGTGAAAAAAGAACCAACATAACAAGAGTGACATATTTTAACATAATATAAGGTTTCTTAATACATAAAAACAACTATTTGTTATTCAACAAGGTCCTACAACAGCCTCCTTTTAATGTGGGAGGCCAGAAATGGTTCATTATGATATTAGTTGACTATGTTTCGACCCCTCAAACAATAGGGGGTGTCACCAGGACCATGAGAATGAGGGACACCTGATGACACAATTAATAAAATGTGCCAGAATTGGTGGTGTACACACCAAATAGGTGATAAGGGAAGGTTTACTCACATAGGATCCAGCCGGGCGCCAAGTGAGGGGAAGGCCTCAAAACTGGCACTTAACCAGAGCGTGGTATAGTGTAAGCTTGGGCCACGCCAGGGAAGAAAAATACAAATGGCAAGAGAACACGTGGTACCGTGTCTGGAGGGGAAGATGTGAGCCATCTGATAAGGAGGCCACAGTCTGACGGAGAACAATTGGGCTCCGTAAGGTGAAGAAACGCGCTGAGTGCCGAGTATATAAAGACACGTTTGTCCGTGTCAAAGATGGTGCCGCCGAAGTCAGCTTTACAGTGGGGATGCAGGACTGCCACTGTGACCATCTGTCCTTTCCTCTCCACTACCTGTAATGCCTCCATCACAAAAGGGGTATCAGTCTTTATCCTTTGCTTTTGTCAGATAAGCACTAAATCTCCTCTGCCGAGAGCAGCAGTCTCTTAATTTGATCGCTGTTCATCGCATATGTCTTTATCTTCCTTTTGCGGTGAACATCAGTGTCATGAAGTCTTTTCATATACACTCACCTTGGGGCTGTCCATTGAGGGACCTTTGTTCGTATTGCTCACTCAAAAATGAGGGTGGCAGGACTTTCTCCTAATTTTGAGTGAGGAGTCGAACGATATGCCCGCAGGACTTGACACAGAGCATGACCCAGGTCCACTTCCTCCACTGATGCTCTCTGCACTGTCCATTTGAGAGTGCCCATGAATCGTTCAACAACGCCGTTGGCATGGGGCCACAAAGGTGTGCTCCATTGATGCTGGATCCCCAAGTGAGTTAAAAAGTCTTTGAATTCTTTGCCGTTGAATGGAGGACTGCTGTCAAACTTTAAAATTTGGGGAAGGCCCGAGGTTGCAAAAATGTCACCCAGAATTTCAATAACCTTTTCATGCCCAGTGGATGAGATGCTGGATACCAACAGAAAACAAGAGTATTCATCCACAAGAACCATTAAATACTGGCCGTCTACAAGGGGGTCCAAAGAAGTAGATTGCAACCCTTTCCCACACCTGGGCAGAGAGGTCTGACATCATTACTTGCCATTGCGTGGTCTTTGATGATAAGTAGTTACATAGGTGGCACTTCTTTAGTTCCTGTTCAACTCGTTATCTAACTTCAGAAACCACACTCTCTCTCTGATGGCTCTCTTAGTGACCACTATGCCACGATGTCCTTCATGAGCTAGAAAGATGATTCTTTGTCTCAGACTCTTTGGAATGACAATTCTGGACCCTCAGAGGATGATCCCTTCCTGTGTCACTGCCAGTTCTTCTTGAACATAGTGGAATTTCTGAAGTTTTTCCGAGTCGTCTTCCCTTTTGGTTCTCGCTTTTCTTGTCTTGCCTGGCAATGGTTGCTTAACCATTGCCAGGTCTTCACCGGTCTGGGTGGTAGCTGTAATCTGATCCACTGACAATGCTGGAGGAGTACTTGACTGTAGTATAAAGTTGAGATATTCTTCGGCCACTGAAGGTTTTGCTACTGTCAATTACAGAGGACTTTGAGAGAAATAGTCAGCTGGGTTCTGGGCCTTTCACAACTTATGGTCTGGGCTGGGGTGTTTGGCATCGCTGCACTTTGTTGTTCTGTGACTGACCTATTTGGATAAGAACCAGTTGGTCTAGCGCTGGAGGATGCTATGACCTTGAGTGTGGGTTTGGGTGAATCCAGTTGGCAAACGGTAACAAAAGGGATAACCCAGTTGGTCTGAAGCTCCGCCAACATGATTTCTTTTGCAGTGTGTGTTGGGAGGTGCAATTGGGGCAGTGCTATGGTCACTAGGCTTTAGGGCATGACTGGTTTTCCTGTGGGTGTGTGCTGATATATGAGGTCATGGGCAGTCTGTGAGCAGCCACTGGCTTCCCATAGCTCTTTCTCGTGTGGTAATGCCCTTTCTTGCAACTCCCTCAGATGTAGTTTTGTCATTTCTATGTATGGTTCACCCTGAGAGGGGTTTTGTCTCCTATGCCTGTTGTAAGGGAAGTACATGTGTCTCGCCAATCGCTCCGTTAAGTGCCCTCTTTGCAAACTGGAAGGCTAGTGCATTTCCCTGCGATGCAAAGTCCTTGCCCCCGGTATGCGTGGCACATTTCACCACAATCAGACGTTTAGGCAGGGTCAATGCATTGATTAGTAACTCAAGGAGGTCCTTGTGCATGATGGGTGTACCGTCTTATTTCAGGAAGACTCGCCTTTTCCAGCTCCCTATGCTCAAATGCACTGTGGTGATGACATAGGATGAGTAAATTGTTACTGTCCATCCAGCGCTTTGGGTGACGGCTTCAATCAACGCTATTAGTTCCGCCACCTATGCTGAGAGGTGTGGTAGGAGGGTTAGCTGCGCAGTGACCATCAGCATTTCTGAAGGTGCGAGGCTACGCGCCATTACTATCGCTGCCTCTATGTGTCGTACCCCCGACTCCTGGTCTATCATGGAGGACCCGTCAACGAACAGTGCCTCACTGTCTGGGATGGGATCGTCCTCTGCCTGGCTGATCCCATCAGGGGTGTATGTTGCACAGTCATGGGTCTCCTTCCCCTCCTGAACTTCATGGACTATGAAGGTGGCTGGGTTTACTAGATGACATCACACCACTTTTAATGAGTCTTAGTGGTGAAACCCCAGGGGTAGAGCAGGTCATCTTCCCATCGCCAGAGAAGTGAATGGTCATGTTTAGTTTGGCCAATAAATCTCATCCCAAGAGATTAGTAGGAGATGAGGGTTGATATATCAACTGTCCCTTCACGCGCCTGCCCCCCACGTCCAACTCTAGGGGTTTTGGAAATGGGACCCTCATCACTGCAACCAAAAACCCCCTGCGGGTCCATGGAGTCTTTGGACAGGGGGACAATCCATTCCTATCAGTCATGACTTGATTGCCTTCGTTTCGATCAGGAAGCTGTAAGGCGTTTTATTAACTAGCACTGTTATGGTGGGTTCATCCTCGGATCGGCGCGTGTCTGACAAGATGGGGTCTGTGAGAGAGTGTGGGTGTTCCCGATCCACCGGACGTTGGGTTGACCACTGTTGCCCTCACGGCCTATCTACTTCTGGGCGATGAGGAGGAATTACAGCCATGTCCTGCCACTGGGAGTTTTCTGTACTACTTCCCCCGGTCTTTCTGCTACCTACTTCATCCTTTCTGAACCTCTGAGGTGTTACCGCCATTGGTGCCACCGCCTTCTGTGCCAACGCGACTACAGCCGTTCTTGCCAGGACCACCCATTCCCAGTTAGTCTGCAGGGATTTCACTGTGGTATCTTGGTTTTGTCCCAGTTTCTTTATGTATTTTTCCCTTCTCTCTCTTTACCTTGCCTTTTTTCCCACTCTTCGAGGCACTGCTGAATGTAGGAGAAGTTCCAGTTGGGATTTCCTTCTCCATATCTGATGCAATCCTCATGCAATAGCCATGCCTTCTGGCTCAAATGATCCTCCCCTAGGTCAGGACCGGTCATATTGTTGTATTCCTCTTAGGGTGTCCATAAACGGGCTTTCCAGTATCATGTCCTTATATAGGCACAATTCGCCCTGCCCTTATATAGGCATAAAATCCCAGCCCTTATTTAGGCATTAAACCGTGCACTCCAAATACAGGCATGGTCTCCGACATCCGTCCACCCTAACGTCACAACGAGTTCATGAAGAACAGACCCTTAGGCTGCGGGAGTTTCCTTAGCCCAGGACTATTGATTTCTTCAAGGACTCATATATTATGCATGAACCATTATTCCTTAGGGGTTCATTCATGACGTCTTCCGCTGTCCGACTCACGTCAATGCTAACATTCTGAGGTAATTCTCAGGTATAAATATACCTTCCCTAGCCCCTGTAAATCAGAGGAGACCTCGACTTCAGAGGAGCCCGTTTCCCGGCCTGACGCACTGAGAAGACGCTGTCATCCCTGCACGCAGAGAGTCCAGCTTCCAGTGATCTGACTTCCCTTGCGGGGTGTTGGAGTTCGAGTCTGGCAAAGAGATTCCTACCTCTCTCATTCTTAAGGTATGGAGCAGACTAGAACCTAGAGGGACTCTTGGCATACTAGGCTTAACATACTCTTAGTATACCATAGTAAGGAATACTTCACCTACTTCATACCTCTCCCTATACCTAGGTT
Organism: Calotriton arnoldi; assembly: GCA_963921515.1. Taxonomy (NCBI): domain Eukaryota; kingdom Metazoa; phylum Chordata; class Amphibia; order Caudata; family Salamandridae; genus Calotriton; species Calotriton arnoldi. The sequence goes on from CAWUFW010003960.1 coordinate 382,336, forward strand.
AGGTTAGGTACATTGGGGTAGAACTAGGTTAGAAACGCATCGTATGAGTACTCGCATTTTTAGTCTGTGTTATTTATGTAAATGCATATGTACTAAAAGATAATGCTATCGCAGTATTATTTATTTCTACTGCTCACCCTGTACATTATTTATCTCGCATACTGTCTTGTGATCGTAACAGCGCATTTTACTTACACCAGAAACAAGACTGTTCAATAAATCTTTTATTGAAACGCCCGTCTGTTCTTTCTGTGTAACTTTGAGGAAAACTAAGCATGCACGATTGAGCTGAGTGAAATAGTTATCTATTGTTTCCACGACTCTGGGACACGTTCTGATTCTAAAGGGAAACACAGTGGTCATGTTTTGCGGCTGCCAGAAACTACTCCCTTCTTGTTGTCAAGGAGTTTCTAGTGGCCTCTGAGCTAGCTGGCACAAGTAATTAAGTTTAATATACTCGATAGGGACATACTGACCTTAGTCCTATGTCAATCCTATAGGATATATTATTCCAATGCGCAGAGCCTATTAGGGAAATAGGAGCTACACTACAATATTGGTTCCTCTCTCAGTCCAGTCTGCTTACAGGTCGTAAAATGGGTATGCAAAACTCTTGCCTTCCTTTCTTGCTACTATCTCCCTGGGGATAAGTCTATCTTTGCCGTGCACCCATGTGGAGCAGCGAGCATCCTCATCGTTGCTTCCCTCGTGTGCACGGAAAGGCGCCATCTTTTTTTTCCTGTTTCTCGGGTGGGTTAGTACTAGGCTGTCCTGGTCTCTTATTTCGCAGTCAGGCCCTCTCCTTTATCGACCGAGCGGTGAAGCTCTGATCCCTGCTAGAAGCCTCATTTATTTCTGCCTCCAATCCTTCCCAGCTCTGCGCCCTGTGCTTACTCCCGCTTCCCTCATATGAAGGGCGTGCTGCCCTGTATTCTTGCTGTACTTCCTGGTTGTGTGCTCTCTCTCTCTCTCTCTAGCCTCAGCACACGCCTCTCTTCCTTTCCCCGTCTGGTTTGCCTCCGTCTCTCTGAGCTGCACACTGCTCTTTTTGGCCTGGCTTCGCCTTCAAACTCACTTTCTGTTGTCTTCTCAACTACCTGGGTAAATCCTGTAGCATCACCCTAGTCATCGGTTACCGGGGGACTGAAGCTCCCTTCCTCTCCCCCACTCGCTGTACCGCTATTGAACACTGCCACAAACCTCCCTGTCACTCAAGTATATTCACCTGAACCAGTGGGTGTGCGCGTTTTTCTTGCTGTGCAGGTCCTAGGTGTGGACGTGGTTGACGGAGGGTCAAACGTTTGGGGACATTTCCAAGGAATTTGGGTTGCGCTGGAAGTGTCTGGGCTCACTGGCTTTATGCTCTCTCGTGCTTGGGCCTGTCTTTCTTTTGGTGGGGGGGGGGGGGCGGGGGTTCGTCGGCTTCTATTATTGTTGGATTTGAATATCCCAATGAGGGGGGAGCTGGAGTGAGCACCTACATTCCTGCATATGGTGGGGAAGGCGCGGACGCCTTGCTCACTGCCGGCATTGTAGGGCCATCGCTCTTGGCCTCTTCAAAGATGGCCCATAATTCTAATAGTGCCTCTCTCACTCTCTTTTGACCTGTATATATAGATTTTATGTGCATTTTAGTATGCTCAATTATGCTGGTGTCAAATGTTCCCTCCTTAAGCCAGGGAAATGTGTATGCTTTTGTGTGTGCATGCCATTCTTGCTAAAACTTATTAAATTTCTTTACAAGTGTGGGGAACCTGGTTTCCATGTGCTTTAATGGGGAATCCATAACAATTTTAGTAGTTTTGGGGGATAAATGCAACTTAAATCTTTTTGGGAGTTTTTGTTTGTTCTAATCGTGGGGGCAAAGGTATATGGTGCACTCCTACAATTTTACGTACTAAGAGCTCAGCGCTGACAATTTCCTACATAAAAGAGTTCAAACGAGCATTTACATGAAAACAAGATAAGACTGCATGTATTGTAACACAGGATGATAATGCAATGGGTTAGCACAAAATTTGCATAAATTCTCACGCAATACAGTTTTCAATGACAATAAACGCAATGACATCGTACACAATAATACATTTCATCCATGACCACATTGTTCAATTTTTTTAAATATATTTTAACACAGTTTATCCTCTAGCAAGAGAAGACTAGCGCGGACCATGTTCCTAAGTAAGCTGGATAGTCTGCCACTATCCGCTCCTAGACAGAGGTGGTAGTCACAGACACCAAAGAGTAGCAACTTGGGAATCAATGGCCCTTCTTGGCCACATACATGTTGCGCCCAGTTTCCTGGGTCCAAGTTTTTCCTAAAGTCCGAATCACACCCTGTGTCACAACCAGGGTTCAAGCGTATGCTCTGTCATGCCCAGAGGTCCAAGCGACCAACACTTCTCACTCCTTTTAGATACTAACAGTGTTAAGAAAGTTGTTAGCAATGAGTAATCCTTTTAGCTAAAAAACTATGAGACTGAGATGCCGGTACAGGATAGCTGTATCACAAAAATAGCGTTCCGGGAGTCATAAAGGGCTAAATAAATAAATATTCACCTTTCCTAGTGTGCTATCGGAAGAAAGGTGACTTCCGCGGGATCGCCTCCGAGGCCGTCTTATGACTGATACAGTTGGGACATATAAAATGGGCAATATGCCAGACCCTGTCAGAGGCAGGGTGCTCAGGTTATCTTTTTACACTTCTCCCTAGTTTGCCATATGCCAACTGCTCAACACACAATGTTTCAGGCTCTGATGTGGTCTCTTACCCTCTGTGACGGCTGCTTCAGGACAGACCTCTGCCCCTCAGATTTAGCAGAACTTCCAATCAATTGTGGTGTCTGCCCACCTTTGTTGTTGCGCAATGTAAATCTGTGGGGGCGGGGTCACCTTCCTTCGGCTGCAGTCGGGTACAAGGCCCCAATCCCTCCTATCTGGCTCGCCAAAATGTTATCGGAGTGCGAAATACCTTAAAAAACAAGAGACAAGAGGCATTTGGCAAAACCGTAACAGTTTGTTTAATTAAACGTAGCGGCTGGGAGAACAATTACAGGTACAGGGTCTGAGGACTGTCTCAATTTACATTCAGTTGGCATCTTTCTTAAATACAATTTCCATCAGGTTGTAAAGTTCTTTGGCGATCCTTGTATGGTGAGGAATGTTGGTTGCTGCCTTAGAGTCATAAATTAATTGTCAAATGGTTACAACAGGTAGACATGAACCCTGCGTGGACACAATGTGGCCAGTGGGTAACGTGTCCAGATGTCCAGCATGGTGAGCATGTGATCACTGCATGTGCTGTGCTCTGACTGTCTATATGTTCCTAACTCATGTGGCATCTGACTTAATGGTGTTTTAGGAGTGTGTGTACCCCCTCAGGCCATATGTAATTTATTGGGGTCATTCTCCCTTGACCACTGTAATGTCACTGAGCCTATTTGTGGGATTGATCTAGGGTTTCCTGTTCGTGCAGTTATCTGCTACCTACACGTCATTCCACCTATGACCTATAAATTAGTAACCCCAGGTCTGGGGCTCAGAGCTTGCCTGACTATGTATTTGCGAGTCGGGTTGAAGTGGAGCTCACGACGGGCGATTTTGTTATTAGGGACTTGATTTTGTTTTCATAAATGAACACTATCTTTTCCCATATTAACACTATCATTTTCCATACTAACAAACCTCTACTCTTAACACTCTTTCTATGAGTTTAACTGTGAATATGATTAATAGTTTTGGTGCGAGAGTGAAACCTTTTTCATGGTCTTCAACTATAAACTTGGCTTTGGCTCCTTTAACCTTGCTGATTCCCCAATTCAATTTTAGTCATAATCTGGGCAAATAGTTTCAATGATAGAAGGAACTAATTTTTCATGATAAATTTACTATTTTTATGTTGCACCCTTCAGGCTATGCAGGCATGTGTTACTGCCATTGCTGTTTATGGAGAGTAGGAACCCACCTGTATGTCATGATTCTTGAAGTCAAGATATTTTAATTTCAATTTGTCCTCAAAATAGGAAAACTCTGCCCCAGGTATAATATCCTTCTTTGAAAGCAGTTAACAGATGCTAGGCATCACATTTTTATAGAAAATGTTTTTTTTCTTGTTAATTTGTGAGATATGATAGAACATCTCATCAAGTATGTCTGTGAGCTCAACTGAGCTAAACTAAGCAGCCTCAATTGTATTTCTATTTTTCTTCTTATTCTCAAATGTACCTTATGTTTCTTTTACAATTAACCACAATGTTTTTTTAAAGTAAACATGCAGAGTTTTACATGTCATTTATAGCAGTATTTTGCTTGACTTGCTATTAGATAAACAGTTTTGTGAAAGTAAGATACACAACAACAAGAGGTGTATTTTGGGTTGTTTAAAGGAATGTTTTGGAACAGTTCCTTCAGTTATTTTCTTCCATGTATGTCAAAATATTAAATCCAAAAATATCGACCTGAAACAATATAGATTGCAAGATATTGACTTGCACAATATCACCAAGATATGTAGTCAATGGAAATAAACAAAATAAGAACGTATTGTGTCATGTTCTGTTCTCCTAACACCAGCCTCTATGTACTGTTCCCTGAAATGTTGAGTATTACAATGGCTTGATTTGGAGTTTCCAGGATGAGGCTGTTGAAGTAGTCAAATATCCTCACAACTTTCAGGTTGACCTCTTCTTAGGATGGGAAAGATGTTCATGCTGATCATAAAGTTCGTGTGACACTGGCTATAAAGATGTTTTCTAAATGTAGAACCTAGAGGTGTGCATTGATGTTCAAGCACACTTAGAGAAGAGAGTGTTCTGGTCAGTGTTTAGCAGGAAATTCTCAAATTAGGGTGCCTGCAGGCTGTGCCATTTCAGTCTTCAAGTGATTGAGAAGATTTTACGTTTGACGTGGAGCATTCAGTCTGTGCCAATGGCTGAAGAATATCCCTGACAGGGTGAAACTGGCCTTTAGGTTGCTTGTGTTCTGGTTCAGGGAGGACCTGGCCTGGCAGTTTGGGCTGGACTGTTCCCATTGGGGTATGGTCAAGACTGATTTGCATATAAAGTGGTCCAAACTGAGGTAGCATGGTGGGTGAAAAACAATAGATTGGAATGTGGCCTGAACGACTGCCAGTGACTGAGAATAATTCAGGTATTCCATTCATAACCGTGCTTTTTGATGACCTAAGTGTAATGAGTATGCCCGTACTTGGGTCCTGTGCTCATTTAGCCACTGTAACCAAGCTATAGCTTGTTGGAAAGTGGCTGAAATCAATTCAAGCATGCCATTCATCACATTGTTTTTTTGAACCTCCAATATCATTGGGTGGCATGCTCGGGCTTCTGAGAAGACATGAAATATGTTAACAAGGATGATGAGCCTTCAAGCCTCATGAGATCGTGCTAGTTTGCCTTTTCTAAGCTTATTGTGAGGTTTGGGTAAGATGTGGATTTAAAGAAATTTCTTTACTCCATGCACATTTTGTCTCTCTTAAATGAGACTGTGTGGACAAACGTCTGAAACGTTGCAGACATATCTATTTTCTCCAATTGTATAACAGTTGACATTCTTTTAGAGTAGTTTGAGCACTGGATTTGCTAGGCATGTGGTGGTGCAAGTAAATGCTTTATGGAAGCAGCACATAAGTTTCAACTTGAACTTTAATTCCATTATCAAGCAATGGGTTGATTTTAATGCAGGACTGATGTGATCATCCATCAATCAATCAGTAGAAGCGTAGAGAGCTAGTTGTCACCCGTGAGGGTATTCAGGTGCTGATAGGGTCCAGTTGATTAGCCCGGTCTTCAGGGACTTTTCGGAACTCTGAGATGAGGAGGTCCATAGATGAGAGGGTAGCTCATTCTATGTCGTTGCTGCTAGGTAGGAGAAGGAGCGACCTCCGTATCTGCCACGTCAGGTGAGGGTTAGAGAAAGGGACGCAGGGCTTAGGTGTCAGCTGGGCTGATGGAAGTTCAGGCGGCGGTTCAAGTAGGCGGGTTGTCAGTTGTGTAGGATCTTGTAATGCATGGGTCAGGAGCTTGATATGGCATCTTTTCTGCCCAGGGAGCCAGTGAAGTTCCCTAAGGTAGGGGGTGAAGTGGGTTAGTCTAGGAGATCCAGGACGAGTCTGGCTGCCGGCGTTCTGTATGGTCTGTAGTCATCGGAAGAGGTGAGCTGTTATCCCTGCATAGAGAGCGTTGCTGTAGCCCAGTTGGCTGGAGATAAGGGACTGGATCATGGTGCATCTTGAGCTTTGGGGTAGCCATTTGAATATCTTATGAAGCATGTGGAGAATGAAGAAGCAGAAGCAGTCAGAGTTGACCTGAGTCGTCATGGTTAACTTGTTGTCCAGAATGATGCCTAGGTTCCTAGCGCAGTCAGGAGTTGGTCAGAGTTCCAAGGGCCAGGAGGATGCGGCCCATGGAGAGATTTTGTTTCTGAAAATCAGTACTTCCGTCACGTCTGTGTTGAGCTTCAAGCAGTTGTCCTTCATCCAGTTGGTGACCTCTGTCATGCAGTTGTAGAAGTTGGTCTTTGGAGAGGGTGAGTTGTGTGTCATTGGTGTAGGATATGATGTTGAGTCCGTGGGTTTTGGCAATGCTGGCCAGAGGAGTCATTTAAGTGTTGAAGAAGGTGGGGCTGAGCAAGGATCCTTGGGGTGCTCAACAAATGATTTTCTTGGGTTCGAAGGTGAAGGGGGAAAGGTGGACTTTTTGCACTCTTCTAGTGAGGAAAGAGGTCATTCATCTCAGAGCGGCTCCTTGGATGCCTATGTGTTGGACTAGGCCCTTTTTGGCTAAAGTTCCCTAAACTTTTTGCCTGCCCCCTAGACCTTTTTTCTGACATGGTGTTGCCAATTTAGATGCTTTGGGCACTTTTCCACTGCTGATCAGTGTCAAAGTGCAAGTGCTCCCTGCGTAAAGTGTAATGGTAATTGGTTGTCCATAATTGGTATATTTGTCTTACTAGTAAAGTCCCTAGTAAAGTGCACTCTGTGTGCCAGGGCTGGTAATACAAATGCTACTAGTGGGCCTGCAGCACTAATTGTGCCACCCACACCAGTAGCCTTAAAGAGAGATCTCAGGCCTGCCACTGCAGTGCCTGCGCGCAGTTTGCTAAAACTGCCATGTTGCCCTGACAAGTGCACCCACTTGCCAGGCCTTACCCTTCCCTTTTTATGCACATCAGACACCTCTATGGTAGGCCCAAGGTACACCCCTGGGCAGGGTGCAGTGTATGTGAAAGGTAGGACATGTACTGAGGTGTGTACCATGCCCTGACAGTGAAATACTCTCCATTTCGTTTTTCACTGTTGAAAGGCCATCTTGCCCATAGGACAGAATGTGGAAGGCTGTGTAATATGTTTCCAGTCTATCTTCCCATAGGCTTAAGATGAAGGGGTGAAGTTTAGTGTGCCTGAACTCACAATTTAATAACATCTTTTTGTGAAGGTGGTTTTTGTATTGTGTGTTTAGAAACCACCCTTTTAGAAGTGGCTGTTTTTTTGTGTTCTAACAATTCTGTGTGTCTCTGCCTGGTTGTGGATTGACTGTCTGGATTTGAAAGTGATAGGATCTGGGTAATGTCTTGACCCAGGGGAGGAGGTGAGACAGCAACAGGCTGACCTGCATCTGGAGTGTAGGGGGGAGGAGTGGCCCCTGGAGGTGAAGAGGCCTGGGCTGCCATCATAAAACAATGGCTCCATCTCCTGCTGAGTGATTGAGGATCCAGACCCCCACTATCAAAGGGAGACACCCAGAACTGGTTTGGACAGGGGTCAGTGCCCCCTGAACACAAAGACTTCAAAGACATTTAGGGGTATAACTATGAGAGCTGAAACCCCTGAACTTAGGACTGTCCAAGACTGAAATGGACTGATCAAGCCTGTAAAGGATTGAAACTACTTCGTGGTCAAGAGGAACCTCTGCCAAGGAAGAAACAGCTTTAGAGACTGAAGGAAAGGACTGACCCTTGCTGTGTGTTCTGGGGCTGGCCTGCAGTTTGCTGATTTAACCAAGGAGAGGCGAAGGGACTTTGCTGTGTGCTTGTCCGCCTGCTTGAAAGGTGTGTGCTGTGTCCTAAAGTAACTTGTCCCCAAGGGCCCGAGGAGAGCTGGCTCCCTGTTGTGGAAACTCAGGAACACAAAAGTTTCCAGAGGAGCGTCTCAGCGACGCTGTGTGCGTGTGCTTTTTGCAGCCTGAGACCTTCGTAAGAACTGCCCCGTGATCGTGTGCACCCGGCGTCCAAGTGAGTCTCAGCGACGCTGTGTGCGTGTGCTTTGTGCAGCCTGAGACCTTCGCGAGGATTGTCCTGTGATCGTGTGCACCTGGAGTCCAAGGGAGTCTCAGCGACGCTGTGTGCGTGTGCTTCGTGCAGCCTGAGACCTTCGTGAGGATTGTCCTGTGACCGTGTACACCCGAAGCTCAAGTGAGTCTCAGTGACGCTGTGTGTGTGTGCTTCGTGCAGCATGAGACCTTCGTGAGAATTGCCCTGTGATCGTGTACACCCGAAGCTTAAATGAGTCTCAGCGACGCTGTGTGCTTGTGCCCTGTTGCAGCCTGAGACCTTCATCATTGCCATTGGCTCGGACCGGTATCCCCAGAGGAGCGGTGCCGCCGGCCCGAGCCTGCCTGTGCCAAGGAGAGACCTCGCACCATCACGTCGGGGGTCCGTGTTCCACTGCCCGAGATCAACTAAGTCACCCGGAGGCCCAAGCCGCGAGGAGAGGAGAGAAGAGCGAGATCGCACCCCCCAGGTAACGCTCAGTGAGCGTGCGTGTCGCCGCCTGGGGCGGTGTGCGGTCTCGGAGAGAAACGCTCTCGGCCTTTCCCATCCTTGCAGCGTGAGCCCCCGCTCAAGTGAGAATCGCGGCCCGTAGTTGCCGAGGAGTGGCAGTACCGGGGCCGGCGTGTGGAGCTGCACTTTGTTTACACCAGAACAGTGTTGGGGGCATATTTTGGCAGTAGCTGACCGCGGGTCAGTACGAGTGGCATAGAGTCCGTCCAGAGCACTGTGAATGGTGCTGGAGTACATTATTGTAGGCATTACGAACTGCCGGATTGTTGCATTACGCATTGCATTATTTTTGCATTACGAACTGCCGGATTGTTGCATTACGCATTGCATTATTGTTGGCATTACGAACTGCCTGATTGTTGCATTATGCATTGCATTATTTTTGCATTACGAACTGCCTGATTGTTGCATTACGCATTGCATTATTTTTGCATTACGAACTGCCTGATTGTTGCATTACGCATCGCATTATTTTGGCATAACGAACTGCATTATTTTTACATTACGAAGTGCCTGATTCTTGCATTACGAACTGCATAGCATTGCATTAGGACTGCATTGGGATCATTGAGAATTGCTCATTAATACTGCAAGAACCTACAAGGGCTTGCTGGCCTAATAACCGGCCAGGTGAAATATTACAAATACGCATATGTTGGATTTTTATCGTGTGGTCTCATCGTATATCTTTTTATATAAATTTATACTTGTTTTTTATGAAACTCGTGTGGAGTCCATTTGTGGTGTCATCATTGGGTTACTGAGAGCGGGATTGCAAATCCTTTACACATTGCCTTGGAGATAAGCCTGGCTGCTCGTGCCAAGCTACCGAGGGGGTGAGCAGGGGCTATCTGAAAAGGTGTCCTTCCCTTCCCTGACTTAGAAGCAAGGGTCCCTATTTGGACTAAGGTACCTACCTCAGCCAACTGGGGACCCCCAATTCTAACCTTGGGTAGCAACAGGTGGTGATTAGCAACAGTGTGATGAGTTTGTGGTGGGAGGCCATATCGAAGGCTGCTGAGAGGTCTAGGAGGATCAGAGCCTCAGTCTCTCCTCAGCCGAGTAGGGGTTGGATGTCGTCGGTAGCCGCGATGAGGGCTTTCTCTGTGTTGTGGTTGCTGTGGAGTCTGGATTGGAAGGAGTTGAGTAGGAGGTTCCATTCCAGGTGTGAGGAGAGTTGTTGGTTGATGACTTTTTCTAATAATTTGTCCGGGAACAGGAGCAGGGAGATCAGTCAGTAGTTGTTGAGTTTGCTGGGGTCTGCCAATGGTTTCTTTAGTAGGGCGTTGACTTTGCGTGTTTCCAGTCCTCAGGGAAGGTAGCCCTGGCAATGGAGGTGTTGAACAAGATGGTGAGTATGTGGTTGATTCTGGATACGCCTAGCTTGAAGATGTGGTGAGGGCATGGGGCAGTTGGGGTCCCCGAGTGGAAAGAGTTCATGATGGAGGCAGTGTCCTGTGGAATGGAGCCAGCTCGCCCGGTTAGTCTTATGTCTGTGGTGGTAGCAGGGTTGTTGTTATGCCCCTCCATTTGCCTCTGGCGAACACTCTATTAATCAAGGGGTGCCACAGGGTTCCTCCCTTAGCCCCCTGCTATTTAATATCTATGTTCAACCCCTGGCTGCAGTAGCCATGAGCAGGGGCCTGACCATGGTCTCCTACGCTGACGATACACAGTTGGTGGTGGCACTCTCGAATAACACCGAGCGGGACGCCCTTAAGTTTCAGGGCGACCTCGCGGCGGTCGCCGGGTGGATGACCGCCAACTGCCTCCAGATGAACTCTAACAAGTCGGAGGTATTGTTAGTGGGAAAGGACCATGGTCAGTGGAGTGAACTCTGGTGGCCAGCTAGTCTCGGCAGGGCCCCCTCCCCCAAGCAGGTAGTGAAAAATCTGGGGGTATGGTTGGACTCATCCCTCAATTTTCGAGTTCAAACCAAAAAGGTGGCAGGGACCTGTTTTGGACTTTTACGGGCGATCAGACCCCTGCTGGGCTTTTTTGATGCACCTACGCGTCAGGTTATCATTCAGGCGTCTGTATTATCCAGACTTGATTATGCCTGCTCTTTATATCTGGGGTCCAATAAGGCGGAAGTCCTGAGGCTACAAAGGGCACAGAATGCGGCAGCAAGAACCCCTCTAGGCTTGCGCAGGTCTTGTCCGGTGTCCGAGGCCATTCGCCGTCTCAACTGGTTACCTGTGGCCAGGCGTATTGAATTCAAAGCCTTATGTATCTCTTTCAAAGCCTTGAAACTGACCACCCCCACTATCTTGGCTAATCTCCTCTTGCCATATGTTCCTTCACGATCTCTCCGCTCACAGGGTCAGCACCTGGTGGTGGTTCCCCGGATACGAAGAGTTCGTGCTGGTGGTCGCAGTAGAGCGGCCATCCTTTGGAACGCACTTACTGTGCATATCCGTGGCCTTAGTAATTACTTGGAATTCAGGAAGGCCATCAAGACTCATCTTTTCCCTGCATCATAGTCTTTGTCCGGTCCATCTGCTTGTGTCAATCTTTTTTTTTTTTTTGGTATCAGCGCCGGGACGCCCCTTTGCTGGGGCAGCTGTAGCACTCTATAAGTCTCACTAGAATAGAATAGAATAGAAGAGGTCAGTGGCCTTACGCCGGGGTTTGAAGTTTCTTTTTTTTTTTTTTTTGGTCCTCATTCTGCCAATTTACTTGCTGGCAATACTCACTTTCCCTTACTGTACACCGGACGGGAATAGAGTCTTTCCACACAAGAAATCTAGCTGCTTCCACTCCTACCCCTCTTAAGCAAAGCATGCAAAAGTGGGGGACCAAGGCCGACAGCTACTTATTGGCTTAATCATTGAACCACATTCCTCTGGCACCAATCAACCAACATAGCCCATGTCTTCTCTCGACTTCTAGGGTCGCATGCCATATCTTGTTGGCTTATGTGTATGATATTATTTTTACACTCAGAAAACAGGGGTGGAACAGCTGACTTCCAAGCCCTACAGATCTCTCGTCTTCCCAAAAGAATAACATAAAAGATTAATCTTGCAACTTTCTTATTTGAGACAACATTGCTGCCCTGATTTATTCCAAAAAATATAAGTAAGGAAGTTACTTTCAACTGAATACCAGTAACATCCAACAAAAATTCACTGAGATCCATCCAAAATTTAGTAATCTCCGGGCAAGTTAAAAACATATGACAATCATCCGCTAGTTGGTCTTGACACCTAGAGCAAACATAATGAGTTCCAGACATTTTTGTTAGTTTTGCAGGGGACCAATATACCCGATACAAAGTAAAAAGATGATTCCGTTTAAGAAAAGCGGGTTTAACTGTCTCATGGAGTAATGCAAAAGAATTCATCCAGGCCTCTTTCAAATTGATATCATCAACACCTTCACTCCACAGCTTTCGAATATCCTTCTCTATATCATCTTCTGCCTCAATCAAAATTCGATACCACAAAGCCACTTCTTTATTGATACCCCCGACTTTCGTTGCTTGAATTAACCATGCATCATCCGTCTGGTCCCCCCAATTCTGTCTAGCCCACCAAGAAGAAAGTTGATAAAATTTAAATCTAGTTAATTGCCCGCAGGTACATGCTGTCAAAGTTTCCCATGTTGCCAAATCCGTACCTGATTTTAAATCACCCCAACATGTAATACCCGCTTGTTTCAATGGTAGACTGAGCCAACTAAACATACTGGAGTACCTGGGGAAGCCCAAATTGGTGCATAATCAGAATAATAGGGTATTCCAAGTTTTTCCCGCATGTAAACCCAATTCTTCACTGCCTGTAACAAGATCTTCAATCTGACTTTTTTTAAAAACTTTGGATCCCCGAATTTAAAAAGAAACTGCTCAGGTTGATCCCCCAGATCACTAAGCATTGCCCTATACAAAATACCTAAAGTAGATTCATCTGGTTTATTTAACAACATTCGAAAATTCTTAAAATGAAAAACATGTGCATATACCCATATATCCGGTAGGGCAAGTCCCCCCTTCTCCAACTTTCTCCTCAGCCTTTTCCAAGATATACGAGCACCCCTAGAAGCCCAAAGAAAACTACCAATCTTGCCCTGTAATTTTGCTACTTCATTTTTATTGAATGGAAGGGGTATAGCATTGAAAAGGAAAGTAACCTTAGGAAGTACAAACATCTTAATCAAGTTAACCCTGCCATATAAATTTAGAGGAAGATTTGCCCATCTAGTCAATAGCTTCCCTACTTCCTGACTTATCTTCCTCCAATTTACAATAGGAACATCGAGTAATTTCTGGGTGACTATGATGCCGAGATACCGCATCTGATGTTTTGCCCCCAAAGTCTGGGGCAATTGATTCCACTCCATAACTTCAGTTTTATCTTTATTAACACTGTACCCCGATACCTTCCCAAATAGTTCTGCTTTAGCCATCAAACTAGGGATGGCCTCCTGAGGATTTAACATATACAAAACAAGATCTTCCGCATATAAGGCTAATTTAACCTCTAAATTTTTAAACCTAAATGGAAGAATAGCTGGATCCTGTCTAATTAAAGCTGCAAAGGGTTCAATGTATATGTTAAACAGCAAGGGGGACAGCGGACATCCCTGTCTTGTTCCCCGCATGATACTAAAGCGATCTGTTAACTCCCATTAACTAACACTCTAGCACTAGGTGCACTATATAATAACTGAACTGCTTTTATTAAGTTCTTAGGGAATCCAAAAACTCTTAGGGTCTCCCAAAGATATTGCCAGTGAACCTGATCAAACGCCTTAGCAGCGTCGACAGCCACCAATGTTACTGGAAGATTAAAAGATTCTACCAAATCCACTACTCCTAGCATTGTGAAAGTTAATTCATTGAGCTGTCTTCCAGGGATAAAGCCCCTCTGATCTCTATGAATTAGGCTCTTAATAATCTTAGCGACTCTAGCTGCCAGTATCCCGGTGAACAGTTTATAATCCGTGTTCAACAGGGATATAGGTCGATAAGATTCTGCCAGCAACGGATCTTTATTTGGTTTTAAAATTAAAACTATCGTTGCCTCAGCCCAAGATGTCGGGGGCTCCTTTCCATCTCTCAAAATGGTATTACAAAGCTTTTTAAAAACAGATATCATACTATCCTCAAGAGATAAGTAAATTTGTATTGGGAGGCCATCTGGCCCAGCTGCCTTCCCTCTTGCCATCTTTCTCATCTGTGATCGGATCTCTTCTTCACTTACTTCAGAAGCTAACATCTCTCTTTGATATTCGCTCAAGGAGGGGAGCTCAGCCTCAGCCAAAAATTCCACAATCTTTTCCGAGCCTGGGTTAATTTCCTCTTTATATAGCTTTGCCATATAACCACGAAGTTCAGCTCCTATTTTAATACTAGAATCTACTATGTGACCAGTTGAACTTTCCTTTAAACTACTTATTTGGTTTCGAACTTTATCGATTTTAGCTTTCCAGGCTAAAAGCCGGCCACTCTTCTCACCGTATGAAAAATTCTGGAGTTTACTGACCCTCCATCTATTTATCAAAATCTGATCTAAAACATCCTGATATTCTTGCTGGAGGCTCTTCAACTCCTTGGTAAGAAGAGGCACCTCACGAACGGACTCTAAAGATGCCTTTTGTAGCTCTGATTCTTTAATTTGAATATTTTCCAGGAGCTCCTTCTCTTGCTGCCTAGCCTTACAATTTTTCCCTATCATAATAGATGTACCCAGAGCTCTCAGGAATGCCTTGAAGGAGTCCCAGATTACCTGTATTTTAGCTGACCCATTATTGATTTCAAAAAAGGAAACAACCTCTTCTTGCATTTTGACTTGAACAGCCTCATCTAATAAGATTGTCCGATCCAGGGTCCACCTTGTTATAGATCTCTTTTCCTGAAATCTCAAAGACAAACATACAGCAGAGTGATCAGAAATAGTGGCAGGGAGATGTTTAACCTTTTCCACTCCCTCAAGTAATATTTGATCAATTAAAAATAATCAATACGAGAGTGATGACCATATTTCTTACTGAAGAAGGTGTAACCCTTCTTATCTCCCATCTTAATTCTCCACACATCAACTAGATTTAATTCTTGAATCATAGTTTTGAGTGTAGCCATTGATTGTACGGGAGTGACATATTTCGCTTTAGATGTTCTATCCAAATCAGATCTTTGAACTAAATTGAAGTCACCTCCTATAATCACTGGATTATTAATTGGTACAAGGGCGGCCTCTAATTTAATCAAAGCATCTGGGTTATCTTGATTCGGGCCATAATAACTAACACACCCTAACACCCTACCCTGAATCTTGATATTAGCAAGTATCCACCTCCCAGACATATCTGTATCGTAACTTTCCAAATTAATACCACAGTTTGCTTTAATAATTATAGCAACCCCCCTTGTACTACCCCTTTGATTAGAAGAAACAACCTCCTGAACCCAAGACCATTTTTTAAACATAATCAAACACTCATTTCTTTCCAAATGGGTCTCCTGTAAAAGAATGACATTAGCCTCGGATTTCTTAAGAATTTCCATTATACGCGCCAATTTTCTCATAGATCTCACCCCATTCACATTCCATGAGGTGAAATTCACTAAACATTTACTCATTCATAAGGTTAAAAATACCCTCTCTTTTTTAATCTGACAGGTAAAAAAACAATACTCTTCATTTTATTGCGGAAAGACGAGAAAAACAAGAAAAACCAATATTTTATCAGAAAAACATTGCAAAAAATACTATATGGCAGATTGAGGACACTAATTTTTTTTATTTTCTCCCAAATGCTCCCAACACCCCATACCTCCCTCCCCTCCCCCCTGGGGAACCCCCCATTCTATCTCTTAGGGCGCAAGCGCCTTCGAGATACCCCCGTGCTGACAAGACGAATCCAAAAAAAAAAAAAAAAACCATCTCTGAACTCTACAAATCGCATATATCTTAAACTTAAATAGTAGTGTCATAAGGTTGTGAAGTACCAATCATCAATTCTACCTAATAAGCTCCCTTATCAGATTATGATTCCTTATCCCTACGACACATCATATGCCCTAACCTAAAGTCATATAAATCAAATCTTTGTTCTATCTTTATTCTGACCCTCCCATCTGCTTTAAAAGGGCATCTACTTCCTCTGGTTCTCGGATGTTTAACATTTTATTCTGCCACATGATCTTCAACATGGGAGGATATGGCCAGTGGTGGGGCAATGAGTGTGGTTCTATAGAATTACATGTGGCCTCTGCCCCTGTGCCACTGCACCTGTGCCACTGCACCTGCTGTACAAATGAAAGCTATGCCCCCTGAATTTACTGCAGGGACACTGGAATTATGTAATGCTGTGGTATTTTCCACACAATTATGGATTTGCCACATAGGACATCATCTACTGCATAATGTGCAGAATCTAACAAAAAAAAAATCTAGGTTAAACAGTTCAAAAGTTACCAAAACGCAGTGGCATGTGTTGCTGTGCAATGGAAGACCCTTTGCAAAGGTTGACTGGTCACCTTTCTGATGCTTTTGCTACATTTGGGTGTTAAACTGGTATTAATAAGGTGCAACCTATGCCAGACAGTGTCAACAAGTGTGCAAATAAGAAAATAATGTAGTAATTCTACCACAAAATTTGACACATTACACAAAATTATTTGCCTTTTTTTGCCACATAATTTAGTAAACTCTGCCGCATAATTTTGCCCTCCCCTGCCTCATAATTCCAATGGCGCTGACTAGTCTTAGTCCCTGACGGGGTCATGTATTGTAAGGTGGCATATCCTTCGGGTGTGTGTGGCAAATAAAGTGAAAATAACACACTTTCAGTGGTGGGTCACAAGTTAAAGGGGAACTTTCTAGGTTCAATGATTTTGTCATGTTTAATATATTCCTCTTTTGCTTTCTCCACGCATTTTGTTTTGTCTTTGTTGTCTTGTTTCTTCTCTTGCTTAGTGTATTTTGTCTTGTCCCAACACAGGGATTTTGGAAGTTGTATTTTCTTTGTGGTGTGTGTTTTGTGCAGTGTTTGTCTGTATTCCCTTAGTAAAGGAGATGCCTTGTGCTCAGTGTCTGTGCAGCGATGGGACAGGGCACTATGATGCGTGCCGTCTTGGAATGTGGAATATTTCTGTAGACTTTGCTTTTCATATCACTGCCAGTTGCAGGTGAAGTCCTGCGTTATGAGGAGGTTCATGCTGCGGCCTCGGTGTGTGTGAGACTGTAAAGTGGATATAATCCTCCTTCAGGCTCCTTTGGGCACATCATAGACAAGACGATGACAAGAAACTGCATAAAAACCAGAAAAAAACCAGAAAGGTGTCAGAAGTAAAAGACAACTTTAATGGAATTTAACATTGCCAGAACCACAACAACGCAGTAGCAAAATAGACACCACTCTTGTTTTTTCCCTGCTTTCCAGTAGCCGAGCTCTGTTATGTTTCTGCTGTCTGTTGACTTCTGACACTACTTGGCCAGTTTCGGTTTTGATTTGGCCTAGTTTTAACCTTCCCTTTACTGCTCCTGTTAAGTGCCCCTTCCAGTGTTTTTACCCAGCGACAGTGAGTGAGTGTAAATAAGTGGTCATGCTCCCTGTGAGTGTCACTAGGATTATTACACGCGGAGCTGGTCAATAAAGCTAGTATCGGGCTACACCCCACTTATGGGCTCAGATCTTTATCAAGGGCTCATAAGCAGGGGAAGGGCCAATAAATATCGTTATTGACTGTCCTCCTATCTCTCTCCTCTTATATATTTCACTTGTGCTACTCTCTCCCTCCCCCCCTCCTTACCTTGGCCTACTCTTATCCATCCCCTGCCACATTCTCTCTCCCTCTTTACTTCTTCCACTTCTCCTTTCTTTTTCTCACCCCCTACCCAAGCCTAATTACCCATTACTCGCTAAAGTATTTTTTTTTTATTACCTATTAGCCTTATTATTTATGTAAATAGATCTTTTTGTGCATTTCTATTACCCCAACTGTTTTAATCAATTTTTTCTTCTAGTGTAACCGTTCTGAATGCTTTATTACTGAACTAATGTTTTACCTATGTTCCTTCTACAAACTCCTGTAAAGCGCTCTGATACCCCCGGGTCTAGCCAGCGCTATATAAAACCTTTAAATAAATAAATACTTCATATGTACCTGTGCACCTCTCGACCGGAGTTCATTCATTTTTGAGCCTAAAAGCCACTGCCGCTCCGCTGCTCTTTTGCCCATGTCAGATCGTATTAGATAAGTGGAATCCCCATATGTCAATGACCGATCTTTTAATGCACGAGTTAAAACAAGCTCCTTGATTGAAAAAGTAAGAAAATAAACTAATATCTTCCTAGGGGTTTT
Organism: Calotriton arnoldi; assembly: GCA_963921515.1. Taxonomy (NCBI): domain Eukaryota; kingdom Metazoa; phylum Chordata; class Amphibia; order Caudata; family Salamandridae; genus Calotriton; species Calotriton arnoldi. The sequence goes on from CAWUFW010003960.1 coordinate 400,439, forward strand.
CCTCCCTGTCTGTAACCTATATGGGTCTCTATGCACTCTCTGGAGCTCTTTTCCCCAATCAATATCCGTTCTATCTGGTAGTAGCTCTCCCAACAATCTGACGACAAACCCTTTAATATCCGCCCCTTCTGCGTTTTCCTTGATTCCCAGAAGGCGAATATTATTACGCCTAACCTGAAGTTCAAGCCTTTCCATATCCTGTTGTATTGCCTTATTCTCTTGTTTAAGTCTGTCAATCTTTCTAAAATTGGTAGCTGTGGCCTCTCCCAAAACCTTCACTTCTTCCAGATTCTCCGTACGTTTAGCCAATCCATCAATCTTCTGCTCAAGAACCTCCCCTCTATCTTGAATAACCTTTTGGTTGCTTTCTGAAGTCTCAAATTTAGCTAATATTTCTTGCCGCAAGCTGTTTAACAAGTCCACCAATTGATCACCTGCAACCCCTACGACCCCTGGGGAAGCTTCATCCTGTGGCACATATGTTACTGCAAGATCCACTTCATCATTCAAGTTAGCTCCATTCGGGTCATCTTCAGGCCATATCTCATTCTGAGATCTCTCATCTGAGATTTCCTGAGCCTCAGCTAGCAAAGAAAATCGATTCTCAACCCTCAATGGAATACTCTGTAGTGCGGGAGATGTCCTTTTCTCCATTGGTTTCAATAAACCCGGAGATTTCCCTGCGGTTGATTGAGAACCAGCTACCTGCTCCATTATTTTAAAATATGACCTAAGAGATAGAAGTGGCTTGGATACTGAGCGCACCTCTCTTGTCCTGCACTTTTTAATTTTCCCTTTTTTAGAGTTTCTTCTTACAGGAGATTTAGGAGTTACCCCCAAAGGAGGTTCCGCTACTTTTTTCCCGAAAAACGACCGAAGGTGATATCTGCTCCTTTCTGGTAATGATCTGCCCTCTCTAGTTTTAATATTCCCACCTTGAGGGGTTGTTTCGCCAGAGGAAGCGTGATCGACAATGGATGCCCTAACGCCCTCTTCTCCTGGGTTTACAGACTGGTGCGTGCTAGAAGTTATGACTCGAGGGAGAAACTCACTCTCCATCCACTCCTTCCCCCCTTCAATATATGAATCAAAACTGGCCTCTGTTGTAAGGGCCCGTAACGGGGGAGGGATACACCAATGGAGCTTATCTGTTGACAAATCAAACTTGCTGAGTCTAATTTTAGGATCCTTATAGCACACAGTTTTTTTCACCCCGGGATTTGTTCTACCGGCGGGCTCAAAAATAATACTCTTACCAGCATAAAATACTTCGGCAGCACGAAATCTCCTCCAACACTCCGCCGCCCGACTCCAATTCCCCAAGGGGGGGGAGCCACGTCCCTCGGCGGTGAGAGTATGACAATCGGTAGCCCAACCCATGCGAGACCTACCGTATTGACTGTAATAAGTGCTGCCGGTCTATAAGACAATCCAAACCGTTAGGGAACTGTTAATGAGCCGCTCTCCACTGTCCGCACCGTTTCCCTCGATATCCTCACAGGAAAACCACGAAGCTCCACGAAGCTCCCAGGCTCACCCAAGAGTTCATGACACGATTACACACATCACAAATCAATCCGCTTTCATTTTCAGGCTTTCCTTACTCCTGGCTCGCCTTGCCTCGCACAGGGGTTCTCCCGACTGGCGTTAGCCAGCCGCCATGTTCCCCAACCACGTGATCCCTATCAACAGATGCCGGGGTTTGAAGTTTCTGTAGATGTTGGAGATCTTGTCATGGAAGCCATTTGCAAGGTAGTCGCAGAGTTCCTTTGAGGGGATAATGTTTGTTGCAGGAGTTGGATAATTCTTCGAAGATGTTGAAGAGCTCTTTGCTGTTATTGCAGCTTGATTCGAAGCGTGAGGCTAAGGCCTTTTTCTTCAATTTACAGTGCCATTTAGCGATTCTGAGGACTTCAGTTTACCAGCTAGCCTGCTTGTTGGACCTTCTGTGGGTGTTGTTGCCAATGGGAGCAATGCTGTCAGCATAGTTGATGATCCTATTGTTGACGTTTCTGGTCGAGGTTGTTGGAGGAGATGGGGTGGGGGGTGTTGAGGACACTGATCCATGTATCCTTTGAGACTTTGCTGCAGCTGCGGTGGGGGACGTTAAGAAGACTGGTAGCGGAGGTCCGTGAGCTGGTGATGTTGAAGTGAACGATGGAGTGGTCAGCCCAGGTGAGTACAGTGGTGTGGCTGTACCTGATGCGGTCACTGGGGAAGATGATGGGGTTTAGTGTGTGGCCTGCAGTGTGTGTGGGGTCGTGGACGAGTTGGGTGAGTCCGATGTTGTTCATTCTGTCGAGGAGTTTGCTAGTGTCTTGATGTCATTGTGGTTGTTGAGATGGAAGTTGAGGTTGCTGAGGAAAATGTAGTTGTTGGAGCCTATAGTGAGGGGGGGCGATGAAAATGCAGACGTTTGGGTGTGGTCCTTGAGGACGGCTGGTCAGGGTGCCACAGATGGTGGTTTTGCTGTCTGTTTGGAGTTGAGGTGTTCCATGGCTGGGGTGATGTCGTCATTTGTGGTGGTGCACTGGATGGATTCCTAGTGTATGATGGCGATCCCTCCACCACGCTTGTTGATGCGGTCGTGGTGGGTGATCTTGTATCATTTGGATACTGTAGTGGGTCTCGGTGAAGAAGAGAACATTAGGTGTGAGGATGGAGATGAGGTCCAAAATCCAAATGGTATGTTAGCATAGTGAGCATGTTTTGAGCGGCGCGCATGCGAGTTAGTGTTTTTGTTCAGGTGGTGTCTGTGGTGTGTTTGGGTTGGGCATAGTCAGGGTGCTGTATCGGGTGAAGTGGCAGTGGGTGCAGGTGAAAGGTCCTACCTTGGAGCGTGGGTGGGCGTGGTGGCAGTGTTTGTTGCTGGGTCCGGGGTTGTGGGGTATAGAGCTCGGCGATGGTGCATCTTGGGGGGAGGGAGGGCCAGGGGTCACTGCGCTGGGCACAGTTCAGGTATGGAAGGGCTTGCCTTTGGTGCACTTTTAGCACGAGAGCATACGTGGCACGGTCGCCCTGTGGACTACATTAAGTTGGTCCCACGGTGGGCGGGGTTTCTGTTGGTGGGAAGAACAGTGAGCAGGAAAACCCAGGCAGCGTCAGTGTCACTGGATCAGGCTGGAACAAGCAGGAACTGGAGGCCACAGGCAAGCGGCAGTCTAGGTGTCTTGGTGCCTATTTTTCATGTTAATCCTGAACTCACTGAAATCCATACACAAGTGTTTTTGAAAGAATGGTGTAGATCACTCTTCGGTGGTTTAACCATACCATATTGAGAAATCCTATCAGTCCAATAGGGTAGCTGGGTTAGGGTACAAGGATTCTGTGCAGCATGGAAAGCTGGAATATGGCTCACTGAATCACTATATTAACTTTGATCCACTTTGATAGAGCTATTAATCTCTGCATTGAGGTTAAAATCCATGTTTTCTATATTTTTATACAAGAAAGGTTATTTCCCAAGGGGTTAGGCCAAGCAACACAACAGGACTTGCCTTCTGTTTTGTGTCATTGAACTGAAGAATGCTGGCATGTGTCCAGTGCTAAGATGAAGACAATGCATTTCCTAGGTGACAGGGATTGCCCAAGAGGATCCTAATCACAAAACATATGTAAATTGAGTTCTGGCGACAAAAATTCGGTTGAATAGAATTATTGTGTGGCTGCTCATTGGAATAAGCTACAGGATTGCACGAGAATGAGGCTGATGGTCCATACAGTTTTCCATTACAATTAGTTTGAAAGCCAAAATGTCCTTGGTAAAAGTACACTGTAACTAGATGCTCCAATTGTGATGTGATGAGGTGGTAGACAGCAGGTGAATTAAAGTTTTCCAAATGTATGCGTCTTACTTTTTAATCTCGCTGGCTTTCAAATTGATACAGCATGGAAACTTCAAAATAAAAACTTTTCTATCTCTCCACTGTAACTTAAACCCTGATTAAACAATTTCAGTGATTAAATGTACTTTTCGCCTACTGAAAGAATCCCCTGGTGTGTTTTAGAGAACAGATGTACTCATACTACGGAGCACACAAGGATGTGACAGCTGCATTTTAGCACCTCTTAGTCTTGCTAAAACCTGTAAGACTACAACAATTTTAAAACCCATCACGATGCTTTAAAGTAAAAGGCGGCCAAAAGTATTAGCATTAGCTAAAAATAAATGCCCCCAGTGTAGCACGTGCACAAGACTGCAGTACAGAATGCGGTCCTATGTCTTACAGGGGACCATACAGTAAAGATAAACACAATCATTACAGAAGCACGGAAGGCATTATGCAGAACACCCTCTTTACAAATAAGTGCATCTCTTAGAGACACCTGTTCAAGCTAGATTAAGCGCTGCAGAATGAGATGCAATTAATTAAATATACACAACATTATGCCTAAATGCAAGTACTTAAATTAAAACCTGATGTCAAAGATAAGCCACTTAAAAATACATTTATATTTATTTTGTTTTAACTTATTTCCCGTGACCCCTGCATTTCCAAAGTGCAACATAAAATGTATCACTAATGAAAGAGAGCATTTGCATCAAAAGGAAATACGTGTTTATTGAAAAACACGGTTGAAATAAAAGTCAATGCAAACCACTAACTTACAAAATCATGGCTGTGGCATTAGATAATAGCAACTCACTCTCCCTTTCTCATCGACTCGTGAATAAAAACTCAATAGTCAATGAATTAACACTTTACAAAAAACAATGTTCATTAGAATCATAAATCATTTTAAATTATACTTGCTTATATTGGAGCAGCATAACTTTGTCCCCACCCTTCCTATGTCAAGTATATACATTTATGCACCTATATACGATATTTATACATAAAGTGTGGTCTACTTTTAACATGTGTGACATTTATAATTAAATTAACGGTGTGCAACTACTGTAATCACTGAGGATTTACACAGTCTTGCTAGGCTAATTCATAGACTGATAAAACCATGTTTATTATACAAATATTCATGTTTAACATTAATTGTTGCTTCCACAGATTTTTTATACTGTAACATGCTTCCATTTTGATTCTTGGCTTAACTTAGCTTGACATTAGGCCTTAAGCTGAACATGTTTGCTTTAACATTGCCAGTGCGCTGTCTTCTCTCGTCTGCAGGTGAATTATTGTGATCCTCACTAGCTAGTGAAAAGACTTATTGTTGTGTATTAGACTACTGACAGTGAGTCCTGGGAGAAGCAAGTTGGCAACAAATGGGGAGCAATAATGATGTCAGAAAGCCTCCTGTTCACGGTGTGAGTTGTATGATGGAACAACGCAGGGAAATATTCTGCATTCCTTTACCACGCATTTTTGACCCCACATTTTTTTTAGAACGCATATGCTTTTACAACATATGCCTTTACCACAAATTGTTTTTATATATATATATATGCGAAAAAGAAGAGGTGCCCACTAGGCGAGATGCTCTCACAGGTAGGTTTTATTGGCAAAGCACGGAATTGCTTAGTGAACAAAACAGTCCATCAGTTCTCCGCCGATGCGTTTCAGGCTTTACGCCCTTCTTCATAGGCGAACTGCAGGAGTGATGACAAGCAAGTACTGCCCAGTATATCCCCAGATATATGGGAGATGGCTCCGCCGCAAGATCAAAGCGGGCCCGCTGCTGTTTATTTGGGCGGCGTACAGCGGGACAGGGGGTGCAGTGAGCACGTGATAATGACTTTTTGAACATTGTCTTAAAGAACTTTTGTTTTATTTGGCAGTGACGACAGCGACCCACATGGGGGTGTATTTGGACTTCCAGTCCCAGCATGCAAAGTGAAAAGGAACTCACCTGAGAGTGATCACGCAGGATTTGGGGATATACTGGGCAGTACTTGCTTGTCGTCACCCCTGCAGTTCGCCTATGAAGAAGGGCGTAAAGCCTGAAACGCGTCGGTGGAAAACTGATAGACTGTTTTGTTCACTAAGCAATTCCGTGCTTTGCTAATAAAACCTACCTGTGAGAGCATCTTGCTTAGTGGGTACATACATACATACATACATACATATATATAGTATTTAGGGGGGGGGGAGACCACCCACACCCCCTGAATTTACCTTAAATGTGTGGTAAAGGCATACGTTGTAAAAGCATATGCGTTCTAATAACATGCATGGTAAAAAAAAATGTGTGGTAAAGGTACAACGTGGTAAAAACCTCGTTGTAAAGGCTGTTTCCCATGGTGTGCCAGGAGGACGTAACATTTAAGGCCGATAGCTGCATACCTAGCAGCATGGAGATGGGAAACTTAGGGAGTATGTCTACTCCCCTCAAAAGCAGTTGCTGGATTGGTTCTCAGTGGTGGGAACGAGCTATGGATGTTCTAGAAGCTGTTGACTAGATTGTTAATTAGTGTTTTATAGCTAGTTAGGAAGACTTCGTCCTGTCTTAGAGAAGCCCAACAGATATCTGTTCCCTCTCAGAGTGTAAATATCATGCTAAACCCTCATCCTATTTTTTGATACTTCTACTGCAGTTCGATCTTCTGTTGATAGCTTCTAATGCTTCCTCTTTAGAAATTCCCATTAAAATATTGCTTTAGCATATGCTTAGAATAGAAAAAGATAGTTTCTTTAGGGAACACCTGATTACAAAAATTTGCCTTCTTTGCATCATAGCTTATACTATTTTGCATCTCGTTTTACTACAACTCAACTCACCAGCACATTTCGGTCCTCAATTATTACATCTTTTGAATCTGTTCCTGCTTTGCATATATATTGGTTGGATTGATATGTAAAATAAATCTTTATGGTTGAAATAATTGATTACTGGTCGTCATTGTGAAGTCACACTGGCTTCATAGGGATGGAAATGAATTTCTGATCCCTTACAACGCTTAAAGTCGACAAACAAAGATCCAAACAATCAATGGGGAAATATATTTGAAGATTTCACTAAGCGATTGAGGTTCTGATATCCGTGCTCCATCAATATCAACAACGAAGGGTGAGTGAGTTCTACCCATTTCAGAAACAAGTACATTCATTCAAGTTCTTGATTCATTGCTCAAAATTCTGACCAAGCTATTACATAGAAAAAAAAGTGAGACTGAGCGGATTTTGAGTTCTCTTCAGAGGTCAGAAACTTATGTCTTCCCTGCATTGTAGCCTTTTTTATATTAGGAAGGGGTGTAGTGACCTTTTTCAGATTCAGCACTTCTGTTTTCTCTGAACTCTTGACCGTTATGGTATCAGGAAGTAGCTTGGCACCTATTTTTAAATCATTCACATCGGAGCATAAAAAAATTGCCACTTTGGGTTCAGATGCTGTGTATTTATTTGTATAGTGGCAAATATAAGTCATTGTGTTTTTTTCATCAAGATTATACAAAATATTTACAAAAATGCATAACATATTTTAATCTTATTTCCAGACATTATTTATGACTAATGGATTTCAACTTCAAAGTTCGAAGGTGTTGGGAGAACAAATGTGACTATTTGTTCGTCATATCTTGACCAGGACAAAATGTATCTTTGTTTATTAACCATGGACATTTGTAACAAAAAGAAAAGACGTGCTTAAAAGAGATAAAATTACTACCTTACAGAGAGGAAGAGAAAGTAAGCCCTGGAAAAGATGATGAAGATGTCAATAATCGAAGGAAAGCTATAACAAGATTATTCAAGAAGTGACCAATTTTATATTTTCAAAGAAGTCTACTATAATCCACTAGACAGCTATGTTAGACTCAAAATATGTCCCTTCACAATGCTGAATAAAGTTCTAGTCAATGGTTTAAAAGTTGGAAAAAGGAATATGCTCACTTTGTCCACCAAGTTGTTCATTGTGCCTCTCTTTTTTTGCACAAGCACAGTGAAATGGATGGCATAGAGGAACATCAGCACACAAGGCAGCGATGCCACCGGCTGCCCCCTCCCTTTTCTGCCATGCCTCCATGCATGGTAGGATGATACAGCCCATTGCAGAACCACTTAACTTGCATATTGTAAAAGACCAGGGGACACACTTATAGCTTGTCTACCTACCGGCATGCAAATTATGACATGCTTTGGACGCTGCAATGCCTGGGCACAAAACAAAGAATGGGTTCAAATACAAAGTACCAAGCCTCAATTATTTGGTGTTGGGCATTATAATATTTAAAAAACAGTAACAATGATTCTTTGCCAATCGTTTTAGAAAAGCAGCACAGCATCTATGAAGATGTAAAGAATTACGAATTACAAAAAAAAAAAGGTTTTGACACAGCTTCCATTTTGTAGGCATAAGAACCACACGTGCATGCCTACAAGATGACACAGCTGCTTTTTATGTTTAGTCATCAGTCTTAGTTGGATCAGTAACTAATATGCAAAAAGAAGTGTGGGTGGGGAGGAGCAAACAGGATGCTAAAGCAACATGAGGGGACGAGGGACAGAGGCAACACAGGTGCAGGGATTGAGGAAGAAGCAACACGGGACAAGGGAAACAACAATATGAATCAAAGGTGGGGGAAGCAACATGGGGGCAATGATGCAGGGATGGACCCTGGGAGTGCAGGTGGGGGGATCAAATAGGCAAAACAGCAGTGTGGAGCTGGTGGGGAGACAGCACACGGATGAGAGAGAGGAATAAAGAGCACGATGGAGGTAGGTAGAAAAGCACACAAAGGAGACAGCATAACAACACGTACACTCTAGTAGAGTGCTTAGAAAAAAGAAAAATTAGCGCCTAGAAAAGCATCCAGTGGAAGGACATAGTAATGCGTCCATGCTCCAGGGGCGGGACAAACACAAGAAGAGGCAGGAAAGAGCACACAGCTCATATATAAGCAAACAAGCAAATGTGAGTGACAATGAAGCCAACCAATAGTAAGCAATGGGCAGGCTCTAAGCCCACTATAAGTTAACACTGTATCTTGCAACAGACAGTACATGCGCTCTCTTAGGCAAGACCAAAAAAGGATATGGGTAGTGTGCTAAAGGGCAGCATGTGAACACATAGACTTACAAATAGACTGTAAAAACATCTACTGATATTAAAAGACTGCCTAAACAGCTACTTTACCTGAATTTGCATCTGCAATAATTTCTACCAGTTTCAAATTGCTAAATTCAGCCATCCTCAATTCCACCTATGATGAACATGATCAATTTACTGTTTTAGATCCAGTATTTTTGGGGCATGTACTTGGTAGTAGGAGTAGGTGCATGTTCCCCCAAATATGCGAAGACTAGAGACAGATTAGTAAATTAAGCCAGTCAGGCAATTGGTGGAAAGTAAGTTTATCTTGTTTTAGAATTTTAAACAATTAAAAAAAATGATAGACTTACATTTATATAAGGTGACAATTGTTTCAATCTATATTTTTAGATCTGGCTTTTGAAAGCGCAGTTGTCAACTAGACATATTGCTAATATTATTGAATGGGTTTTGCGACCAGTCATTTATTGGCTGGAGACTTTGTCAATTATTTCTTAGCTCAGCCTACTGGAATATTCGTCTCCCACCTCCACTCAAAAGTTTGCACTGAACTGCATGAGGAACTACTTTACAATTATAGGCCTTTCTGTCTGCTTCTACGGCTTCCCTCTTGAGTGTCTCACTCTAATGTGCCAACAATGTATGCATTAACACATTACACCCAGACCTATTAGCTTTGCCAATGTTTGTTTGGTAAATGTGAATGTATTTAAAAACAAAACTGAAGTGGTAACTGTTACTGTGTTTCCTTAGACTGTATATATTTTTTTTATATATAAATGGCTACAAACAGCAGCAAACAGTAGATGCACATTAGTGCATTCAAAAGGAAGGTTTCCTTATTTGAGCAGTGCAATGTTTAATATAACAACAAGAAACTGTGTGGATTTTGTTTACCGGGACTTATTTCATAACAAAATAAAAAATTTCATGAGAATGCTTTTTGACATAAATGATCACTAAGCTTTTCTGTATCACTCAATTCTGATTTTCGCAGCTCATACACCAACGTTTATAAAGCTTTGGCCAGGTGCCCTGTATCTCGTACTTATTAGTATCTATAAAATGTAGATGGGGTAGGTTTGTTGTCACTGGCAAACGCTTGTTCCACTAATATGAACCTGCAATTTTCATGTCTGCATGTAGGCAGTGCAATCTTTCATTTTCTTGAGGAGAGAAGCCAGCCAACCATTTGATCATTTTAGGTCTGGCACCGCCTTAACAGCCTCGTGTTTTCCCAAACATTAGTAATGAAATACATGCACAGATGTGTGCATATAGTCAGCCATATTTATCCATTCAAGTGTCATTCACGTTTTGCTTATACCCAACACAGCACACAACATGGGGCGATGTGTCTGTCCACTTCAGCCATTGGCTAACATCACTGTGAGTGGCGTCATTCTGCTTTTTCAGAAGGTGAACACTTACACACAAAGAAGTTTGTATTAATGCTAGGGACTACCCTGGCAATATGTATTTGTTGAGACCAAAAAATGTTTTTGCTTTCAGCCAATGTTTTATTTTTACATGTTTTAGATAGACAATGGCCTGGTCAACATCCCAACAATAAAGTGTTGCACAAATCATAACAAAACAAAGACAAACGGCTGTGCCCCAATGCCAGATCTATTAGTTTTGTCTTTTTTGTTTTTTTGTTGCAGCAAACCTACACACATTCACGCTGTGGCAACCTTACGTTTATTACTTTTAATGCCTACTGCATCTGGTTGCAAATCAATCAATCAATCAATCATGTCACTTATAAAGCGCACTACATACCCGCGAGGGTCTCAAGGCGCTGGGGGAAGAGAGGGGTGGTGCTGCTACTGATCGAAGAGCCAGGTCTTGAGGAGTCTTCTGAAGGCCAGTAGGTCTTGGGTCTGTCGGAGGTTGGTGGGGAGGGTGTTCCAGGTCTTGGCGGCGAGGTGGGAGAAGGATCTGCCGCCGGCGGTCGTTTTCCGGATGCGGGGGACTGTGGCGAGGGTGAGGCTGGTCGAGCGGAGCTGGCGGGTGGGGGTGTAGAAGCTGAGTCGTCTGTTGAGGTAGGCTGGTCCGGAGTTGTGGAGTGCTTTGTGTGCGTGGGTGAGGAGCTTGAAGGTTATCCTCTTGTTGACAGGGAGCCAGTGCAGGTCTCTCAGGTGGGGTGTGATGTGGCTGCGTCGGGGGATGTCGAGGATAAGACGTGCAGAGGCGTTCTGGATGCGTTGCAGCCGTCTCAGGAGCTTAGCCGTCGTTCCTGCGTAGAGGGCGTTTCCGTAGTCCAGCCTGCTGGTGACGAGGGCCTGGGTGACTGTTTTTCTTGTTTCGGTGGGGATCCACTTGAAGATCCTGCGGAGCATTCGGAGGATGTTGAAGCAGGATGAGGAAACGGCGTTGACCTGCTTAGTCATGGAGAGGGTGGGGTCGAGGATGACCCCTAGGTTGCGTACGTGGTCGGTGGGTGGCGGGGCTGTTCCCAGTGATGTTGGCCACCAGGAGTCGTCCCAGGCTGAAGGGTTGGAACCAAGGATGAGGACCTCCGTCTTGTCCGAGTTCAGCTTCAGGCGGCTGGTCCTCATCCATTCGGCGACGGCCTTCATTCCTTCGTGGAGGTGGGCTTTGGCGGTGTGAGGGTCTTTGGTGAGGGAGAGGATCAGCTGGGTGTCGTCGGCGTAGGAGATGATGTTGAGGTTGTGCTGTCGGGCGACGTGGGCGAGGGGTGCCATGTAGATGTTGAACAGCGTTGGGCTGAGGGAGGAGCCTTGGGGTATGCCGCAGATGATCTTGGTGGCCTTGGATCAGAAGGGGGCGAGGCGGACGCTTTGTGTTCTGCCGGAAAGGAAGGATGTGGTCCAGTCCAGGGCCTTCTCTTGGATCCCGGCGTCGTGAAGGCGTGTTCGTAGTGTGTGGTGGCAGACCGTGTCGAAGGCGGCTGATAGGTCCAGGAGGATGAGGGCTGCTGTTTCTCCGTTGTCTAGCAGGGTCCTGATGTCATCGGTGGCGGCGATGAGGGCGGTTTCGGTGCTGTGGTTGCTGCGGAAGCCGGACTGGGAAGGGTCCAGGATGTTGTTCTCCTCGAGGTAGCGGGTCAGTTGTTTGTTGACGATTTTCTCGGTGACCTTCGCGGGGAACGGGAGCAGAGAGATGGGTCGGAAGTTCTTGCGGTCCTTGGGGTCTGCCTTGGGTTTCTTGAGAAAGGCGGTGATCTCGGCGTGCTTCCAGCTTTCCGGGAAGGTTGCTGTCTCGAAGGAGATGTTGATTATTTTCCGGAGATGGGGCGCGATGGCTGTACTGGCTTTGTTGAAGATGTGGTGAGGGCACGGGTCTAGCGGTGAACCGGAGTGGATGGTGTTCATGATCTCGCTGGTGTCCTCGTCGTTGATGTTGGTCCAGGAGAGCAGGCGGTTGGTGGTTGTGGGGGCAGTGGTCTCGGTGGTTGCCGGGGCGGTCGTGGTGTTGAAGCTGTCGTGGATGTCGGCGATTTTGCGGTGGAAGAAGGTGACCAGTGAGTCGCATCAGGTCTCGCGACGGCTGGATGTCGTTGGTGTTGGAGCTGGGGTTGGAGAGTTCCTTCACGATGTTGAAGAGCTCTTTGCTGTTGTGTGCGTTGTTGTCTAGGCGATCTTTGAGTGAGGCCCTTTTGGCGGATCTGATGAGGTGATGGTGACTGCGGGTGGCGCTCTTGTGGGCGGCGTAGCTGTCCGCTGTCCGTTCGTGGAGCCAGATCTTCTCCAGTTTTCGGCATGTTCGTTTGGAGGCCTGGAGGTCTTCGGTGAACCAGGTGGCTTTCTTGCTGGTGTGGCTGTTGGGCGGATTCTTGAGCGGGGCGAGGGTGTTGGCGCAGTCGTCGATCCACTGTCTGAGGTTGCGGGTGGCAATGTCGGGGTCGGAGGGTTCGGCGGGTGGGCTCAGGGCGAGGGTTGTGGTTAGCTGGTCTTCCGTGACTCTGCTCCAGCAGCGGCGAGGCATTTGTTCGGTGCGGTGGTGCGTGGTGGGCTTCCTGTAGGTGAAGTGGATGCAGTGGTGGTCAGTCCAGTGGGGTTCGGAGGTGTGGTTGAAGGAGACGTGTGGGCTTGCGGAAAAGATGGAGTCGAGCGTGTGGCCGGCGGCGTGGGTGGGTGTAGTCACGAGCTGTCTGAGTCCGAGGGTGGCGAGGTTGTCGATCAGGGTGGTGGAGTTGGTGTCCTTGTTGTTCTCGAGGTGGAAGTTCAGGTCCCCGAGAAGGATGTAGTCCGTGGAGGCGATGGCGTGTGTGCTGACGAAGTCAGCGATGGAATCGCTGAACTGTGGTCGGGGTCCGGGGGTCTGTAGATGAGGGTTCCTCTGAGGGTGGTGTTGGGATCGGTGTGGATCTGGAAGTGCATGTGTTTGGCGGTGCTGAGGGTGTCGTCGGTGTTGGTTGAGACTCTGAGGGTGTTCCTGTGGACGATGGCGATGCCTCCTCCGACTCCGTTGGTGCGGTCCCTGCGGGTGATCTTGTATCCGTCCGGGATGGCAATGGCGATGTCGGGGGCTGAAGCGGGATTCAGCCAGGTCTCCGTCAGGAATGCGACGTCTGGGGAGGTTGAGTCGAGAAGGTCCCAGAGTTCGATGGCGTGTTTGCGGGCGGAGCGGGTGTTGAGGAGGATGCATCTGAGGTAGTTGGGTTCTTTCCTGGGCGGTGGTTTGGCGGGGCGGGTGCTGGCGAAGCTGCAGTTCCGGCAGGTGAAGGGCCCTTGGGTGCGCTTCGGGGTGGCCTGGTAGCAGGCGTGATCTTTTCCGGGGTTGAGTGCGTGGAGGGTGCTGGCGTCGTATCGGCGTCTGTTGATGTGGCGGGCGCGGGGATGCCCGGACCAGGGGGTCTGGCGCTGGGCGCGGTCACGGCGCGGACGGGCGCGGACGGGCTTGCCTTAGGCGCGCCTTTGGCGCGCCAGTGCGCGGCCGCCATAAATGGGGAGGTGGGAGGGAGGAGCAGGGAATGGGGCAGCGAATGGGCAGTGAGGGGGCGGGGCCGCAGGCGCAGCGGCGGGAAACCGGCACAGAAGGGAAAACGAGCACAATCAGGGCATCAAGGGGGCACAGAAAGGAAAAAACTAGCACAATGAGGGGCAGCAAGGGGGCACAGAAAGGAAAAACTAGCACAATGAGGGGCAGCAAGGGGGCACAGAAAGGAAAAACGAGCACAATCAGGGGCAGCAAGGGGGCACAGAAAGGAAAAAACGAGCACAATCAGGGGCAGCAAGGGGGCACAGAAAGGAAAAACGAGCACAATCAGGGGCAGCAAGGGGGCACAGAAAGGAAAAAACGAGCACAATCAGGGGCAGCAAGGGGGCACAGAAGGGAAAAAAACGAGCACAATCAGGGGCAGCAAGGGGGCACAGAAAGGAAAAAACGAGCACAATCAGGGGCAGCAAGGGGGCACAGAAAGGAAAAACTAGCACAATCAGGGGCAGCAAGGGGGCACAGAAAGGAAAAAACTAGCACAATCAGGGGCAGCAAGGGGGCACAGAAAGGAAAAAACGAGCACAATCAGAGGCAGCAAGGGGGGCACAGAAAGGAAAAAACGAGCACAATCAGGGGCAGCAAGGGGGGCACAGAAAGGAAAAAACGAGCACAATCAGGGGCAGCAAGGGGGCACAGAAAGGAAAAACGAGCACAATCAGGGGCAGCAGCAGGGCACACAGACGGAGCTGTGTGGTGGGGGAGCGACCTAATAAATAAAGACGTGCAAAAGCTGTTTTGTACTTGTTACTTGGACGTTGAATAAGAGCCCCAAAAACTGGCTTGAAGCAAGTCATTGACCTCAAGCTGAAGAAGTCAAAATAAAAAATCATAGCTGCAGAGGAAAGCATGCACTATGGAGAGATGTATACAGCAAAAACCGTGATATTCCATAAAAAGAAACACAAAAATCCATTCGACATACAGCACAACCTTTAACTAAATTAAAATGTCCTCTTTCTCCTCAATGCTACGACAGAGGTCAGTCCTCTGTCAGAAACAGCATAACCCCTGGGCACCATATTTCATCTGCAAAAAGCACATTTTGGCCTCCTCTGCAAACTTTCCATTTCACGTTCATTCGTCACAAAGAAATGTGAAGGGGAAATTGAAACATATGCTTTTCTAGACACATGAAGGGCTCTGGGTATGAAAGAAAGGTCTTGACCATTGTTTAATGCAACTTTTAAAATTCAAATTCAAATGAAGCTCTTGACCTGTATTCATTTCATCGAGGAAACAGAAAATGCAAATGATTTTCAATAACAAGTCACTCAATAATAAACTTTTAATTTCAACAGCAACATCGGGTTAGAGGTGAGAATGACAATGGTCCAGGTAGGGTGTAAGGAGCGATCTGCTACAGCGATTCAATACAATTCGGAGAGGAAATAATAAGGGGAAGTGATGCTGAGATGATGAATTGATGCAAGGCAATTAGACCGATTACAATTCACCAGAGTCGGCAGGCACTAATCAAACCACTTTCATGCTGCCCACTGCAATTATCTTTGCACTTAAGAATCAACAAAGCACATAATGGCTTGCACCCCATCTATGGCTTCAAGATGAATAGAAAAGGAATTTTTATGTGAGGAATTTGTCCCCTGTATTCTCTAACTAGTACCACAGACTACAAAATGTACATTTGTTCAAAAATGGAAGTAGTTTACATTCATAATACCAACAGGTGAAGAAAATAAAAACCATCACACTCTTATAATAAAATAACTCTTTATGGAACTACTTGAAAAGTGGATCTAGATTATTCTATTATTTAGAAGTATGTATGTGGGTTTTTGCTTTGCACTCCATGTACATTCAGGAAAGGATAGAACAAAGCATGCCAAGATGGCAGACAACGAGATTTTAGAGAGCACTCCAAGATATCAGTTAAAGGGATTTAAGCAAGTCCTATAGAAAGAAACGTGGAGGAACTGCAACATAGAGCTATAGAAACATGGTCATTTGCATACTTCATAGAGAAGAGTTATTGAAAAAGGGGAATCTTCACCCTGAAAATGAACGACAAGGGTACAGGCTAATGGCTAGGATTCTGACTTTGAAATATTGTTTTTTGAACTCAACCACAAGTAATGCGATTAAGGGCAAATCAATGTATCTCTCTTTTCACACTAAAATATGTTATGCAACTATTTACTATAAAAAACACTTTTTGTCAGTAACATAACCCTAAATTGTGTGTTATGTAATTGTTTAAACCAAAAGTTCTTCCCTCACTCATCCCCCTCACATCTTGTTTTCTGTATTTTGAGCTGAACACCATATGGTTTGATGCACAGAGCCACACATTCTACCATAAAGAAGTTCTCCGTAATTAGACTTTGCAGCTACTTTTACATAAAGTAGCAAAAATAAGTGAGATGTTGATAAAGAATTTGATTCTATGTCAGGACCGGAGGCTTCGGATTATGCTATCCTTTCTTTGCTTTATTTTGATAGCAGCCATTTTAAAACTTATAACCAAACCACATTTCCCAAACACCCTCTGGAAATTGGTTAAAAAGAAGAAACAAAGAAGGGACCACACATCCCTGAGTCCAATGCACCAATCATAACACTGTCTCCAGTACATAGTTCCTCGTCGACCCCTTGCTCATCCTCTTTCTTTGCTGCTACGCAGCAATGAGATGAGTGCCTTTTATTTTCCCAGTCAGTTTTTCTGTCTAGAACTGTAATCTCGTGTCGCAGTAGCGGGACCGCGTTTGCTGCCTCCCGCAACTGCGCAGTGTTGTGCTGTTGGTATTCGCTATGCTCAGATGTGCCTTTATTGATTTGTTTGCGCATTCATTGCTTTGGCTGACCTTTGCCATGCATTAACGCTTTGTTTTTCAGGCGTGCGCAGGGGGGCTGCTCTTCGCGCCCGTACGCTTCGGTTTCTCTCTTACCGGTGAGCTGTTTTCTTTTCAGGGGCCGTGTGCGCGGCTGTTTTTTCTCTGCTCGCGGGTCCGCTTGCGGGCCTACGCAAGTCAGCCTTTTCTTCCCTGCCGCGGAGCGCGGCTTTGACCTCCGGCCGCAAGGGGGCTCTGTCGCGCATCGAGCGCGTCAGTGTCTCGCTGGCAACGGCGCGCGGAATCGGAAAGCCGTTAATTGCTTTCATTCCGCCAGCCGTTGCCTGGTGCTCCGCGACCCCCTGGAGAGTATACGCCCTCAATAGAGGGTCTGTGGAGCCCGTGCGCTCTGTGCCTGTTGACGCTCAGAGTATTCTGAGTAGGTGTGTGTGTGGTCACAAAAAGGCGACACCCGGTGGGTGTATTTACTAGTGTTTGGCACATATCTATTTGGCAGGCTGAATTCGGGCTTGCAGCGGCACGCTCCCAGGGGCATTTCAGAGCCTGTTAGTTCATTTCTCACGCAGGGTGTGTCCCAGAGGCTCGGACCTCGCTTCTCTTTTATTAGGGGCTCTGCCCTGGCTGATTCTGCTGGTCCCCAGCGTCTAACTTGGCAGTCCTTGAGGTGGTCACTGGCACGTGTTTCAGTCTTTGGTCCAGTGCACAGAGTCTGCGTACTATTTTATCATGTCTCAGCAGGCGGACATGCAATGGGAGGAGGATCCCTTAACCCAACTGCAGTGGGATGACGAGTTTTACGACGCGTAGATGCGTCTATTTATAGAGCAGTTGAAGAAGTGATGGCTCCTATGGAGGAGCGTTTAGCGCAAAAGATCGAATGTGCGTGCGCTAAGTGGGGCGCACCGGCTCCTGATGCCCCTAAGGCTTCACAGGGTGCGCAAGGGGGAGACCCAGTGCCAGCTAAGTGGCCCAGGGTGGATGGCGTGGATCAGGACGCTTTTGAGCTCTTACGGGAGGCATTTGTGGCTCAAAATCAGCCACAGCCAGCACCCATAGACCCTTCTCCCTCCCCTACTCCTTCAAACCCAGCAAGCCCTTCCCAGGAGTTTGGGGACGATACCCAGGGTGATACGGACGAAGAGCCTGGGCCATCTAGACCATGGCGTCCGGTAGCGCCGGCTGGCTCCACGGAGCATCAGGGACCGAGTGTCGGATCCGACATGCTGGACCCTGAGTTGCTCATGCACCCCCGGTCCTCTGAGTGGACTCCGTCAGCGAAGGTCGCCGGCTATGTGGCGAGTCGCATCCGTACCCCGATGGGCAAGGAGGCCCGTAGCCGTCTTCGTTCTGAATGCCCGCGCCCCTCTCTTGACGGGAAGGTGGCGCAGACCCCAGAGTTGGACCCCAGGATGGCGACCTTCCTGGCAAAGTTCATCAAGGACCCCAAGAAGGGTATAGATCGGTCCTGGAGGGCGTGCCAGGAGAAACTTCTGGATGCCATAGGTCCCCTCACCATGATTCTATACATGGCGGAGGACGCCAAGAGCTCAGGGGCCCTCATTTCACCAGCACTTTCAGGCTGGGCTCAACGCGCAGTGGTTTTCCTAGGAAATGCGAATTGCGCACTCTCAACTGAGCGGAGATGGTCTTTACTAATCAAGGTGGACCCGAAGTTGGGGGATCTGGCCGACTCCGAAGCGGGGGCGGTGGCCCAGGGAGGTTTATTTGGTGAACCATTTATTAAGGAACTGGGCAAGTTCGTCAATACCTTCACGTCACTTGATAGGGCCCAGTCCTCCATTAAGAAAGTCTTTTCCTCCCGGGTTTTCCGTGGGGCCGGTCGAGGACGGGGCCGCTCGACCGGCCAGGCACCTCACAACTCCAGGGGGCAAGGCTCCAGGCAAGGGCAGCATCAGCAACAGACCAGGTACAACAACTTTTACCCTTCCCGGGGGAGAAGGTCCAGAGGCCGCGGTTTCCGAGGAGGGGACAACTCCTCTAACGCCGGTAAGTGTCACTACCGGGTCTCTGGTGCGAGTGGGCGGCCGATTGGCCGAATTTCTGAGTGTTTGGAGAACGATAACGTCAGATGCTTGGGTGTTGCAAACGGTTCAAGGTTTTCAGATAGAATTTTGCGGCGTCCCCAAGCAGGTGGTTCAGCCCAGGCCTATTCAGTTTTCTTATCAAGAAGAGATGTTGATAGACGCAGAGGTGTCCGCGCTCTTAGAGAAGGGAGCTGCAAGTCGCGCCGTCTTGCACCCACAAGGGTTCGTGAGCAACATGTTCTTGGTGGACAAGACGGATGGGGGGCAGCGACCGGTTCTGAACCTTCGAGACTTCAACGAATGGCTCGTATACCGCCATTTCAAAATGGAGGGTATTCACCTCTTGCGGGATGTGCTGCGCCCACAAGATTGGATGGTTCGCTTGGATTTAAAAGATGCCTATTTGGCTATTCCTATTTTTACTCCGCACAGAAGGTTCCTGCAGTTTCTCTGGCGCCAGCAAGTGTTTCAGTTCACCACACTCCCTTTCGGGCTCTCCTCCGCCCCTTGGTGCTTCACAAAGGTTCTCAAACTTGTTGTGGAGTTCCTGCAGGCGCGAGGAACGCGCCTCATTGTGTATTTAGACGACATGCTACTTTTAGCCCCGGACCTCCGTATACTTCGGGACCAGTTACAGCAAGCAGTCAGTCTATTGGAAAGTCTAGGGTTTGTAATCAATACCAAAAAATCCCTGTTGGTTCCGGCGCAGAAAGTCACATTCCTGGATTTCGTAATCGACTCGAAGGCAGCGACCCTCAGTCTTCCATCTCGGAAGTTCACGAAGATCCGTCACGAGCTACGACGCATGTTGACCAAAACAAAGGTTCCGCTTCGACAGATTGCCCGAATAGTGGGGTTGCTGTCGGCTTCCACCCAGGCCATCTTCCCCGGCCCGTTGCATTATCGGGCCTTGCAGCGCTTGAAGGCAAAACATTTGCAGAAGGGCCTGTCGTACTCCCATCCGGTTTCCCTGTCAGAAGAGGCACAGGCGGAGATTCGTTGGTGGCTCTCTCGCCTGGAACGGGAGAGCGATTTTCGGTTCTGCCCCGGACCTGGTTATAGAGTCAGACGCCAGCAGGTCAGGTTGGGGCGCCAGGTGTGGCGATTTTTCCACAGGAGGGTCATGGTCCCCGCAGGAGCAAATGCTCCACATCAATTGTCTGGAGCTCCTAGCGGGTTCCTTCGCCGTGCGGTGTTGGACCAAAGACCGGGTTCAGTCGTGTATCTTCTTGAAAATGGACAATATATCGGCGGTCAGGTATATCAACCACCTGGGGGGTACCCGCTCACAGGTACTTTCGGACCTTGCGACGAACCTGTGGCAATTTTGCCTCGATCATCATATCTCGCTGACTGCAGAATATCTTCCCGACCGGGAGAATCAGGTGGCGGACTGGCATTCACGTCATTTCAGAGATTCCAGTCTCTGGAAATTACATCCGGACGTTTTTTCCTCTGGTGCAGAACCTTTGGGGTCCTTTTTCAGTGGATCTTTTCACCTCCAGGCTGGGTCATCAGGTTCCGCGGTTCTTCAGCTGGAGGCCAGATCCGTTAGCAGTCGCCACGGATGCTTTCCTGCAAGATTGGACACAGGAGCAAGCCTATGCGTTTCCACCTTTTGCGATGATCATTCGGGTTTCAGCCCAGGTCAGACGACAGCAAGCGAACGTAGTTCTCATCACTCCCATTTGTAAGTCTCAAGTCTGGTTTCCAGTTCTTCTGGAACTTTCTTGGGATTTTCCAATCCGACTCCCCCACTTTCCGGAGTTGCTTCTCGATCCGGATCTCCGTCCTCACCAGATGGTGCTCAACGGGTCCCTGCGCCTCATGGCGTGGAGGATTACAGGAGCCGATGGACTATCCTGGGACTTTCGGAGTTCGCTGAGGGACTCTTGTCCAAGGCCTGGTCGGGTAACACCATCAAGAGATATCGATCAGCTTGGGGCCGATGGTGTCGGTGTGTGCGAGGGGGTTGTGATCCCGTGGGCGCGGACATAGTCCATATTTTGAATTTCTTAGCAGGTCTAGCCCAGCAGGGATTAGCGTATCATACAGTCAACACCTTTCGATCCGCCATTTCAGCGGGGCATACCCCTGTACAGGGTAAACCGGTGGGGGAACACCCTTTTGTTTGTCGACTACTGAAAGGACTTCGTTTGTCACTTCCCCCTGAGCCTCGGTACTCGGAGTTGTGGGATATTAATAGAGTACTCAATTTATTTTGTCCTGGCAATCGAACGAATATTTGTCGAGGAAGGAATTGTCGGCAAAGCTGGCAATGCTCCTTTGTCTCATCTCCTGCAGGAGAGTCTCCGATGTTCGTGCCCTGGACGTTACCGGCAGGGTTTTTTCCCCTTTGGGGGTGTCCTTTACCATCAGCCGTAGGACTAAGAGTCACACTCGTGTGATAGAGTACCCAGCGTTTCCAGACTCCCCCAAGCTGTGTGTGGTTCGCTGCTTGAAAGCTTATGAGGACATGTCTTTGGAGTTGAGGCCCCCAGGGGAGAGACGGCTTTTAATTGCTCTCCGGAAACCACACAAGGTGGTTTCATCTCCAATGATCGCACGTTGGGTGCGTTGGGTCATGCAAGAGGCAGGCATTAACCTACGCCAGTTTGGAGAGCATTCTGCTCGGGGAGCGATGGCCTCAAAGGTGTTCACGCTTGGGGCGCGTTTAGAATCAATCAATCAATTAGGGGTTTGTTAAAGCGCGACTACTCACCCGTAAGGGTCTCAAGGCGCTAGGGGTGGGGGGCGGGGGGGTGCAGGTTCCATTCCATCAAGGAGGGGGTCTGTCGAAGAGCCAGATTTTGAGGTTTCTTGCGAAGATGGGGAGCGATGTCTGTCTGAGGTGGAGCGGAAGGGCGTTCCATGCTTTGGCCGCGAGGAAGGAGAAGGAGCGGCCTCCCGATCTGGTCTTTCTGGTGCGGGGGACCACGGCGTAGGAGAGCTGGGCTGATCGTAGGGTCCTTTGGGGTGCGTGGAATTTGAGTCAGCTGTTCAGGTATGTTGGTCCGGTGCCGTGGAGGGCCTTGTGTGTGTGGGTGAGTATCTTGAAGGTGATTCTCGCCTCGACGGGGAGCCAGTGGAGTGTGCGCAGGTGCTGGGAGATGTGGCAGTGTTTTGGCAGGTTGAGGACCAGTCTTGCGGCGGCGTTCTGGATGTTCTGTAGCTTGCGGGTGAGGTTTTTGTTTATTCCGGCGTAGAGTGCGTTGCCGTAGTCGAGTCTGCTGGTGACCAGGGCGTGAGTGACGGTCTTTCGGTGTTCGAGGGGGATCCATTTGAAGGTCTTACAAAGGAGGCGGAGGGTGTGGAAGCAGGAAGACGAGACAGAATTGATCTGGCGGTCCATTTTGAGCTCAGAGTCCAGGATGATTCCCAGGTTGCGTGCGTGGTCTGTGGGGGTTGGTGGGTTTCCGAGGGCGGGGGGCCACCAGGTGTCGCTCCAGGCGTCGGGGTTTGGGCCCATGATGAGTACTTCTGTTTTGTTGGTGTTTAGTTGTAGACAGCTGTTTTTCATCCATTTGGCGACGGCTTCCATGCCTTCTCGAAAGTTGCGTCTGGCGGTGTTGGGCTCGTTGGATAGGGAGAGGATGAGCTGGGTGTCGTCTGCATATGACACGATGTTGAGTCCGTAGGTTCTGACGATGGGGGCAAGTGGAGCCATGTAGACGTTGAAGAGCGTCGGGCTGAGAGAGGAGCCCTGGGGGACTCCGCAGGTGGTAAGTGTGGGGTCCGAGAGGAAAGGGGGGAGTCTGACCCGCTGCGCCCTGCCGGAGAGGAAGGAGCGGATCCAGTCAAGGGCCTTGTCCTGGATTCCTGTGTCGTAGAGTCTGCGTATTAGGGTGCGGTGGGAGACTGTGTCGAACGCCGCTGATAGGTCGAGGAGGATGAGGGCTACTGTTTCTCCTTTGTCCAGTAGGGTGCGGATGTCGTCTGTTGCGGCGAGGAGGGCGGTTTCCGTACTGTAGTTTTTTCTGAAGCCGGATTGGGAGGAGTCGAGGATGTTGTGTTCTTCAATGAATGTGGCGAGTTGGCTGTTGATGGCTTTCTCGATGACTTTCGCTGGGAACGGGAGCAGGGAGATGGGTCTTTAGTTTTTGAGGTCGGTGGGGTCCGCTGAGGGTTTTTTTAGGAGGGGGTTGACCTCGGCGTGTTTCCAGTCGTCGGGGAACGAGGCGGTCGCCAGGGAGCGGTTGATGGTGTGGCGGAGCATGGGTGCGATGGTGTCGGCGGCTCTGTTGAAGATGTGGTGGGGGCAGGGGTCCGTGGGGGCCCCTGAGTGGATTGACTTCATTGTCTTCAGTGTGTCTTCGGTGGTGAGGGCTGTCCAGACAATTAATGCAGCGGATTGGTCCTCGGATTCAACCTTTAAGAGGTTTTATTTCAAGCCTATAATTGATATGGCACAATTGGTGGTAAGTAAGCTTTAAACTAGCTTAATCCGAAGCCTCCGGTCCCGACATAGAATGAAAAATTTCCTAGCTATCGTAACGGAAAGTTTCAATTCTATTAAGGACTCGGAGGCAAGGATTATCGCACCCAGGGATCTCTGCGAGACGACCCGCCCTTTAGGAGTAAGCACATTCCTCTATGGTTTTACTTTACTGCTTTTACCTTGCACTTGTTGCGTTTCTGTTGTTCCTGTGATGGCCTAATGCTTATTGCTCCATCTTGTACATCATTCTCTAGTGTTGGTACGATCATGTAATGTTCGGTTAGCCTTGTTTGCAAAGGTATTGCACCTATGGCTTTGATGGGTTTTTTCCTAGCCCTAATTTTTGTCTTTCGGTTCCAGGAGCGGATTCCGGGAAACAAGACGCTTAGAAGAAGAAGAATGGCGTGACTTGCGCAAAGAAAGAGGATGAGCAAGGGGTCGACGAGGGACTATGTACTGGAGACAGTGTTATGATTGGTGCATTGGACTCAGGGATGTGTGGTCGCTTCTTTGTTTCTTCTTTTAACCAATTTCCCGAGGGTGTTTGGGAAATGTGGTTTGGTTATAAGTTTTAAAATGGCTGCTATCAAAATAAAGTAAAGAAAGGATAGCATAATCCTCGCCTCCGAGTCCTTAATAGAATTTAAACTTTCCGTTACGATAGCTAGGAAATTTTTCATTCAGTGTAACAGAGAATTCTAACAATCCTGACTGAGCACAATCCTCTTTCCACTATTTTGTAGTTCTTCACAGTGGAAATGACAATCAGATTGCCTTGACTGGGCCTCATTATTTTATGAGGTTTACATCAGGTAATGCAAACAGTGGCACAGGCATTGAGCAGATCCAGTTTTGTATTTTAGAAAGCCACATGCCTTTTGATCTAAAGGTCAACTGCATCATTATTAGACCAATGGTGAGCAGCTATGGAAAGAACAATTGGCAGGAACAGGTAATGCCTACATCATATAGAAGCTAGATTTTGAGCCACAAATCGGTGGACATCCAATATAATACAATCGATAGGTAACCAAATATTTTAAAATATATGGTACACCAAATTAGGTGTGAACCTATGCAATGAGCGCTGAATTCAGCAAACAATGTTTTGGAACTGCCTGGCTACATGGGTGAAAACCTGCGAGCCAATGTTTAGAGACAAAAAGGGGCAAACATTTTAAAAACACACGTGCAATTTTGATCTAATTATGTGATGCCCTCAAAAAATTCAAAATGTCATACATGGAATTCAACCTTAGGAAGCCATTACCGTGAGAAATCCAACCAAAGTGAGAAATCCCAGAGACGGAGTTCCATTAGAGAATAGCCCTTTGTCTGGTTGATACCTCTTTTCTACCCGGTAAAGAGAGCTATTCCAGGATGACAGATATCTTGTTCAGCAAGAAAAATTCCTCTTCTTTTAACGTCAGCAATAAGTGCATACGTGTGATACCATGAACATTTGCAAGGGTCTACAAATAATGGGCAGTAGATGAAAACACACAAGATTCTCTCAACTCAATCAGATGAAAAGTGTTGGAGTTTGGAGTGACTGTATGGTAATGGAGAATTTATTTATGGGAATTAAGTAACTGGTAACACTTCTCAAAAATCCCATGTTCAGTTATTTTGTGCACAAAGATTTTGATAAATGGAAATTGGCAATAAGCAACGTACTTGATTAATAAATGCTCAATGATTGTGGTGCAGGCATCAAAATGTGGAAATAATGAAAGGATAAGATAACAGCTAAAGTTCTGTGTAAAATGATCACACTTAAACCTGAGCCTTTGGGTACATTTTCAAAAATGGAGAAACATTATGAGCTGTGCTTTAAGGAACGAGTAAAGGAAGCACTGCCTCTATGTCTATTGCTTGAGAGGGCCCCTCTGAGTAGGAGGAGTTCCTCTGGGTAGGAGGAGCTCTCATGTGAGACAGAAGCCTTTACAATTCTGGGCCACCCTAGTACCTGCTCAACCACCCTCCTGCTAATTCTATTGTTAATTGCTCTACAAAGACTAACACTAACAGAGGACAGAGTTGAAAAACCCATCTTCAACTCCATCAGGAACTGGGGTTCTCCAGGCCTGTCTTGTCTGTGGACGGTCAGATAAGAATAAATTAAGTTAAATAAACCATCTCTCAAATGTAAGTCTTAATTAATGGATGACACTAAATCTCTAATTTAAGTCTTAAATTCTGTGCACAAAAAGTGCATCCTGTTTTTCAAGGCATGGCTACTACTTGCATTTCAAACTGGAAAACAGTCATTAAGGTCACACAAGCATCACAAATGCACCATGGCAGAGCCTTTACTGGACTATTCCTACTCACCAAATAAGAATTCAATAGCAGGTCGCAACATTACTTTCCACCTCCTACAGCAGTGTTTCCCAAACTGTGGGTCACGAGCTGATTTTAGGTGGATCGTGAAAGTAAAAGCAATAAATAAAGATACCTTTAAATTATGTATTTACTGTGTCACATTTGCTGCGCTTCAAAGACATTGGTCAAATGTTAGCATTGCTTAATTCGTAAAAAAATATAAGTGACAGGGCTCTTGTCAGGAGGCCACTGAAACTTGCACCACACATTGACCCTGCTATGTTGCCAATGATAGTAACAACACAACTTCTAACCATCACACTCCTACAAGTGTGATGATTCATACTATTTCAGGCCCCCAAAGCTGTAAGAATGGCTTGGGCGGCAGGTAATAGTCATTTTTAATGAACATTGAATTAATAATTAGCTGTTGTTATGGTAATTTCCAAATTAGCTAGACGACATCACCTTGTGGCAGACTGTCGCAAGCACCGGTTTTGACAATTAAGTACCAGTGCTGAGCACCGGAAACCACCTGCTCAAATTAAGCACTAAATGTCAGGCTATATCTTCTGACAAATTGCTGCCTTCTTAATATGGGAACTAGTGTTTACAAACTCCTCTCACTTTGCAGCGAAAGAAAATAAAGTGAATTATTAAATGTAAAGTGAGTTATGTGACAATCTTGCTGGAGTATAGGGAGAGAGAATGGAAAGGCTGTAGGATGTCATTTTTTGTAACACAACAAAATGTAAATACCTGTAAATGAACTGTACCAATTAAGCAATTAAGAAAGCCAAAATGAAGTACATTATTTTTGTAATTCTGAAGTGTGATGAAAACAAAGATTTTAACAGGATCAAAATAAATCAAGACATGGTGACGCGCAAATGATAAATAGTTCCACAAATTATCATTTGTATGCAATATAGATTTATCAGTAAAACTGTATGTCTGGGCAGACTTTATTACCATATAAATAAAAAATTAGCTATCTGTAAATGACAGTGTGCCACCCCATGATGTTTTAGTTACATTAAAAAAGAATCATCCGCCTCATGTTCACTAATGCTAGGTAGGTCACGAAAGTTAAATTTTATTTATTTAATTCATTTATAGAGTTTCATACAGCACGAACTTGACCCTTTTGGGTATCAGAGCGCTGTACCTCAAGAACCAAAGGTAACAGCAAAGAGTATACAAATATGAATAAAAAAAGATAGGTAGTTTTAAACAAAGGATCACAACCATAACATCCAGATTTGGTATTGGTCATAGAAACAGGAGATAGAGTGGCAGCATAGAAAATAACTATGGGTACGTAACAGAAGCAAATGGTCACTCGGAGGGGCCACGCCCCAGATGGTAAAGGCTAAGAAAGTTAATTCATTATTGAGGAAGGAATCTCTTCATTAGTAAAAGCTTTACTTCTTTTTTGAAGAGGGCTGTTAAGAGACTGGACCTGGTCTCAGGTGGAAGAGTTTTCCAGATTTTTGAATCATAAGTTCATAATAAGCAGACCAGAATTAGGGCATCAGACATAACGTTTCGCACTGCACCAATCAGGCCTATAGCTTGTTACCATAACCGACGCAGTCCAATAGTATTGACCGTAAACTTTTCCAAAAGCATCCATCAGGTCCACAGTCATAAAATACAAAAGGTATACAAAATTACAGTTGACTAAGCAAAATTCTGTCTGTCCATAGCGGGCCTAATAAGGTTTCTCACAGAGCAAAACTATATCCACGGTTTGTCACATGGGGTAACCAACACCGAAACCCATGCCTAACACCACAATCTGTGAGATTCCACATAAGAAAATACCTATCTATAGGCTTTAATACAGAGTAATAACAATCCACACTTAAATGCCTATTGACTTTAACATATGTTTTTCATTATAAATACATCAGGCCTATCGCCTTTATTTTATAATTTCATAATAAACAGATCAGGCCTATAGTAATGCTTATGGGTTGGTCACCATAACTAACTCTGTCCCGCTGTATCAAGTATAAGCTTTGCCACAAGCCAAAAAATGAAATAAAAGTAGTCTTTTTAGTGGAAGCACAAACGTTTGGCTCAATCAAATCCTGTACTCAGGGAAAACAACATGTGGCGGAGCCTAATCCCCTCTCTTAGTAGTGCTTTGAAAGCTCTTGTTTGTTGATCACATAGTGTCAGGTGACAGCTGCACTGTAAAGCCAGACCTAAAACTTCATCTAGATTAGTGTAGACCTGGGCATCCCATATTACTTTCAAACACAAAAACTGCACCCTGAAGTCTAAAGTTAATGATGTAAAGGGAGGATGCTGGGGCTGCAATACATTCCTCATGACTTCCCTCCTCCCATCGGTGCTGCCAGTGAAAAACAAACATCATAAATTATCTAGTTATTAAAGACACCTTAACAGCATTACAGTGCCCTGTTTGTACCCTCGAAAGTTCACGCTCAGGCAGCCACTTTTCTGCTAGTTTAGGCAGCTGAATAAATAAAGAAAATAATCACAGATGTGTGGAGTGGCAGAACTTTTTTCTGGGAAGCACAAACCTTCTGCACAACCAAAACGTGTATTCACTCATAATAATCATATTATGTCTGGTGGCAGCTGCACTGTTAAGCCAGACCTAAAAATTCAGCAATTTCAGATTTTATAGTTGCAGACTTCCTGATAAGAGATGAGTTCCAAAAAACATGAAATAGGATGTGCAAGCAAAACTTACCCAGTTTTACTCTAAAAAACAGAGCACATGTGTATTTTAGAGAATTTGGGCAATAGGTATAATATAGTCCAACATTAATGATACCAGAAAGAAATTATTAAAACTGCATGGCTGTTGAAGCCACAGAACACAGACAGTCCTACGGTTTTCTTGTCATGCCATGTTATTTGTGCTAACCAAACGCATTCCCTGCTATTGAAGTATTTTTCTTATTTTCAATAGTATGGCTACACTGCCCACAGACGTGAGGTTTCCATCAATCAATCAATCAATCAATCAATCAGTATTTATTTAGCGTGGCTTATCACCCCAGGGGTATCCATCGAATTGGAGTAGTGTTATGTCACATTTTAAGTCTTGAACTTACTCCTTACAGACCTCGACCAGCACTGCTGTTGCAGCAGGGTGGCTTCACACATTAGGCCTTGAAATTCCTGCCTACAAATATTAGTCCGGCGTGGATACTCCAGTAAAGTTACATCACATATTTTGCCTGGTTTACTGCCTACAATAGTAAGTCTGAGATAATGCTGTAGGAAATGGGTGTTGTCATATGGTAACCTTTAAGATTCCTAATTCAAAACATCAGGCTTGAATCTGGGCCATTCAAGTGAGAGGCGTATGTAGCTTTTTGCCCTAAGCTTCACGCTATTTGGACCCCTCACTCATATTACAAAATGTATTGAAGTAATTAAAAAAAACAGGTCCCTGTGTTCATCAACAAAATGTATTTACATAATTTACAAGTATAGGCAAAGCAAATGGGTCTTGCCTATGTGATAGCTATTGGCTTCGCCAATGTCTGTTTAGCCATGTTGGCTAAAAGTTAGTGGTGTGGCATAGAGTAAAGATGCATTGAAGAGAGTGGGGTAGAGGGGAGTAGAGTGGGGTGGCAAAGACTGGCATGGAGTGGTGTATAACAGAATGGAGTGGAGTGGCATAGAGTGGAGTGGTGCATAGTGGAGTGGCATAAGGAAGTGGCATAAAGTGGAGTGGTGCAAAGTGGAGTGACGTACAGAAGAATGGCGTACAACACAGTGGCACATATTAGGGTAGAGTGGCACAAGCTAGAATAAGGTAGAGAGATGTGGCATGGAGTGGTGTAGAGTAGAATGGCATAGAATAGAGTGGTATAGAGCAGAGACGCATACAGTAGAGTGGTGTAAACTGACGTTAAGTGACAGAGTGGAATGGATTTGTGTAGAGTAAAGTGGCATACAGGTGAGTGGCGCAGAGTGGCATTCTGTGGTGTAGAGTGGAGTAGAGTGAAGTGGCGTACAGTGGAGTGGCGTAAAGTAGATTGGTATAGAGTAGAGTGGTGCAGGGTAGAGTGGCATAGGGATGAGTGGCGTGGAGTAGAGTGGCGTGGAGTAGAGTGGCGTGGAGTAGAGTGGCGTGGAGTAGAGTGGCGTGGAGTAGAGTGGCGTGGAGTAGAGTGGCGTGGAGTAGAGTGGCGTGGAGTAGAGTGGCGTGGAGTAGAGTGGCGTGGAGTAGAGTGGCGTGGAGTAGAGTGGCGTGGAGTAGAGTGGCGTGGAGTAGAGTGGCGTGGAGTAGAGTGGCGTGGAGTAGAGTGGCGTGGAGTAGAGTGGCGTGGAGTAGAGTGGCGTGGAGTAGAGTGGCGTGGAGTAGAGTGGCGTGGAGTAGAGTGGCGTGGCGTAGAGTGGCGTGGCGTAGAGTGGCGTGGCGTAGAGTGGCGTGGCGTAGAGTGGCGTGGCGTAGAGTGGCGTGGCGTAGAGTGGCGTGGCGTAGAGTGGCGTGGCGTAGAGTGCGTGGCGTAGAGTGGCGTGGCGTAGAGTGGCGTGGCGTAGAGTGGCGTGGCGTAGAGTGGCGTGGCGTAGAGTGGCGTGGCGTAGAGTGGCGTGGCATAGAGTGGCGTGGCATAGAGTGGCGTGGCATAGAGTGGCGTGGAGTAGAGTGGCGTGGAGTAGAGTGGCGTGGAGTAGAGTGGCGTGGTGTAGAGTGGCGTGGAGTAGAGTGGCGTGGAGTAGAGTGGCGTGGTGTAGAGTGGCGTGGAGTAGAGTGGTGTGGAGTAGAGTGGCGTGGAGTAGAGTGGCGTGGAGTAGAGTGGCGTGGAGTAGAGTGGCGTGGAGTAGAGTGGCGTGGAGTAGAGTGGCGTGGAGTAGAGTGGCGTGGAGTAGAGTGGCGTGGAGTAGAGTGGCGTGGAGAAGAATGGTGTGGCAGAGTGGAGAGGCAGAGTAAATTGGTGTAGAGCAGAGTGGCGTGGAGTGTTGCAGATTGGCATTGTGTGGATTACGGTGGTGTAGAGTAGAGTGGAGTAGAATGGTGTAGAGTGGAGCTGAGTAGAGTGGCATGAAGTGGTGTAGAGTGGAGTGGCGTGGCGTGGCGTGGAGTGGCGTAGAGTGGCGTAGAGTGGCGTAGAGTGGAATAGAGAGGAGTCGTGTAGAGTGCCATAAAGAAGAGTGGTGTAGAGTAGAACACTTGTGAATCAGTTATTAAAGGGTCATTAGAGTCGGCAATCTTAAAAGTAGCAAAACACATTGCACGTCCAGGAGTAATACTGAAAGGCTTAAAAAATAAAAAGTAATTGTGAGTTGCAAAAATACAAGGAAGAAGAAGAATACATATACTAGGTCCATGCTTGATGGAGGAGCTAACACATGAAAGGAAGGGAAGCCTACGGGAGCTAAACAATTGAAAGACTGCAAATGACAGTGACAACGAAAACAACTAATGGTATGCTGTGGGTGGGTTGTAAGCCCACTGATTTGGAAACAATACGTCTCCCAGCACCGAGCATACGCTTTGTAGGTGAGACCTAAAAATGGGCTATCCAGTAAAATGAAAATCAAGAATAGAAGAAAAATTAAAGAGAAACAACATCAAAGGTGTCAGAGAACAAGCATGAGTTACCAGCATTACTGTATTGATTATATGTAATGATTATTGTTTTAGTTGTATAATTTTTGTAAAATAGTAGTTTGCGAAGCCTTGTAATCTACATAAACGTAATTGCATGAAGAGGGTATGCCCATGTAATTGTGTGCATTGTTTATGTGCTTTTATATGTGTAAGTGTGTGTGTAGTAAAGGTGTGACTGCGTCAATTTCTGTCGCTCTTGGGTCCATCTGTGTAAACATAGTGTAAATGTAGAAACAGGAGTACATCCAATTGTGTCTGTTTGTCTGAACGATCTGTGTGTGTGTGTGTGTGTGTGTGTGTTCTGAATTGTCTAAAGCGATTGTATGAGGTGGCAATAATTACATTGCAGCTCCAAAGATTACAACTTTAGGGTGCCTCCGTGGTGCAGCTGTCACATCCTAAAACTTCTTGGGGCAGCAGCATAGTAAGTTCTGCCTTAAGGTTCTGTTGCCTGTGCCTCTGCATGCATGCATGCAACGCGATCCCTTTCAGTCACTGGCTCTACACTGGCTCTGACCCACTTATGGCGGCTCTTGCCTTGGTCACATGCATTGTGGACTTTCAAATGTGATATTCTGGGGTGTGTAGTTTAAGACCGCTGTAAGCAACTGCCCGAAAGCTCCTCCACAAATGGCCACTAAAGGACGCCAAATGGAAATAGATGATCACAAACATGTTTTGATCATATGCTAAGGGAAAGGGAGCGCCCCTGCAACAAAATATAGTTTTGTCTACGACTCCAACAATCCTTACAATGGGGGGGCGGAGCTTGCCTGATTCAAAGATAGCCACACTCTAGGTGAGCTCCCGGTGCCAGCGTCATAAAAATCCTTCACAATCCTGCAATACCGCTGCTAGCTACAAATAACGATACCTGGCGGAAGGCGCTAAGACCTGGACCCCGCGATCTGCAAAATGGCAGGCATCGTCTGCTGCACTATAAATACCCCAACAGAGTATATTATATCCCAGCCCGCTTATTTGTATACGGTCTGCGAGATGAGGATAAGTGTGAAAGATGTGGCGCTGAGAATGCTGGGTTCGTTCGCCTTACTTGGTTCTGCCCTGAGATATTTGCATTCTGGCTAAAAGTGACACAGGAGCTTCAGGGAATGGCGAGACAGTAGGTGCCAGACTCCCCAATGCTAGCCCTACTGGGCTTAGACTGTGGGGTACCAAAACAAAATAGAAGACTGGTGGCAATGGGCATGCTACTGGCAAAGAGACGAGTTGCGATGCGCTGGATGAGAGGCCCGGTGCAGACAATCTCGGAGTGGTATGCCAACATGACCTATTGTAATACAAATGCAGACACATTTAACGACTTGATGCCGATTCGTAGCAGACCACGTGACATACGGGGACCATTTAAAGCTTACCTACATAGCAGGGTACAAACCAAAAACGACACGAATGGCCGACACCCAGAAGAACAGGAATGTGATGGGGGAGGCGTGGACAATAAATAAGAAGTAATGCGGGGGGAACGCGTGCCGCGAGTGTAGGGCCACAGCAGTACTAAGGCCGGACGTCTTGTCCAGTTTAAGTGATTGTTTGAGAGACATAGACATGCACTGATGATGTAAAATACCTGGAATAACTACGAGATGTATACGTGGTGATTGAAGTTGTAACCCTAATAATGACCTCACATAGATGCTTGTATATGTCCCCGTGGAGGAGCGAGCTGCCCCCACGCCACATGTAAATGCTTGTTTTTTGTTTATACTGTAAATGATGCCAACAGCATTGGAATGTACTTTATTTGAAAATGATAAATAAAGTTTTGTTTTTTTAAAACAATCCCTACAATGGAGCTGCTCGCCCATGAGTATTTGCTTCATTTTGTGAGGATTGGGGGTGGAGTGTGTGGTGTATATATTGTCCTGGAGTTGCATTGATATAGCACTTGCTACCCCTAACAAGGCAGTTTCGCTGTGTATACGAGTGCGCGTCTGGCTTACTTAAAGGTGTGCGTCTCTTGTGTTTATGGTATATATCCTTTTCAGTATTTCTTATTTATGGAGAATATGAAGCGAGTAAGGTGATGTCTGCAAAAATGCTTAAAGC
Organism: Calotriton arnoldi; assembly: GCA_963921515.1. Taxonomy (NCBI): domain Eukaryota; kingdom Metazoa; phylum Chordata; class Amphibia; order Caudata; family Salamandridae; genus Calotriton; species Calotriton arnoldi. The sequence continues at coordinate 433,643 of CAWUFW010003960.1, forward strand.
TGGAGTAAACTATCCTCCAGCGTACGCAACCCGTGGAGACAGCGGTCTTTGCCTCTCCTTTCACAGTCAGGTGCTCTTAACACACACACAGAGTTGCATACCAGCCAACTTGAAGAACAATCTCACCGTGTGAGGAGGGGGTGGGGCCTTGAAAGCGGGCGGGCCTTGTGCCGAGAAGTACCTACGAGGCACTTTTGAACCCCACTCTGCCCCCAAGTCCACTCCTACCAAAAAAAAAGAAAAAGCTTGCTGAGTCTGGTCCTGATGTCCTGGGGTGTTTTCACACCCCTTAATGGACGTCGGCAGTTCAAAGCCTCCAAAAACGAGCTGGAATACCACTATTTACAGTGGTTTTCAGCTTGTTTTACCTGCCACTGTGTGATATTGGCTTCTCACCAGGTGCCCGTGTGATGGGAGCCGATATCGTGTGTCACACCGTGGCACTTTGTGACTTGGCAGGTATGGAGTTGGTTACAAAATGGTATCCACAAATGGGAGTTGTCATCGGTAACAAGAAGCAGGGCTCGATATCCTGCTGTCCATCATTGTCCCCATTCAGGCCAGCCAGACTGGAGCAGCGGATCTTGGCCAAAAATATACGCAGTCCCACACCTTTCGAATTCCAGGTTTAGCGCCACTGGAGTGCAGATAAAGCCAAACTTAGATAAAATGGAGCCTGGAGCAAGAGTACTTATTTGGGTCAGTAGAGACTAAGACGAGGGGTGCAAGTAGGGGTGGCTCCTCCGCCATGGCATAGGAGCGTCGCCCCACTGCTTAAAGGAAGAAAATAAAAAATAAAATGGTAATAAACCACTTTTATTGTCATTTTATTTTTCACTGACTCGGCCGAGTTTGCGGAGTCTGGGGCAGGGCCAGGTCGCAGATACCAGCAGGGGGAGGAGTAGTGGGCACTGAAGTGCACATGTCGGTTTGGCCAGCCGTCCAACGCCAGCCAAACCGACATGCGCACTTGGATATCTCCAGGCTATTCCTTGGAGATATCTGCAGGGTTCAGAAGCACAGGCTTCCAGTCCCTGCTGGAGCGTGAAACCGTCCCGCTCCGCCCAATCCCAGCTCTTCTCTCATGCTGGGTGTAATAGCATGAGAGAAGCGCGGGGATTGTTTGGGAAGCTGGGAGCCTGTGCTTATTGAAACAAATGGCAGTTCAGGGAGCAGAGGAGCGGCGCGGTAGGTAAGTGTATGTTTATTTTTTATTTATTTTTCCCTGTGCTGACCCTGCACTGTCCCCGCACTGCCCCACCATTTAGAATGGGCAGCAGCCGCCAATGGGTGCAAATCCCATGAAATTGAGTTATCAAACTAAAGTAGTGCAGCCGGTTTCTGCTGGCCAGGCAAGCATAATAGCATGGAAGGATGTTGGAAGATTTCTGACAGGTCTCCAAAAGGACCGGAAGATCTCGGGCTGGGGCAGAAACAGTCTGTGCTCAAGCTACTTGAACGTAAAAATATGTTTTGGGTCCTATGATGTCCTGAGCAGTGACATAGCAGGGTTTCTGGGCAGTAATTCCAACAAGGAACAGACCTTTTGTGCACCCCTTTTATTCAGTAGAAGACAGCCACAGTGGGGTGCACTGGGCCCCTCGAGCTACTGAAGCAATAATAGTATCTGAAACCTCTAGTCCTGAAGTACCAGATGAGGGCAGCAGCACAGAGAAGGGATGGGTGAGAGGGGAAACAACACCATGCAAAGGGGGAGGGGGAAGAAAATATAATGGCTCAATCACGCCAGGAGCAGAGGACGAGTACTAATTGAGCTGAATCAATCTGTGCTTGGTCCATGCCCCAGAGAAAGAACAAAAGTGACGGTTGGCATGCACTGGCCAATTAGGAGGCTGCAAAGAAACGTGACACTGAAGCCAACAAATGGTAAGCAATGGGCAGATTCCATGCCCTTTATTGTAAACAATAGTCTTGCAAGTGAGAGCGCATGCGCTGTCATAGACTTGACCTAAAATGGCAGGCCCAACTTATTTTTTCATGATAGAGCTAATGTGGCCACACCATAATGTGGCACCAGATACTGTGTTTTTGCTTTCCTTAGTGAAACTTTTCTAAGGCTTGGATAACAAAATGGAGAGGGTCCTCACAAACGTTTTTGCGCCAGATGCCACAACGCTTTCGGACTAGACTGGCCGCCATTGCAGTTGTAGGAGTGTTACAAGACACATTAAGCATTTAGCTTTTTGCCTGCATAGTACAGGCAGCCAGTGCCATTTTAGGAGTCATATTTCAGATATTAAGCTTCGGGCTTAGAGACCGCAGACCTCCATTGCTGTTACAGTAATATTTCTTCACGCATTAAACCTGGGAAACCTGGAGCTTCATGCTTGCAGACCTCAATTGAGCATTGACGGGCTTCTTGCCCATAGACTGCAGAACAGAAGTAGTGCTGCTATTACTTTAAGCTTTGGCCTTCTGACTTGCTCACAAACCTCAAGTAAGCATCGATGTTGCAGCAATGTTATTTCACACAATCAATAAGCCTTGGTCTTCCGGCCCGCAGTCTTGCATTGCTTCATAGCACAACATGTAGGTCAATGACCAATCTCTGTAGTCTCTCAACATTCAACAACCATTACCAGAAACCAGATTGTTTGCAAGATAGTGCAATGGTTCTGTACACGCTGAGATTACAGCTTCCACAACATTTTCAAAGACAATCCTAGCCAGCCTCCTGCTTGCTACATGACATTTTGACTACTTTGTTAGCCCGAAACCGGTCCCAGGATGCTTGATTCCGGTCCAGGGAAGACATGGCTTGGCAGTTCGGTCTGGACTGTTCCCATGAGGCACAGGGTCAAGACTGATTTGCATATAGCTGTGTCTGAACTGGGGTGGCAAAGTGAGCTAAAGAATGATGATGGATTCAACCCAGATCTGTGACTGGGGGTGAAGTGTTTGAAAAGTTTCAGCGCTCTGTCCATCATCTCCTTGTGTTTGCATTTTGACTACTTGCTCATTGACTAAACCGAGGAGCTGTGGTTCAGCTCGCTTTTTTAGTGATCTAGTGATGGAGACATGCAACCTGACCCACCTACCCTAACCAATTCCTCCACCCTAGGAAACTCACCTATGGAGCGGACATATTTATAATTCCTTTTGGGGGGCTGGGTCAATTTCAGACATGACATCTTCAACCCCATATCCTAACTGAACATTACCATTCAAGGTCACCAATGCCAGCCACTCTAGTGTATTTAAATCCATATACACAATAGATTGGCATGCAAAGCCTTAATAGGCTATATTTTCAGAAATAGTAACATTGAATATAGGTGTCAATGAAACATCACAAATGTTTTGGGGCATTGAATACTCTGTAAGCATTTTGTCTGTGCAATATGACAATTTCCGTAAATGGAGCGCAAGGTTTCATTCTGCACATAAAATTCCACACTTTTGCTAGAAATAATAGGATTTCACTGGTCTAGGTGTTCCAGCAAAGATAATTCTGTAAAGAAATTGAATGTCGTAAATCATTTTGCACAGAGGGCGGAGAGAGCAGAGCCATTTAATCTGAATCTTAATTCAGAAAGGCAGTGTTCTGGCCACATTCTTCATATGGAGAGGATCATAAAATAAATGTACGGTTTGTTTACCAGGTATATACAGTGATAATAGTTGCCAAATAAGCTTTCAACAAATAACTCTCCAGCAGGGATGTCAAAAAGAGAGAGCGATTCCCAGTGAAAATGGATTGGAAATGAACTTGAAACATGCCTGCAGGCTTGCCGTGGCTTAGTTAAAAGCAGCTGACATGCTCCTATCTTTCTTGTTGGCTTGAAGAATGAAACGGAAACATCTGAAGGCAGAACACCATGTAAGCAGATTCTTTTCTGCTGTAATTCAGCAGAATGGGTGTGGAAAGGTAAAACAGCGAGTAAACATCCACTCACCATACAGTTTAAAGGACAAATTATCTACATAGTGGCAGTGGCGGCTCCTCTGCTAAGGCGGAGGAGCGTCGCCTCACTAGCGTCTCCGCACTGTTAAAAAAGGTAAAATAAAAGGATAATAACGCATTGTTAATATTTTAGTTTTCTGTACTTGCTCATTTCTCTGGGCGGGGCTGGGCTCTGCAGAGCACGGAAGGAGTGGTGAGCATGACGGTTTGGCCAGCCGCCTTGGGCCAGCCAAACAGTCATGCGCACTTTGCATTTTCTCCACCGGGCTGTAATGCACACCCTGAGTGGAGAACATGCACAGGCTCATAGTCTCCATCTGAGCGCCAAACCACATCACTCAGACCAATCACTGGTGACAGCAGCGTCATGATTGGCATGTGGAAGCCTGTGTGCCTCCTGCTTCCGTTCCGGGAATCAGAAAAGAGGAGGAGAGGCAGCGTCGCGGGGACCGTACCCAGGTAAGGGATTTCTTTTTATTCCTTCCCCAACCCGTTCAGTTGCACCCGCTATTGCATAGTGGGACCAGCATCATGTCACATGGTAGCCACCATTTTTTTTATAGAGTGCCTTATAGTCAAACAGATGTGATCAGACTTCTTTTGTGCGAAGATAAAAAACAAAATAAAAGGTAGAGCGCATACAAATTATTGCCGCGTGAGGAGAGATGTTGGAATTTCACTACATTTCTTTCTGTTCATTCTTTAGTTGGCAACTCCACCCTGAGAGATGCCACAACTTGAAAAAGTGGCTGTGAAGTGAGAGAGCGAAAAAGTGGTTCGGGTGGAAGGTGAAGCAACCAAGAAAATGTTCAGCTCAACTGCCTTTATTTGTAAGGACCTTGAAGTTCATATCATTATAAGATTGGAAAGATGAGGAAGGAAATACATATCAAGGAGTCCTAACAGTTTTCACTTTTTAACTGAGTTACGCAAAATGTGTTCCCAATCCAGCACTTTCCTACACCATCACTTCATCTATTTAAAATTAGCTTTCACAAGTTTTCCGATTCTACCAGGTACTCTCATAGTGCCAAGCTTGGTCATTCAACCAATTTCTTTATCTCCCAACTTTTCACAGCTGCTTAAGAAAGTCCCCCTTTGCAAAATAAGGTAAATCTACTTCGGATGGCTTTTTAATGTATATCACAGTAGGATTCACTAATGGTGATGATCAACCAGGCTGTTGGGTACACAAACTATGGACTTTGGAAACATCCACTCACCAGCAAAACAGTTATGCCTCTGAAGCTCTTTGCAGAGCTGTGTCCTAGTCTGGGTACCACCTTAAACGTGGACTTCACAGACTGAATGAGGCGTGGGTGTCCAGGCAAGCACAACAATTCCAACTTTAGTGATTTCAATAAAGCTTTTATAGTATAAACATTAAGATGTCCAACCACACAAAAGGCCTCATTATGAGGTATTTGGGAATGTTGACTGACAATACAACACCTATTAAATATGAATACTGTGCTTGTGACATTTCCTAGGTGAAGTATTAACACACCATTGCCCATTCCGGAATTTGGGATAACTGTGTTTTTTCATTTTATGATGTGCAAAAACTCAGAATGGTGTACGTGTCCACCTGCACAAATTCCAGTAGGCTTTAGTTAGCGTAAATCCTGCAGTGAAAACCTGCGGGGTTCTGTAATGCTTGCAGTATCTTGGAATCCCAATTTGGGTGCCAACTCTTCTATGCTCCCAAAACAGGATTGCTGCATGTCCCATATGAGGCACTAGAAGTAAATGCATGTGGAAGAAACCCAATCATGGCATGACCTTCTGTCTATATTGATGCATCACTTCTCACAGACTTGACTTATGGTTTAACTATATAGGAGGGGACCAGTGAAGTGGTGAGGGGCAAAAAGCAAGGACCACACACAGAAAAGATTCAAAACTGTCTTTTGAGAATACATCTTGGGTCAGACTTATTACAATAACAATGCCACATTATTCATTTCTCATAACAATAAAACAAAGGGTGTGAATAACATATTTACAGTGCTAGACATTTGACATTCCTAAATCTAAACCATCATTTAAAAAAAATATTTTGTAGAGTCAAGATAAAGGTAAAACTCAACTCCCCTACAGAACAGTAAGGGGAGATCAGATGCAGACTCGATAAGCATGCCAGAGGCAACCTTGTTAGGACCCTCTGACACCCTTCTCAGAGATGTACATAGGCGGCCGGGAAATAACTTGGTCCCCTGGGCCAGGCCCATCTTCCCGAGGCAATAAGATGAAGTACCAAACAAAAGGGCTAGAAACATCCATGTAAGCATTGCCCCTAGACTCCTGACACCAAGAGAGCTCCAAAGCCCACATTTGAGGTATAAAAAAAGAACCATTTTTTATAGAATTGGATGCGGGATGCTAAAGTGACTGCCTGCAACCATGCCAACCATGAGATACTCCACCAAAGGTCGACCATGGCCCATCTACCATTTGCTCTACTCTTTACATGAAGCCAGTTGTTGTGCTGCAAAGGAAATCAAGGAGTTTTTGAACAACTGGATGGATGGCACCATCACTGTGCAAGAACTACTCCCACCTCAGGCAAATACGGGTAATGGACTTCAAACTCCTAGTATTGAGAAGCCTTGCCAAATAGTTATTCAAACATTTTGCTGAATTATTGAGCCCTTTCACAGAAGACCCAATACTTCCAGACGCTCATAGAGATAATATGAGACAGGCGATGAATGCACCCGTGACCTTCTGGATGAACCAAGAAATGACTGGCAGAAGGAGTCATAAAAGGCCTCTTTTGCCATGATGGGAAAAATCATTCTCTCCAGCATGCGAGATCACAAGTGCACGTGATGTAAGCTTCTTGCTCAGAGTCCTCTCCATCACCTGTCTCATTTGCCTGAAACAGAGACCACCACCGGATGCTGATCCTAGCTTTTAGTGCTTGCCGATTAAAGTCGCAGGCATGAAAAGTAACTGATGCTCGGCAGACATTGAGGTGACCAAAATCCAGGTGTCGATTGTGGCAATAGAATACATTCCACAGATATCAGAAAGGAATAACCATACTGATACCACATCAAACTGACAACCTAAGTCTGCGATTTCCTAAAACAGATTTTTGAAGAGGCCCAGAAGGTATGGAAACCCTACAAAACAGAATTTCAGATTTCTAGCCAGTCCGAACTCTGAAAACTCCAGAACCCTCAAACTGGAAACCCAGGAGGTGGGAGTCCTCCTGGTGGACAGTTAAGGTCCAAAAGGCAGTTTCTATATCCGCCTTTGCTATGAACGTCCCATTACCTAAAGACCTAAGCAAGGCTATGGCATGATCCAGAGGCATATGTGACAGAGCAAAGAGATGGATCTATGTCACAATTCACGGACTCCCTCTTTGGTGCTGAAAGAATGTTTGTTTATATCAACTCTTCAGGATCTTTTTGGACACAGTATCCATAAGGGAACAAACAACATTTTTAAAAGGCTCCAACTCAAAAGGAAAAGCCACCCCATTTAGGTGTCCGTCTTCTTCAATCTTTCTCCTAGTTAACTCCCTCTTAGCCGATAAAGACTCTTGATTCTTATGAAATGTATGCCCTAAGAACTCCTAGCCTGGGATTTTGAAGCCATAGAGAATATCATACTAAAGCTGCTGAGCCACTTTCGAGTTAGGAAAACAATTAAGCTAAAGAGTCATTGCCAGTGAAGGAGCGTTAGTGAACAGCTGCGCCTGGGCTTCACTTTTGGGCTCCCTTGTCTTTTGGCTTCTGGAAGCACTTGAACTGAGGGTCAGAAGGGTGCCTGCAAAAGGGGCAATTGTTTTTGAATGTGCATGTGCCTGCTGGGCAATTACTAGCTTTCTTGTTGTAGGACCAGCAAGCCCCCTTCTTCTCCTGGGCTGGCTGAGGTCTCTAAAAAGGCGGGACCCCCACTCTCTCCTTTCTTTATTATGCGTCTTAACCAATTGTTAGCATGAGTGTCATCTCAAAACGTGCTAGGGTTAGACACCTTACTCCACCTGAAAGTACAATCATATTCCGGCTGCGCACTATCAATTTTATTCTGATAATAGACATCTGGGGACCACAGAATGGCCACAACAATTCTAGAACAATGGATTTGTGAATGATAAGGACTTTTATTCAATTTGTCAACGTTTCCTGAACATTTGAGTTATAACTAAACATTTCTTAATGTACTTTTGTTCTTCGCTAATGGCTTCTCTATTGACAACTCAAATATCTTGATAGAAGTCCCTTTCTGAATCTTCTCTTTCGTGTCCTTGGACAAATGCAAGTCCATCTGGTTCATGGAGACAGGACTGAATCTTTAACTAGTGTTGCTGGAGGCCTATACTCACCTTTGACCCTGATGTCCTTGTCTCCTGATTTCCCCTGCTCAGAGCACATATAACCAGTTGCTGAGGCTGTACAGTGGGGTCTGCCGACTGAGGCCATTTGCTCTTGGGGCTGACTAGGGGCCTCTGTCCCACCTGTAACCAGATTCAGTGAGAGGCACACATCTGACTTTTGTTTAATTATCTGCCAGCAAGGCCACCAGCTTCCTGGCCATGGTCATGCCATCATGCCTGCTACCCATGGAAGAGATACCCACATTAACTAAAGCTGTTAGAGCCCCTAGCTTAGATAACGACAGTAGCACTTGGGCCAGGCTGGAAACTAAATCAGGTTGGGATGACTGGGCCAATATGGATTAGTTTGTCACCACAGGCATATTCACTGGGTTGCTGCCAGCAGAAGCCACTACAGAAAGTAAGGCGTGCTCAGGATCAATGCTATCTACTATGTGTGGTAGTGAGACAGCTGGTAGTATGAGGGCTAAGTCACCTACTGTGGACTGCATTTCTTGGCTGCAACATGCTTCTTAGAGCTGGAGGGAGAGACACTTTACGGGGTCCCCCTGACCTCCTGAGTCACTCAAATTCTGGGAGCCTACTGTAGACCCTGTGGCCCAGAGGCACTAGAGCTCTGCGCTAGACAAAACATTGCTAATAACTCCTCAATGAAGCCTAACCTACTCATCGCCTGAGCAATATCAGCATCCCTTCCAGATTGGCTGCCTTCCTCTTGACCTGTCTTGGGCCCACTGCAAGACAAACCTGCTCAAAATGGGATACCAGCAGTCCAGCCTGCAAACCGTTGCAATTAGGCAGGCTTCCAAGTAAAAATAAAGCAACCCCTGCATTCTCCTTGGAGAATACCGCCAGATGACTGGCAAAATGACCCCAAATACACTAAAAGATTCTCAGAAGAAAGCAAAACAACAGGTGAATCACTTGTGAATATTCACTGTTTTCAATGCACTTGAAGTAACAGCAGAAAAAGGCACTGTGATGAGATAAACTCATGACAATTGTGCCGAGAACGCCCAATTTATTTTTTAAAAGCTGCAAACGTTTAATCAGTCATCAGTGATTGGCTGCAATAAAAAAAAACATGAAAAATCCCTTATCCTGAACCTTGAAATCTCCTCCCAGCGCCAAATGCAAAAGCACAAGCACAAAAATGATCAAAACTGAAACACTTTTCATTCAAAATGCTTCTCCCATCCCATACCGTTTCACCTGATATTACTGCACACCATGCAGAACGTCACAGAAGAAGGGCGCCAACGAAGACCATGACCCCCAGCGGTCAATGAGCCTCTCAATGCAGCATTAGGAAACATGGACGCTCCTCAGCCTCTGACGGCCTGGTGCTGAGGAGAGTGCAAAGGCAAGAAAAGGCCCAAGAAAAGCAAAGATGAATGAATGCTTGCTCCAGGGCCGTTTCTAGGTGTTTTGCCGCCCCAGGAGAGAATGGATAAATGCCGCCCCCTCCCTTTTACTAACATCACTCTCTCCCCCTGTCATCCAGGCTAGAAGCCTCAATCATTTCCTGCTTTGATAGAGTTTCTATTACGCTCTTTTGGGTCTTTTTGAAGCATTGCATTAACATATTGGTGTTGGTTGGCACACAGCGATGTGGTAAATTACTCTAGCTTGCTCTCACATTCCCTCAAAGGTGAAAAGGTAAAATCTGTTACTTGGCGGGATACCACATTCTTTGGAAATCCAACCATGAAGATGAGTGCAAGAGGGCCCTCGCCATTATCTCAGAGGCACCACCTGGAGTACATATTGGCATGGTCCACCACACCTTAGACACACTTATGGCCTGTGTCCATCATCTCACATGGGACACCAATCATTGGTAGAGGCACTGAAGGAGCCTTGGAATGGCCTCTAGTCTTGCCACTCACTTTAGATGTTGGGTATGGTGGTCATACCTGGCTAGTAGAACAATAGATCTAACCTGTCCTTTGTCTGTTTGGCTGAAAGTAACTTATGAGCCAGAAGCAAGATAACGTTTCTGTGTGCCTCTAGAGCTATCAGAACAGGTACTTGCACTTGTTCTGGTTCTATAGGTTTGCTGTACGATAGACCTTCCTCCCAGAGCAAGCTTTGACTGCTAACCACCCCAGTGGCAACTTGTTCTTTGACCACCATGCATAGGCCCTGTGGAGTAGGACACTCTTCCTGTGCTTGTTTGAACTTCCACCTGTAGCTCTGACAATGACCCTGAGTCCAATACAAGAGTGACCCCAGGGGCCTCAATGTCTGGACTAGAGGCAGCGGGCACCATAACAATATATTCTCAGACCCTGCCCTGGTTTGCACTACAATACACTCTCTAGATCCTTCACCTCCAGGTGTGGAGACAACCTCAGCCTAAAGCTGAAATGCTGCCTGTGATCTCGACAGCAATGTTGTCCAGGGAATGCAGGCTTCTGGCCAATGGCCGAGGCCAGACACACAACACTACAGCTGCCTGGACGAAGATCGGATCACCAAGAACAGAGTTAAGTAAAGTTAGTTTTGCCACCCCCACCCGATTATCTGTAAGAGTGCTAGATTAGTGCCCTTCAATTTCTGGTACTGTGCAGTACGTTTAAAATCTTCTGTGTATTTCTCGTTGCTGAAATTAGTGCATTTTCTGATATTTATGTGCTTTCCTCATCTTTATGTTGCTTGCCAGAAAGTGTCACTCATAGTACATGAAATCAAATGTCACTCATAATTACACTGAAATTATGCAAATGTCACACATAGCATTCTGAAACCTTGGCAGCTATGGTTTTAGTGCCTGGAATGAGCCGGCCCTGCAGGCACTTCAAACCCCTTGGCTCCAGACACGACCGCTCAACTTACTGCTTGCTTACTTTACCTAATACTTAGCCTGGGCCAGGTTATAACTAACTGACCAGGCCTTTAGCCCCCTATATTTTTACATCTACCTGCCTGCCGCAGCCGACCCGGATCCCACCCTGGCCTCCCCCGGTACCTGATAGGCCTGCAGGCCACAGCGGGAACTCTCTCTCTCTCTGCCTCTTGCCGGCCGCGCGCGCACAGCCTCCGCCCGTGGCGCCGAACGTGACGTCTAACGTGACGTCACGTCGACGGTGGAATTGAAGGCGCTACGCTACCTCGCCTCACGGGGATTGCGCTCGAAAAAGTCATGGATGCAAGGACCTCCATCAAGGATCGCAGCTAATTTTTGATGGTAGCTATGGGGAGAAAGCACACCTCCCCAGCCGAATTTTTTGGGCTGAATTAATGCGTTACGGAATTTGAGCTTCAACTCTGGCACCTGCTTTATTTATATCTGTAAGTGCTTCCTGTTGAGGTTTAATTTTTTTGCCGCCGGCCGCCCTCCACCTTTTGCCGCCCTAGGCGGCCGCCTACCCCTGCCTAGTGGTAGAAACGGCCCTGGCTTGCTCGAGGCGCTGTGGGGAGGAGGTGGCTGCAGGTCAATGAGGACAAATTAGATGCTTCACACACGGCTCATAAATGTAAACAATTCACTGAGCTGGACCCGGCCACCTCCAGCCCTAGATGGCTGCACCTCAAGCTTCCTTCCATCTGAAGTCACTTTTACCTTGCCTGGAATTGCTTTGGTAGATGATGCTTTGATGCCTCCCCCATCGCTATGGACCTTTGTTATCTGTAGCATCACCTAGGTCAAAGTATGCAAGGGGCAAACCCTTATAAAACGTTTCTGAAGTGCCAATGTAGGGTTTGATCCTTGAGAGATATATTCATCATCCCACCTGCTTTTCTCTACTTTATTTCTGGGAGGACTCCTTTTGTAAATGTTGCAAATATGATATGCACAGTGTGTCATGTTGTCTCACTTCAACACGCATTTCCTTCTCCACCAATTTATCTCTTTAGCCTTTCAGGTCTCTGATAATGTACTTTGTTTCAATATTTCTCACAGGATACATATAATACCAAATCTCTGTTTCTCCAAAATTCTGTACATTCGCATATAACGTTACATATCAGATTCAAATCAATTCAACCACTTGGACCAGAATGGTTAGCCTTTTTTGCTTATAAACAATAATTCCTAGTAAATCGCCCTGAAAACCCTACCATGCGCAGGCTTTCCAGTGTAAAACTGGGAATGTCACATGACTATTCCCAAGGGCTCATATTCCAGTTGTGTGAAGTTCTACCCAGAATAGAACTCTGCACAAGGGGAATTGAACCTACTGTTTAAATAAACATGTTTTTCTCCTCAGAGAAAACATTTTTCCCTACGAAGAAAGCCCTTCCCCTATACTTCTAACAAATCTAGGGGCAATCCTCTCCCCTTCTCATCCTGGAAGAGGATATACTCAACTTCTTGGCTGGAGCAAATCTCCAAATATTTTCCCAAAGGGGTCACAGAAGAGTTTGGGAATGCCCTCAAATGTACATGTTTGTGGGAGTGCACAAATTTCTAAGCCAAGTTATCCCTTTGAACACCCAATTCCCACCCCTGAGTGGGATATGCCACTGCATATTTCCCTGCAATCATGGAGTGGAAATTTGTAGAGTAAAATATTTTTAAGGCCTCCAGGTTATTTGGGAATAGACCACTAAATGCTGAATATGAGGTAAAATTAAGCACACCACCATACAGCTGGTTATTTGCTGCAAGCACATATTACATGCTGTTTAAAGTAAGTCACTTTCATAAACAGCTATAGTTCATAATATGTGGTAACATGCACAGCGATTCCCGTCATCATGTAATGAAGTATAGGTGTTCAAATAATCGTGCTGCAAAAAATTGCTCCGGTCTGCTAATGACTGTTCATTTCAAGAAAACAGTTCAGAAAAGCTATAAATATAGGTTGTTTTTTAATTTAAATTGCACTTTCAATTTTACTCTACGGCCTGATTTCCAAACTATCTGGTGGCTCTGACAGCAGGCATTAAGTTGTCACAATCTTCAGATGGATCCCAATAAACACCAGAAAAACCATCACCCAGGCCCTCGTCACCAGCCGCCTCGATTACAGCAAAGTTCTCTACGCATAGATCTCCTCCCAGCTCCTCAAAAGACTCCAGACCATACAGAAAGCGGCAGCCAGACTCATTCTGGACCTCCCCAAACGGACCCATATCACACCCCATCCAGAAGAGATGCCATTTCAAGATCTTCATGCACGCCTACAAAGCTCTACATCAACCATCGAATGAACTTCCACCTACCTGCAAGACACCAGCGCTCCTCCTCTCTCGCCCTCTCACACATCCCCCACATCCTTCTCAGCCGCAGCAGGGGCCACTCCTCCTATATCGCCGCCAAGACCTGGAACGCTCTTGCCCCTCCACCTCCGAACAGCACCTTCCCTGGCGGACTTCAGAAAGAAACTCAAGACCTGTCTTTCGACTAAGACCTGGGAACCCTAGTGCCCAGATACCCCTACGCATGACAGTGCTGCGCCATACAAATATTGATTGACAATTCGACTGAAATACAGTTTTACAGTTGAGCAACTGATGCAAGTGACTATTGATTTCACAATTAGACTTTATAAGAAAATTAAGGAGAGGGTTTTTATACAGTCAGGTTTACATAACGTACCCCCAACTGTACATTATAAAGACATTGAAATTCACAGAGGAGGTCTGCCATTGATGGCCTGACTACAGCAGACAGTCAGTGTTTAGAACCATATCTGTCTATGTCCTTGTGCTTGTCAGGCAGGCGGGTGGAGGCAGTATACAGTTATAGAGAAGATATTGATGGTTCAAAAGTTTCTGAAGACTGGTGTGACTACGCACACACTGGAGGTTGCTCCCGGAACTCTCAAGTCCTGTCATCAGCAGCATGTACTCCATTGAAGAAGCAAGAGGTAGAATGGATGGGTAGAACAGGAGCTCGCGGCATGCCCGCTGTTAGTGAGGTAGCCTTCACTCCAAGGTGACAGGTCTCCCGCCAATCACTGGTGAAGACTTGGATGGGAGCCCTTACCCATCGTCATGCAGGGAAGCTGGCACTCACTGCTTGGTTGTAATAACTTATTACAAAGGGGTAGTGACATTTTCTTACTACAGGCATACAACTCTAAGCTCAGAAAGCATCGGCAATAAGAAAACAAAGTGAAATACCTTAAACGGTGATAAACACCTTCTTTTTATTCAATAACGACTTATCTGAAAAAGTAATTGACTTATTTCAAAAACTAATCAGTGCTGAACCAAAAAGGTAAAGTAGGAAATATTTGTGTTTCCCGAAGATGCGGGCAGTCACATTTTCACAGCCTGTGAATTTCAAAGTTAAGTATTCTACAGTAAGGGTGAACAAGGTTCGACACCACAAAGTTAAACAGTGTTCATACCAGATAATGTGAGATGCGCTTTGCTTAATTAATTGAATCAAAAATATATGTTTGACACAATGCTGGGGATATCAACCGATGGCATTGTTTTTATGCTAACTACAATCAGACAAACCTTTCACCAAAGAAAGGGTTAACTGAGTGATATGTGTGCCGGAAACAAAGCAATTCCAAAGACCAAAGTGAAAATAAATTGAGCCAGCAGCACAGAAACATGATTCACACACTGGCGTCCCTCTGGTTTGTACAGGGACACCGGCAGTAGCAATTTCAGTTACCTGTTAAGACTTTTTTTTTTTACTTTCATGCTTTGCAAATTCTGCGTGAACATTCTGACAGAAAAGGTTATGTGTGTTGCAAAACTCAGGAATGTGAACCTCTGCAACCTTTAAGTACAAACGAGGGAGGTGAGGAACATACCGTGACAGCTCAACTTCCAAACACCATTAATCCATCTGGCAGCGGAGCTAAGCACTGCTTTCAGAAGGCCAGGGAGTATTGTGGAAGCTACAACAGTAGTAGCACATTGGCATCAACAATTTGGGGTTAAAAAAAAAGGTCGGAAACACAGAGCAGAAACATGATGGCGGAAGCAGAATAGGTTAGGAACCCTAGGAATTAGAACTCAAGTGTTGATGCCTGAACACTGAAGGCATGGTTCGGGAGAGCCACTTCAGGGTGAAAATGTAGCTCAGCGCAGGCTCCCGGGAAGCATGAGTGGAGATTTAGTTAACTGGTTGGACATCATTAAATCGAGACATGCTTTGCATACAACTTTATGCTCAAAAAACATTGAAATGCCCATATTAGAGCTCTTCTTCACAATATATAAGCTCTTCTACACTATTTAAATTTCCAGACATTCTTGAATTATGTAGCATGGTTTCAAAAATGTATTGTAACGTTACAGGGTGTAAGTAGGCTTATGAGTTGATTCAAAGTCACTGGGGACAAATGATCCACTCCTGGTCTTTCCTTTCACAGACCTCGAATAATTGAAGCACATTTGTCGAATTGAGGTGCACAGAGACGACCGCTCTCAGAATGAACAAGGTCCATGCATGAAGCCCAGTAATGGACCATCAGCCCCCTGTAAACCGAGTCATTCTGACACTTACTGCCCCTTGAGATCCACACCTGCTCGCGGAGTGAATGAGTCCAAAGCCACCACACGAGAGTGGAGCTAAAACCCAACTAATGACATTCACTCTACCAAATTGTAAATAGGTTTAACATGTTACTTTACTATATACCCCTTGCATATTGTTGCTTAAGCTTGTCAGTTTTGCTCATCAACGTTGTTAAAAGCTATGTCACCAAATTGGTTTATGTATGCCTTCATGCATCTCTCAAAGAAACGTCATGCAACTTGCTGCTAACTAAACAAATTATTAAGCAATGTTTGCTCGCATCCTTGCACAATCTTAATAGTTCATTATGTTACCCTCTCTTACCCTCCCTTCAATGTCCCCTTACTTTGTTCCCCCCTCCTTTACTGTGAAGCGCTCGGATACCCTTCGGGGTCTTGTTTGCGCTATACAAAACTTTTTAAATAAATAAATGGTAAGAGAAACCTATTATAATGAAGATTAGCTGTATTTGAGGTGAACAGTAGCATTATTCATTAGACATTATTTGCGTTATTTTATATGAATAAAACAATTATAAATTCCTGCTTTTAGATAACTTTCCACGGAGAGCTGTGGGGCTCACAGATACACTTTTGTTAAGAGCCTTGCGGTTCACAGATAATCTATTGAGCGCTGTGGGGTTCCCAGAAGCTACTGTTAAGAGCTGTGGGATTCCAGCTAACCTGTCTATTGAGAGCTGCAAGGTTCACAGCTAACCCGTCTGTTGACAGCTGAGGTGTTCAAAGCTAACCTTCTGTTGAGAGCCCCAGTGTTTACAGCTAACCTTCTGTGGACAGCTGTGAGGTTAAGGGTGAGAGATCAAGATGGCCGCCTGTCAGGATTTGTTACTGGATACCAAGCTCCGGCCAAGGGCGAATCTTTTATACAACTTCTTTTTGAGATGACAAAACTGTTCTGCTGTAGCACATTCTACTATAATCTATGAGAATATCCAGATCCATAATTGTTTATATTAATGTTAAATGCAAAAATGTACATAGAACATGCATAATGCTTTAACAAAGGTATAGAAATAAGTTGCCTCAGTGAACTGGTACTAAAACCAGTGTTTTCTTTTCTATCCCCGAAAGAAAGGCCTCCCTGACCTCAACATTTAACACTGTGTCCAACGTAGGGTCTAGTAAAATCGGATGCAAGCCATAATTTCGGGATATCAATGTAAGGTCAATTTACATAAAGTGATTTTAAACGAAAGTTTTTTAAATAGTCAGTGGTTAGTCTGAAAATCGGTCATGGGTCCAGCCCTCCCGTCGCCCGGCGTTACACATGCTTAGCACAGTACAAACACTGGGCACTTACCATTCAAGCACAGTGAATGAAACAGAGGTGTTAATTTCATCCAAATGGGCAGAAAGAAATATCAATGTAGCCTTAAAAATAATTAGTAATACACTATACCACACTTTCATTGAACAGAAATATTATATAGGGGCAGGCAAAATGGAATTATACTATTGTGCGGCTGTGGCGATTTTCGCATAGTTATAGATTTGCCACATTTGCCTCATAATACATCATCTGCCGCATAATCTACAGATTCTAACAACAAATGTTTATTGTTTCTAATACAAATGGTTCAAAAGTTACCAAAAATACAATCACATGTGTTGCAGCACAGTGGAAGGCCCTTTGCAAAGCTGGACTGGTCACCTTTCTGTTACTCATTGCTCTATTTGGGTGTTAAACTGCTACTTATGAAGAGCAACCAATGCCCAGATAGTGGTTCCCAGTCTGAAAAAGATGAAATAGTGAAGTAATGCTATTACAAAATGTGCTGCATTATGCGGCAAAATTTGGCGTTTCTTACTGCATAATTTACTCAACCCTGCCGCATAATTTGCCCCTCTGCTGTCGCATAATTCCAGTGGCCCTGCATAAGGGAGAAAGATAAGTGCATAGTAGTTCAAAAATAATTTTGCCACGCCCATTCATAGATACATACACAAATATAGCACATTACATTGTGGGACATGTGATTGAGAGTCGAGTGATGACTTGGAACCATAGGGACCCCAGTTCTAATCTCATCAGCAGCAGTTGGTGAATACATTATGTGATTGTAGGCAAATAGCCATATCTGTGCGAGACTAAAATTGTAAATGTATACACTGAAAATAGTTAAAACACAATTGTACTGTCTTCTGTCTTGTCCCCTTCCAAACGCACCCTCCCACTAAATCCTGGTATTTGTAAGGATGGCTCACTGAGTTGAACCCTCTTCGCTGGCACTCTGCAGTTTAAATACTGGCAAGCCCAAATTAACTGTCCATCCTTCCTGAGATCGATAGGATTAGTAGTCGGGTAACACTCGTTATTTACAGCACTTAGAAACGACTGAAGCGTGGTATGCAGCGCTAAGTAAAAACAACTTCTACAGCGACAACAGTACCTCACAAACTATACGGCTCTCTGTACAGCATTTCATGTTCGAGTTGTTCTCGCTGCAATTAAAAGGTAATCTATAAAATGCTGAACTGCCCCTAGGAACTCTGCCAGAGCTATTACAAATTGATTTTAAAAAAAACAATCTGGGAACACAGGACGACCTGGTCAAATGTGTAAGATTCTCATAAAATCTTATATGGAACAGACATTTTGCTCAGCAATGGGAAAGAAAAAGTGTGAACATCTCAAAAAGCATTCAAGCAAAGATTTCATTTTATGTTACAAAGAAAGCACAGTCTAGAGCGAACACAAGCAGAATTAAAGAGGTACACTGTAAATGATCTACCAACTACAAACTGAACACCAACTACAAAAGTGTTAACATTCATTAAAGCGAGAAAATGGGTCGGTAATTACATTTAGCACTGCCATCCAAAGTAGACAGTGAGAATGTAGAGGTAACAGGAGCAGCCTTCAAGGCTGGTGGGGAAAAGCCAGGAGACAGAGATTGATGTATTATTTACTTTATAAAAGGATCCAAGTTCCAGAAGAAATAGAATGGATGAGGTCCAGTGGGAAAATAACAAACCATGAAACCTTCAAGGGGAGAGCAGTGCTCTAATCAGCCTAAATGAGGTAGAGCGAAAGATGCCTTGCAACTGGCAAATTAACTTCAAAATGTTGGAAGAATAATATCACCCAGTGTTTGAAACAGAAGATTTACCTTCCTGAACTTTCCTTCACAAACATGAAAAATACCCCAATCAGGAGAGAACATCTAATTTGATATAACCTTTTGCATCAAGTAATATATATTTTTTGCCAAAAACAATCAAACCAGCAAATTCTCTCTTGAGTTCCAATTTTATAGAACAGAAAAATTATGCTTTCCAAGTGGAACTTGTATTTTCCATTTTTACTACATATGCATGGAAGTAAAAGTCCCCACATTCATGTACAGGGTTTATGTTGGCTGTAAGGCCAGACTGAATAAAGCGATTGTGGATGACATGGGATTACTGGGTATTCCCCCAAAAACATACTTGAGCTTCTGTGGCAGTCAGCACCATTTTCTGTATGGAAACAAGGAGGCAGTGTTTGTCGCATCCATTTCACAGCCACAATGAATGCAGAACCTCATCTGGAAGGTGGTACCCATGTTGTTATCACACGATAAATACAGTCTTGGGCTTTCACTTGACAAGCTACTGGATTCTGGGAGCTGTAGTTTTCGTTTATTTCAAATGAACCAATCGCATAAATACAACTGAAAAAATAGTAAACTTTATGGCCTAAAAGCATCCAAATTGTGCGAAAGCACACACAGCTCCACTCCCAAGAAATATAAATTTGGTTCCCTACGCGTGTGTTTTGCCACAGTTCATGCATAACAATATGCTAGAAAAAAAGATCATTAAGGCTGCTTGATAGCGGTGTTAAAGGTGGGGCAATGCAGCCTCACGTCATTCCAGGAGAGGCACATAACATCCCACCACCATTTTATTTTTTTTTGTTGGAAAAAGTAGTCCAATGCTTTTCAAGAGATGCCTCCCTTCAACTGCATGTGAAATCCAGCCCGCCTGAAGGCGACACAGCGTCGCAAAATCTTGCAGACTGCAATTTTGAATTTGGGCTTTTACTGATCCTTTACCAAGGCCACAAAAAAGGCTCCCATCTTAGCTCGCTTCGTGACCGTTTTTTCCTCTCTAAATTTGTTGCCACTTGAGCTGTGCCCTGCATTAACACACTCTCCTGTGCACACAGCAGAATCCTGCAGTAGTGGAGTGGAACCAGCAGGGGGCAGCAAATCGTGAAATTAGGCGGCTGGTGTTACTATCCGCATGTCTGTATATGTCCCACCCTCTCTGGTTTCGACAGGCAGAATGTTCAGGTAGAGAGGATTTCACTCTTTCACTCTAAAATTCATGTCACCAAGAACACAAAAGGTAAGTCACCAATCATGAGGCTGAACATCGGTGTACTGCACAGCCAGGAAAGAGAGATGAACCAGACAGGGCAAAAGATGGTCCTTCTCAAGGGCACGCCAAAAATCAATACTTCCAAAGGTGATCCAATAAGAAGGATCTTATGTCATATTACAATAATTCCTGATGAAAGAGGGATCAGCCCCACTGGTAGCAAGCCGCCTGGTTTCATCTTTCACTGTG
The DNA here is from genome assembly GCA_963921515.1 of Calotriton arnoldi. Lineage (NCBI taxonomy): Eukaryota > Metazoa > Chordata > Amphibia > Caudata > Salamandridae > Calotriton > Calotriton arnoldi. Next base: position 453,928 of record CAWUFW010003960.1, read on the forward strand.
CTTCTTATGATCCTAAGACCAGCAACCAATATCCTCCATCTTGTAAAGCTTGATGCAACCAGTGCATCCCAATCAGGCATGTGGCTCTGATGTGGCAATGGAAGTTAATGGGGCTGTACTTTGTCCTTCCCTAAGAGCAGGGAAAGGTTTACAGATTTGCTTTGACTTTGTTTCAAAAGAAAGATATATGGATGCATGGGGGTGTTATGCGTAGACTACAGCCTCCTCGAATGGATGATCCCCGTCTGGGTTATAAGCAAGAAATATTATTGCAGTCAAACTTCAAATGAGCGCAGCACTGAAGAATAGAGCTGGGATTTGGAGGGTGTTAAATCCATAATCTGCATAACTATAGCCGAACCAGTTGTCTATGAGATGCTCCATCTCAAAGTAATTCTGGATAAACTCCCTAAACGTAGGTTGAGCCAAGAGTGATCACTAGACAGTGAGAAGACTTCCATTAGGGTACCAACTTGCCCTACGAAGGATAGGCTTCACATACAGTATGAATTTGATTCTGCCTGGATAAACTGCTTACAGAAGGCTTAATAGGCCACAACACCACCACTTCTCAGACCTCCATCGCTTTTAGCCACACCTAAGATCTTGGAACTTTTCTCAAGAAAGAAAATGTCTGCTAGATGCCTATGCCACATTGAAGTCATCAATCAAATTCATGAAACCTTTATCTTTGGAGCTCCTATAATTTCTGTCATTGATTGTGAGTTTGTCCAGAGCTGGACAGCATCCTGATCAGCAAGTCTCACAGACATCTTCTCTCAGCATTAGAAGTACATTTGGTAGGTCATTATAACTGGATAAATTGAGTACCTGCCTCCTCGCAGTCGAATTAAGTAATTCAATGCCAAACGATGCTGCTGAAAAAAGTGCAAGCATCAGGTGCCATTTCTGGCACAGAAGGGAACTGTACGCTTACTTCCCAACATAATTTTGCTGTGCATAGCATACACTAACTTGAAACTCCCTGAATCTCTCCCAGTTAGTGCATGAGAAACAGTACAGAACCAAAGAGTGGTAAATGAGGTATCCTGCCAGCAGATCATGAATGAATTAATGCAGTTAGCGAGGTAGGACATGTGCATATAGAAAACATAGGCACACTCCGTTTTCTGCCTGTGTCCTTTGTTCCTGGTGTAGGATCTGATTTACTTAGCATTTCTTTTACTTGGTGTCCTTTGTAAGCACATAACAAGAGCACTAAACATGCTGGTCCAAATCTTAAAATCCATTTGTGTGTGCCCAGTGGACAGTGTGCAAATGAAGGTATGCAGTGCTTAGGGCTTCTGCAGGAACGGGGTACCAGGGCTCTTTGTGAGTGCATTCTTTAATCAAAGCGGTGGTGCAGTGCAATTTTGCCCACTCTTTACACGTCCCAAATATGTCAAACTAAAAACAGATACATGCCGTGAATGAGCATTTAGCACATGTTTTATGTATGGTCTAAGGATATTAAAATTAAGTGTTGCACTTGACATTATGACTAAAGTACATTTACTGTGGGATTAGTGAATTTACTCAAACTATGTGTTTAACTGTATTAAACAAGAAATTAATAAACCACCCTTATTTAGTAGACATGTATTCACTACAAAGATGACATTCATTTTTCATAATGTGTGCCTTCATACATTGAATAACATGTACTGTTTAGATAACTGAATAAAAACCATCCTCATAAATGTAGAATATGTTTACTCTAGAAACAACAAATAGTTTAATAACGTGTGCACCAATGTTTCATATGTTTCATTTAAATGTAGTTCTTAGCCATACTTACACATGATTATCCAAAGCATTGACTGTATGTCCTATGTCATCTGAATGTAATGAACTAGAATTTCTATTAGTTTATTTTTAAATGTGTACACGCATATTAAAGGTGCACTCTTGACAATATTTCAAGTTGACATTTTAGGCCTATAATTCTTCATGCTGCATAAATACTGGTTTTAATTATTTCCTGCTAACATGACATTTCTTGCAAATATTCAAACACATTTTTAGTTGAAGAATAGATAAATTACTGTACTAGTGACAGAGAGAAGGAGTCTGAGAAAAAGACCTTGACGAAAGAACATGGAGTGCCAGGGAGCTAACTGAAAGGCCTATTCAGCAATGTTACAACCTGCCTGTGTGTGAGAAGGCAATGTCGTTCCCATGTTCAGTGTGGGAAACTTTGCAATTGTTGCAGTCTACAACGTGATGTTGCGTGCAAAGGGGTATTGCCCAAGAAGACTCTTGTGTGTTATAACTTAATGTTCATGCTGTTGGTGATTTCAGATTTCTTTCAGAGTCCCATCAGAATCCCTTCAGAGACTTTTCTCTGGACTTTGAGAGGTTTAGACCTGTATGGTTTCCTTGATTCTTTGCTGAGTGTGGCTTAGGCTAACACTTACTTCCCTGACCCAAGAAGACTCTTGACCGAGCTTCTGAAATGCTGACATCTTCCTACTTATTTTGTCCTTCCCTAGTTCTATTTTTCTTTATGGAATTTCCTGATTTTTTTAGATCCTTTAGATTTTTAGAAACAGCCTTTTAGCTGGGACTTTACTTTAGGTGATATAGATTTACCCATGACTAGACAACAAACCTTGAGGCTTTTCTCTGAGCATCAAATACTTCTACTAATCTTTAGTAGTGCTGTGACTGAACTTCTTGTTTGCCTAATAGTGGTCCGCCACAATTTCTTCCAAAGGTTGGGCCTTCCTGTTGTTATTCTGTACCTTTATAGCATGGTGTTAAGAGTTGTGTATCTTAATTTGATTCTTAATTTGTAATAAACCTTCTTAACCCTAGCTACCGATTTCTGGTCCGCATCGTGAAGCCAAATGGGTTACTCTGTTAATTGAATTTGATTGATGCAAATGTTAACTCCTGTCACCTCTCAGGCAAATAATAACAAGTCCATCGGAGGACCAATGGTAAGCGAGTGTGCCCAGAAAACGCTGGATCTGCGGGATAAAGTGACAGGTATGTACTCTTAAGATCTGCCTCACCTAAACCCAGTGTTTACGGGAATAGACCAGGATCCAGGGATTGCACATCGAAGAAAGGGATCTCACCAGAACCCTACCTGCCTTATTGAGCCCCACAAATGCATCATCATACACTCACAGTCCATCCAGCCATCACAGTCCATCCAGCCATCCGTTCTCTGTCCCTTAGCTAGTGGTATAAAAGAAAATTGAATTTCAGAGCTGGAGTTCCTTGAAGATCTTACTATGGCATGCATTCCCATCAACCACATGGGTGGATACAGGAAGTATATTAATGTCATCACATGGTAAGAGCCAATGAATGACTGTTGGGCTTGTGTAATGCCCCTTACTCATGGAGGATAGGTTAGCGCCACCTTCCCACAACATGCACAGTCTTTCTGTAAGGAGGATCTGCTTGCTCTGCTGGCCAGTCAAATGCCTGAGAAAAAAGAAATGCAAATTTCAGGCTGGGGGTAGGTCCATAACGAGTGTGACCCAGGACTCTGCTTAAACTACTTCAGCATTTAACACTCACAACATCACTGCACGAATGATCCCCACTTATTAGTGGTGCACCACAAAAGAAGTATAAACTTTCACCTTAAAAGGATTTTCTGAAAACACCACAAATTCTCCGAGCCAAGCACAGGACAAGCTTGGAGTCAAACGGATGGACTGCCTGAACTCTCAGTTGGATTATGCACGAGTGAAGAGGAGGTACACTACAGACAAATTCTAGTCCTTTTGAAAAGTCTGGGTCAATCCTTGATGAAGTTTACAATATAATGACACTAAGTGTCCTAACTCTTTTGACTGAGCAACAAGATTTTGGAGGAAAAATAATTATTGCCATGTTGTGGTGCAGTCCAAAATAGGCATACTTGTAGGTTCATTGATGAAGTGAATTATCTCTGCCTCTTCCTTCAAATAACTGCCTCAGGATGAGCAGGGAGCGGGAAGAGCTGAAAATGAGAAGGTAGCAAAGCCTTTGGTGGTACTTTTTATGCAACTTATTTTAATACTGGCTTTGTCAAGCTCCAGAGATAACATCAAAGGCATTTTAAATACTCTGCAAAATGATTGCCTTACTATATATCACCTTGAGTCCAGAATCGCAACAACTTTCAATTCGTAAAGAGGTATTGCAAGTTATTTTTGTGATGAAGGTGTGATTTGCCTGTACATCAAGAAAAACCAAATTAGCACCTATGTGCATTGGGTTTAGAATAGTATAAATAGTAAAATCATTACTAATACCATAGCATAATATGACACAACATAACATTTATTTGTAAGGAGCACCTTCAACAAAAAGGGTATTTTGGCAATGAATAATATGTGTTTACTGTTACCCAATTCAATGGACCTTGGAAAGAAGAACGGCAGAGTGAACGCGCCAGGATTTTGAACCTGTGACCGTGAGGTCAAACACAGAACCCTACAATGGATGCCTTATATCACTGAGGAACAATTGTACGCTGTTAGTGTGTATCTCAACTAACATGCGAATTAAAAGTTGCAACAGTGCAGGCGTATAAGATTTAAATCAAGAATATACTTAAGACAGAAATCACTTAACTAATAATTTAGGGATGAGAAATGGTAAATGAAGTGCTATATAAAGGTAAATTAGATTTGCAATAGTTCAAAGAAATAATCCCACAATATTGTGGTATTACTTGGGCTTCCATAAACTCTACAAATAACTACAATAAATCAAACACAGAGTGAGTTTGTCATGGTGCAAAATAAAACTAATTTATCAACGACCCTGTTTTGCTTCTCTGGAATACAGAATCATTTTTGATCACGAGATACCAGATTTTTGCTCACGTTCTCTAAAACAAAAAAGATGAAAATGTGTTACGAACGTGAAATAAATAAGTAAGTAAAGAGTGCGCTTGGAAAACTAGTTTGTGATTTACGATTATTTGCAAAATCCTATTGAAAAAACAAATGTCATTCTATGCAATTTATTTTTATAAGGCGCTACTGACTCAAAGATCATCTTAATGTGAGAAAGAAACTGGCCACCACATAAAAGAAGAAACAAATAAAAACTAAGAATACAGCAGTGTCTTTAGTGTTTTGCTAAAAGAAAGAGGTTTCTTAATGTGGTAGGTGTGGTCAAACAGAGTATTGTTGGTGACGGAAAATAACCGGATACTTACTTCTGTAAAGCAGTCTTGCAGACCACATATTCTAAAGAGATCTCACAGTAGGAAACTCATAAAATTTAAAAAAGATATATCTTACTAGCAAAGACCTCGCCATGAATATCCATACCAGCAAAGCACCAGCTTGCGAAAGATATTATGTGCAATATGTGCATGTATGACGAATAGGGGTGTGTCATGGTTGGCCCAGCCTGTCAACCATTGAATCAAGCTAGGTTAGGATCATCTGAAAGAGGCAAAAATTGAACAGGGCAATTATTACTTTGTCAACAGAGTGACAAAATGGGGAGCTTCGGCGAGTTGGAACCAAGAGTTATTGATGAAGTCCAGAGTAGGACAATGCAGGTATTCACGAAACCAGAAATGCTAATTAATAGAAAAGAATGCATAGCTAGCAAGAATCCCTATGGTGAGTAAAACAACATATGTCCAACATAGTGACAACTAAATGTCTTCAAAGGTCTTGTGCTGGAAAAAAATCAACATAAGAAGATGAATTGCCTTGAGTTCATATCACTGTCATATGTACATCTGATGGATAGAAAATCCATGAGGGTGAATTCTTAAACAATTTTCATAAATGTGATAATGCTGTGGTCCTCAGAACTTAGCCTCCTTTTATGATCAATGTTTGGGGTGTTATTTGGCCCATCAAAGCATTAGATGTGTTTAATCACTAGGAGGACTAGCTCATGCATAACTTGGCAGGTTCATGAGGGTATGTGAGACCTATAAACTGCAAAATAGGATTAGGAGCGACTATGGGGTCCTCCGAGGCTGGCTAAAGTACACTTATAAGTAAGTTTAGGAAAATATGGTTCCGTAAACATTTAGTCCGACTGAACACCATTAACTCTTGCTGTGCCTCATTTTTTTGGGACTAGGCTGGTGTAATAGAAGCACCCAACCAAAAAAAAAGTACATGCAATGGATAATCTCCAATTCGCTGCTAACCACACTCTGGATCACCTATGAAACAACACCTGAGGCATTTTTATCCACAGTAATCCATCAGTGAGTTAACATGTGATGCCCCAGATAACTGACGAGTTTCTAGAAGTGTATTCCATTATTTACTACTATAGGTCAAAGCAAAAAGCTGTAATAAAATGCTAAACAGCTCAACCTAATCATCCCAGAGCTGAAACATGTCAGTCCTAGATACACATAACAGATACGTATGCATATTGCCATGTTAATTGTCAGTTAACACACACATAATTTATGTACTAAAGTGTATAAAACGGAATGAAATCTGCATCTTGTATGTGAATAAATAAATGATATGAATAAAGTGAATTTAGGCATGTTTTTCTTGTGCTGCTATCCACAAGCTTTTACAGACCTCATATGTGTATTTGAGTCACACAATAAAAGTCCTAAATATTCTTACATTTCCTTGTGAGTAACCAGCACCATTGATGAAAATACCATTCTGAGTGTGAAACAGTTTTTGATATGGTCACACTTACCAGAATTGATCAGCGAGAGGAGCTTTCCAGTAGGAGAGGGAGCTGAGAGCTTGTCTCTAACGAGAATGAAGATAGTTGATTTTCTTTTCCCTTGTTCCTGTTTTGATCATGTAAGACAAGTACGTCTCCACCCACCTCACTTGAGAAGCTCTGGTCTATGTTCTGCCAAAATGAGATATGTCAGCTCCTTTCTGAAAGGGCTAATGCAAATTCTATTTAGCAAGGTGAAGGTACGCATTTTGATTGCAAAGTACATATGTATTTGAGTCGAAAAGTATATGCAGTATGATTTGATTTGTTTCAGCGATAGCATTGATTTAATCAGCAATGCCATATGTGATGTCATGTATAAGGGTTAGAGCAGTGTTCTGGATTGAGTAAGACTGCATAGCTACATTAATGGCGTTTTAAAGATATTAAAGATATATATTATATTTTATAACTTACACATGTGTATTACAGAGGCATATTTGCAAACTCTGTTAGGTTAGATACCTCATTCTACAGTAAATCGAACAGGCAGTCCTTATATAGTCCCCTTAATAACGTTGCCCATTCTTGGACGATAATACACATCACAAAATTCAACACTTCAGGGAGCCAAATGTTATGCAGATTGGTCAAAGGGGAGTCTAAATAAACTTGAGGGTGAATAAGTCCCTGCTATGCTCTCGTAGTACGGACTTGTTTAAGGAAATGGGTCATCAAAAGATTTTTGAGAGGTCGTCTCACTCTTAACTTATCCAGGCATGCTTCATCATCTGTCGACCTCTCACATCGGACTAGGTACAATGCCACTCCAGCGGACTCGACGAAGGGAAGCTATTCTTAACCCTGGGAGTTCTAAGAAATCAATTGTCAAGACAGTACATTGCTGGTGGTCGCATAATTACCAGCAATGTACTGTCCTGACAATAGATTTCTAAGAACTGCCAGGGTTAAGAATAGCTTCACTCGGTCGAGTCCGCTGGAGTGGCGTTGTGCCTATTCCAGTGTGAGAGGTCGTCAAATTATGAAGCATGCCTTGATGAGTTAAAGGTCAGACGACCTCTCAAAAAAATGTTGATGACCCATTTCATTAAACAAGTCCCTACTGCGAGAGCATAGCAGGGACTTATTCACCCTCAAGTAGCTTAGTGTGTTGTATTTGTTTATAAGGAGACATACTTAAGGTTATGCCTCTTACTCTCTTTTGGTGAAAAGAAGTTACCTGTGCACATATGCATAAGTAGTCCACTTCCATACAAATGCTGGAGGTCCAAGTTCTATTTTCGTTTCATATTCATTTTAATTTATTTTATTTTTTTACTTTGTTTAAACATATGTGGTCCACATTTAGACATCAAAATGTTTACATTTTATTTCTATAAATGCCTATTGCATATGTTTGCAAAATAACAATACATTAAACAACCATTGCAGGCTTGGTAAAGACAGACCTATGGCCATGCAATGACTGTACCATTCTTTTCTAGAACACATTTCCATACTTGCATATATTGTAATGCTACACTACTGCAAGTAAATTACTATCTTCACCAAAGCAAATTGGAGATTACTATCAATCACTCACACAATTACATGGGGGATAGAAGGTTGACCTGAAGATTAACACTAATAGAGATTGACAGATGAAATAATGCATGAGAAAGAAATGCAAATTGGTGCACGTGATCTCATTGCCAGGCGGAAGTGTCTTCGGCAGGAGGTTCATTGGCATGCACAGTTGTGATCGCCGACTCACTTCCCCCAGTGTATTAACGTTTAAAGAAGCCACCTTGAAAGTAAATGAGATCATAGGCATTCTCTTGTTAATATAGCATCCCTAATTTTGCAACATCCTTTGATATAGAAATTTGTGGCAGAGGTAGGAAATTGCTCACTAAAAATTTATAAAGTCCTATAAAAACGTCTAAAGGAATTTTAAATCTTCATATTGCATGAATATCTTCTCGGAAGTGGCAGAGGCGCTGACTGACATTCGCTCATGTAATGCAGTGCTATTTATCCCCAGAAGGTCTCGGCGTAAAGATGTTCTAATCTTTTGTTGTCGCTGTAAAACTTGATCTCCTGTAGGACAACAAAATTAAGTGTCAGAGATAGGATGTACGGTGCAAGATGAGGCTAGGAAGATCCACACTGTGGATCTTTGGTAATTCCATTACGGTGGAGCGATAATGGTATTCCAGGTTATTAGCTGAAAGCCACACTCTCTTATGCCTTTCAGTCTCGGGCAGCAATGCACCTGTATCAAAATGTGTTTTAGTCGAAAGGACCATAAGCGATGACTGTCCAGACCTCACCGATTATGCACTTGTGGAGTTCGATTACGACAAGCGGTATAGGAGAAAGAAACAGAGATTTGATTTGAGTGGTCAGCTTGTTTTTTGAATACATGAAGAAACATAAGTAGGTTATTAAATCATACACAGTGGACGCAGAAGGGTACCTGACATCGAGTGCCTGGTTTCACAGCGTGGTCTTAATGAAGATTAAGTGATTACGAGAGTGCATTTTAATACAGATAACTGGCGAACACTGTATTCTGTGGCAAACTCAAGAATGCTTGTATTCTCTACCCAGGGACACTTGCCCAAATCATAGCACACCACATATTATGTTTGCTACCGTATGATACAAAATTTGCAAGTAAAGGTCAGCAGAAAATCTAATCAGTTATTCTGTCTTAAAAAAAAGCACTGCCCCAGAGCCCACTAGCAGCTACGAGTCACACTTATAATGCTCATCAAAACAAATGTAGCTTTCACCACCACAATGATGATTAAGGTGTGCTCAAACACAAAACTCCTATTTTCCAGACTTACTTTCCCATGGAAGAATTGTACCAAAATATCAAAGTCGAAATAGCCAAGTGAATAATATTTTGCAAGAAAGTACTAGCTCTTAAAATACCTAATTTACCAAAAGCTTAATTGCTTTGTAATTTGTGAAACAGGTTATAAAAAGAGGTAATATGTTTTTTATGCTTATCAAAGTTCAATCTTTGACATTACAGTTTCCTCTTTTGCTTGGTAATGACTGACATGCATAAGATTATTTCAACACAATACCCTCGCCCTCACAGTATTTCTCGAAGTATTGCAAAAAAAAAAAAAAAAGTCACACAATATTAACCCTCGTCCTCACAATATTTCCTAAAGTTTTGTAAATAAATCACATAAAATTACAAATTGATTCCTATCCTATTTGTAGCTGTGTACTTTTGATTACGGATTACACATATACAAAATTGTAGCTAATTACTTAAATATGCTAAGTGTAAAACATTAAAAACATTTATTTCTGTGATTTTAATCAGTACAAACATGGCCTCCCCAGGACATTGTACGGGAAACAGCGTTTACAATGCTGGTAATACCACGCGATTAGGTTACAACGCGGACGTTACATCGTCCGCGTTGTTACAACGCATGGCATTACATCGCAAGTCCTTTCTACGACTTGCGCTAGATGGCGCGCAACACCAGGGAATGTGTTGGAGTAGGAATAGTCCAGCGCGCCATCTAGCGCAAGTCGTAGAAACGACTTGCGATGTAAAGCCATGCGTGGTAACAATGCGGACGATGTAACGTCCGCGTTGTAACCTACACCGGGGTAATGGATGGCGTAGTAACGTCATACATTCCATTGTACAGGGTGGAGGACTTGAAGATGAGATTCATAACATAATCTGCACATTCACCCAAAGGAGCAGTTGGTGGAAGGAAAGAGATCTCTATTAATACCAAACTCCATGGTACTCATTTTATTAACCTCAGAAGGATTAAAGGCTGAGAGCCCCAGCTGGAAACTGAACCTATGGCCATGAAGTCAAACAGATTCTTGTAATGGATGCATAATACCACTCATCATTAGAACCACCCATGATGAAAAGGGTTAATAAATATGAAGAGAACGGTAAAGTGCATTACTGAGCTCAGTGGTTAAGTTAGGGAAATGCAGCAAGGATATGTTCGAAGTAAACAAGCCAGAGAATGTCAAACCAGTACTTAATTTGTGCCAGTGGTTGGCTGGTCAGCACCACTGACACTTCTTTCAGGGAACCGGGATTGTGTTCCTCACGCATTGGGTGATCGCAAATGATCAAACAATCATGAGTTCCTGCCTGTTGAGTCGTGCTAGTCCCTCCCATGCCTAAACATCTATGCCCTGTGTGGTCTGTGGTTTTAGCTGCAGATGTAAAATGTACTACTAAATATATGTTTTGCAATACTTATATGTGCAGAGTTCACTGCCCTGACTGCAGAGTCAATTATGGATTATAACAGTAAATGTGGAAGGGATGCAGGGCAGTGGGTGTGAAAAGGGGCAGACTTACTACTAAAGGGAATGGGATTAGGGAGAAGTAAGAGGGGTTGAAGGATGGCTAGGGAGAGACCTCACCAACCCACATAAGAGTAAACCAATTGTATTACTCTGGGGATGGAGATATGTAACTTACACTTTTGTAATAAGTTTACACTTTGAGTTTGTGAATACTGAAAGTAGTCAACTTACTACAAAGTGTAAACTCACTCAAAACTGTAACTTCCCTTCGTGAACCAGGCTCAAGTATTCGCTTGCTCGGATGCTGCAATCCTTTGTTTTAGTGTCTGCACATTATAGCATGACGCTTCAGCCAACAGGCAGAACATTAACTGAAAATAATGTGCCAATGTGAACTAATCACGCACAAAGACAGTGTGGTCGATAGATGCTCTCAGCCACAAATCACACGTTGTAATTTCAAGAACTGGAGCGGATGAAAACGCTACTGGCGCAAACACCGTCACCTAAAGAAATCTCTACAGCCAAACGGCCTAGTTTATCAACACTGCCCCAACACAAATCAAGACTGCATTGAATGTTATGTGACCTGGAAGCAGTCAAGTATGGCGAGCGATATTAGTATTTTGAGAGGAATCTGTAGTTTTTTTCTTCTTTGCAAGTGACAAATGATGTGTCGAGCAGAGGACCGTATCAGTGATGCATCCGCCGCATCTTACAAGACACGAGCACCACTGTTTAGTACTGCATTGTTTGGCATGTCTGATCCCATTGCCACTGTACTCATTCACACGCTGCAATGCACACTGGGCCGAAAGGTGCCACCTGAACTGCTACCCTCAGACTGATGGAAACTAACAGAAATCAGATCACCCCACTGGCACCACTGCAGGCCCTTCATCACTTTCACAAGTATCCACGGAAAGTAGAGACAAAAACCTTTCAAACAGTTGCAGTTTGTATGAACATTAAATGCTCTCATTAGTTTAAATTAACAATCTGGCATTTGGTGAATACTAGAAATTGTATACATGAAAGACTTCTGTGTACTTCACTACCAGACGATGTAGGAAGACGAATTTCAAAGAGGCAGAGGGAAGACTGCTGTGGAGCACACAGGGAACTCATTTGCTTCGAATCTGCATGAGCAAGTTAGGCAAAGTGTCAGTGGAGCAATCGGTTTGGTATAGATTGTACCATGTGCTAAAACTATAAGGCATACGTGTAAACTTGTGGCACGAGAGAAGCATAATATACCCGTGGTTTATGCGTAAAAACATAAGTGGCAGTGCTCTGGTCAGGAGGCAACTTGCACCAGCCCATTTCTGCTGTTAGCGCCGTCTAAAACAGAACCAACTACTAACCATGAAAGTGGGGAGAGGATGTGGCTTAATGGCCTGAGCTGCCGGCTTCAGAGCTGGGAAACCAGGTTCGAGTCTCCGCGTTGGCTCAACATCCTGTGATTCTGGGCAAATCACTAAATCTCCCCATAAATTAATGTGTCCTTAACTGGTGCTCATGGAAAGTGACGGTGTTGATTTTTAAGTGCCAGTGCTAAACACTGGAAACCGTCGGCTCAAATTAAGAACTGTAACTATACATTATGCATCTGAACATTAGAACATTAGTACACTTGTAGTGAGACAAAACCCCCAATTCAGAGAGGGCTGCAAAATGATCGAGAGTTAAAGCGACTGTGACAGGGATGTGCGCGTGTCTCTACAGTAGAGCAGCATATCGTCCGAATATAAAGATATTACATGCATCCTGTCACCTAAGGGGATGCCCCAGGGCACTCCCCGCTCTTGCATTGCAAGCACCAGCGGTTCAATAGCCAGGAGAGAGCGGGCAGCGTTGTCTAATCCCCCTATGTATGGGAATGGACCTTGAAATAGAGGTGCCGTCTTGACCCCGATTAGGGGGTTACTTATAGCAGTTTTACTAATCGGAGACGAGCGGTGGCCGTTACCATAGCGTGACAGCATATCAAAGAGGTAGTCCCATTCCAATGAATCAAAGGTCTTTTCTGGGTCTAAGAGCATGCATCCAGCACAAGGCCAGTTTTGCCGGGCATAGGTCATAACTCGAAAGAATCGTCGTAGGTTCAGAGAAGTATTACGGTTGGGGATGAACCCATTTTGATTTGAGTGAATCAAGGCCGGGACTAGGAGTGCAAGGCGGCCAGCAAGAATTTTGGCTAATACCTTGTAGTCCGTATTACATAGGGTTAATGGTCTACAGGAGCAGATGAGCAAGGGGCCCTTGTTCAGTTTAGGTATTGAGATGACAGTTGCCTCTCTTTGGGAGGCAAAAAGGCTTCCAATGGAGAGGGCCTCTTTGTACACTGTCAGTAGGTGAGGGGCTAATTGAGGTATGTATGCTTTGTAGCGCTCCGTCTGCAAACCGTCAGGTCCTAGGGATCTGCCGGTGGCCAGCATCTTGATAGCATTCTTGATTTCAAGGAGTGGAATGGGACCATCCAGCTCTGCTTGCTGGTCTGGGGTAATACGGGGCAATTTCAGTGCGGTGAAAAAGAAACTGAAGTCGTCCAGGTTTGCATTTGGAACTGACTGATACATCTGGGTGTAGTACCGCTTCAGCTTGTTATGTATGGCGTGTTGCATGTAGAGGACTGCGCCTGCAGCAAAACGAAGTGCCACTATGGGCTGTTGGGGCCGGTCCTGATGAATGAGCCATGCTAAGAGCTGCCCTGATCGGTCTGCTGTGGCATGCGTGCAGGCAGAGTGTGCGGCATAGTTGAGACAATACAGTCCTTCTAATAAAATGACGTACTCACACCAGCGTTTGTTAGGCCACTTGCGCAACTGGGATCATCTACAGTCTGAGTTTCCAGGTCTAGGAGCTTGTGTTCTAGCCTAGAAATGTCCCTAGTAAGTAGTTGCCTCATAGTCCCCTGTGTTCCCAAACGATGTCCCTGTGTTGTCACCGTGAAAGAATCCCACTCTATCGATTTGGTGGTGGCTGTGTTGGCACTAATGTCAAATATTACGTAATCGCTGAGTCAAGTGATGCTAGGAAGGGAGGGTCTTCCAGCATTGTAGGTTGGAAACGTCAGGTGGGTATGGGGGGGTGGATCAACCGCCCATCGCAGTTGTAGACTTTGGGGATTATGATCAGAGTGTGTGCGGCCCAGATAGTCCACTTGTATAACAGAAGGGAGTAACAATGGCGCACCCATCACATGCGGGTTACGGAATCTCCATATGTCAACTAGCTGCCAATGATGCAGTCAATCTTGTGATAACTATGAGTTGGAGGTCGCCAGGGTGCAGGGCAGTGGGGGAAAGGAGAGATCGAGGGTGGTGTTTAACACACTGTTAAAGTCCTCCCCTGGTAGCCACGGCACACCACTCCATTGAGACAGTGTACTAGAGAAGGTGTGTAAAAAGGTGAATTGGTCAGAGTTTGGGGCATATATATAGAGCCTATGAGTACGAAGTGGCCATCAAGCTGGCCCTTCACTAGACATATCGGCCTTCTGAGTCTAGTATAATGTCGTCTGGCACAAAAGGGGTCCCGGTCCTCACCCACAGCAGCACTCCCCTGCCGTAAGTAGAATAGTTGGTGTCGAATACCTATCCGTGCAATCGCCTCTGCAGCTTGGTGACTGCTGTATGTATTAAATTAGTCCCCTGCAACAATGCAATATGTGTGGAGTGGAGTTTCAGATAGGAGTAAACTGAGTAACAGTGTGAGGGTGTGTGCATGCCCCTCACGTTCCATGTGATTATATTAAAGTTGGTCATGCATGTAAGGACATGGCGCCCAATGGCTGGGCGCTGAATGTTTGTCCGGGAGGGCATAGTGATGTATATTGAGCATAAAAGTGGCCTGTGGTGAAGGACTGGGCTATGAGGAGCCATGGGTCGTAACTGAAAAAATCTAAACCATTAACATAAAAAAGTAACTACTAATAGAGTAGAGGTATATCATGTTTCAGCCCAAACAGCCAAATAACTAAAAAAGGCAAGAGTCGACCAGTTGGGGAACTGGCAGGGGAAAGCTAGGCAGCCAATAAGAGGGCATCCCGCACAAGTGAGGATGAACTTGCGAGAACCCAGGTAAATACAAGAGCTTGACATTGTTGTACGTGGAGTCAAAATGAGTTAATATTAAAACATACCTGAATTGGGGGCTCTGCCTGCATTGTTTTTGCCTAATCCTGTACTTTCCCCCTGTGCCTAACTTGCTTTCTTGCCCAGACTTGTTTTTTTCCTCCTGTGCCTAACTTGCTTTCTTGCCCAGACTTGTTTTTATCCTCCTGTGCCTAACTTGCTTTCTTGCCCAGACTTGTTTTTATTCCCCTGTGCCTGTACTTGTTTTCTTACCTAAACTTGTTTTTCCTTCCTGTGCCCAGTTCTCCCGCGGCCCGCCCGTTTTTCCCGCCGCTGCGTCCCCGCCCCCCTTCATTCCCATTCGCCGCCCCGCTCCCGCCTCCCAGCTGCTCCTCCCTCCCACATCCCCTCATATGGAGGCCGCGCAGCGGACGCGCACAGCGGACGTGAGCAGCGGGCGCCCCACTGGCACGCCGAAGGCGTGCGTGCCTGGACCGCGCCCAGCGCCAGGACCCCTGGACCCCGCGAACGCCACGACGCCCGACACCGCTACGATGCCAGATCCCTCCAAGCACTCAACACCGGACGATCACACACCTGCTTCCTGGCCGCCCCGAAGCGCACCCACGGAGCTTTCACCTGCCGGAACTGCAGCTTCACAAGCATCCGCCCCACCATGCCGCCGACCAGGAAAGAACCCAACCACCTCAGATGCATCCTTCTCAACTCCCGCTCCGCCCGCAAACACGCCGTTGAACTCTGGGACCTACTCGACTCAACCTCCCCAGACGTCACCTTCCTGACGGAGACCTGGCTGAACCCCGCCTCGGCACCTGACATAGCCATAGCCGTCCCGGAAGGCTACAAGATCACCCGCAGGGACCGCACCAACGGAGCAGGAATCGCCATCGTCCACAAGAACACTCTCCGAGTCTCGACCAACACCGACGACACCCTCAGCACCGCCGAACACCTGCACTTCCAGATCCACACCGATCCCAACACCACCCTCAGAGGAACCCTCGTCTACAGACCCCCCGGACCCCGACCACAGTTTAGCGACTCCATCGCCGACTTCGTCAGCACACACGCCCTCGCCTCCACGGACTACATCCTCCTCGGGGACCTGAACTTCCACCTCGAGAACAACAACACCACCAACTCCACCACCCTGATCGACAACCTAGCCAACCTCGGACTCAGACAACTCGTCACAACACCCACCCACTCCGCCGGTCACACGTTTGACCCCATCTTCTCCGCAAGCCCCCACGTCTCCTTCAACCACACCACCGAACTCCACTGGACAGACCATCGCTGCATCCACTTCACCTTCAAGAAACCCACCACGCACCACCGCACCCAACAGATGCCCCGCCGCTGCTGGAGCAAAGTCACCGAAGACCAACTAACCACCACCCTCGCCCAGAGCCCACCCGCCAACCCCACCGACCCCGACACCGCCGCCCGCAAGCTCAGACAGTGGATCAACGACTGCGCCAACACCCTCGCCCCGATCAAGAAACCCTCCAACAGTCACACCAACAAGAAAGCCAGCTGGTTCACTGAAGACCTCCGGGCCTCCAAGCAAACCTGCCGAAAGCTGGAGAAGATCTGGCTCCGTGAACGAACACCGGACAGCCACGGAGCCCACAAGAACGCCACCCGCAGACACCATCACCTCATCAGATCCGCCAAAAGGGCCTCCTTCAAAGACCGCCTAGACAACAACGCGCACAACAGCAAAGAGCTCTTCAACATCGTGAAGGAACTCTCCAACCCCAGCTCCAACACCAACGACGTCCCACCCTCGCAAGACCTGTGCGACTCGCTGGCCACCTTCTTCCACCGCAAGATCGCAGACATCCACGACAGCTTCAACGCCACGACCGCCACGACAACCACTGAGACCTCCGCCCCCACGACCACCATCCGCACCAACCGCCTGCTCTCCTGGACCAACATCAACGACGACGACACCATCAAGATCATGAACACCATCCACTCCGGATGTCCGTCAGACCCATGCCCACACCACATCTTCAACAAAGCCAGCACAGCCATCGCACCCCATCTCCGGAAAGTCATCAACACCTCCTTCGAGACAGCAACCTTCCCGGAGAGCTGGAAGCACGCCGAGATCAACGCCTTACTCAAGAAACCCAAGGCGGACCCCAAGGACCTCAAGAACTTCCGGCCCATCTCCCTGCTCCCGTTCCCGGCAAAGGTCATCGAGAAGACCCTCAACAAACAACTGACCCGCTACCTCGAGGAGAACAACATCCTGGACCCTTCCCAGTCCGGGTTCCGCAGCAACCACAGCACCGAGCCTGCCCTCATCGCCGCCACCGATGACATCAAGTCCCTGCTGGACAACGGAGAAACGGCGGCCCTCATCCTCCTGGACCTGTCAGCCGCCTTCGACACGGTCTGCCACCACACACTACGAACACGCCTCCACAACGCCGGGATCCAAGAGAAGGCCCTGGTCTGGACCACCTCCTTCCTCTCCGGCAGAACACAGAGTGTCCGCCTTCCCCCCCTTCCGCTCCGAAGCCACCGAGATAATCTGCGGCGTACCCCAGGGCTCTTCCCTCAGCCCAACTCTGTTTAACATCTACATGGCACCGCTCGCCCACGTCGCCCGTCGGCACGACCTCAACATCATCTCCTATGCCGATGACACCCAGCTGATCCTCTCCCTCACCAAGGACCCCCACACCGCCAAAACCAACCTCCACGAAGGAATGAAGGCCGTCGCTGAATGGATGAGGAACAGCCGACTGAAGCTGAACTCGGACAAGACGGAGGTCCTCATCCTCGGATCCACCCCTTCGGCCTGGGACGACTCCTGGTGGCCGACCGCACTGGGAACTGCCCAAACACCCACCGACCACGCACGCAACCTAGGGGTCATCCTCGACTCCACCCTCTCCATGACTAAACAGGTCAACGCCGTCTCCTCCGCCTGCTTCAACACCCTCTGCATGCTCCGCAGGATCTACAAGTGGATCCCCACTGAAACGAGAAGAACGGTCACCCAGGCCCTCGTCAGCAGCAGGTTGGACTACGGAAACGCCCTATACGCAGGAGCCTCGGCCAAACTCCTGAGACGGCTCCAACGCATCCAGAACGCCTCTGCACGCCTGATCCTCGACATCCCTCGCCGCAGCCACATCACACCCCACCTGAGAGACCTGCACTGGCTCCTGGTCAACAAGAGGATAACGTTCAAACTCCTCACCCACGCACACAAGGCACTCCACAACACCGGACCAACGTACCTCAACAGACGACTCAGCTTCTACACCCCCACCCGCCAGCTCCGCTCCGCCGACCTCACCCTCGCCACTGTCCCCCGCTTCCGAAGAGCGACCTCCGGTGGCAGATCGTTCTCCCACCTCGCCGCCAAGACCTGGAACACCCTCCCCATCCACCTACGGCAGACCCAAGACCTGCTGACCTTCAGAAAACTCCTCAAGACCTGGCTTTTCGAGCAGTAGCACCATTCCCCACCCCAGCGCCTTGAGACCCTCACGGGTGAGTAGTGCGCTTTACAAATGACATGATTGATTGATTGATTGATCCCACACCCATATAACAGAAAGGCAATGGAATTATGTACTGGCGCCGCTCTCGTATGACTTGTTCCAAGTCAGGTCCACCCTTCGACTGAGAGGAGTGCATCAAGCTGGTTCGACAGCCACGTCCCCCTGGAGCTGCCCTACCACGGGCCGTGGCACCTGCCCGTGCCGACTGGTCCGCCGTCTACAGAACCGTCATCTCCAGCCAGTCCTCGGGGGAGCTAAAGAAGTGTGTTTTTCCCCCAGATACCACTCTCAGGTGTGCTGGGAGCAGAAGTGCATAACAAGTATCAAGTTCACAGAAGCGGCTCTTGACTGATAAAAAGGAAGTTCTCTGTTTGTGCACCGTTACAGTGTAATCCGGGAAGAACATTACCTTTGCATTGTCCACCGTAATCTCTCGCATCTTCTGAAGATAGATAGATAGATAGATAGAAGCGTAAGATAGAGTACCTGTCGCAGTAGTGCAGTAGGCGGAACAAGAACGACCTGGGGTTGGAACCCGGTGGCAGGCGGAACACAGGAACACTATGGGCTCATCCACTGAGAAGATTTGCGAGAAAGTCTCCTGAGGTAACAGCTGTATCAGCCATTGCTCCACGTCCGACCACTCTGCCCCTTCCAGTAGGCCCCCCTGCACATTGTTTCGGCGCAAACAACCCTCTGCGTCTTCCGCGCGGCGCTTCAGGAATTCCACTCACTCCACCATCGTGTGCATGAGGATTCCAGTTCCAGAGGCCTGGGCTGAAGTTCTGCGATGGTTAGCTCAGCAATGCAGACTTTGTCTGCCAGATTGTGGTGATCTGCGTATAGCAGGGTCAGGTCTGCTGTTATAGCATCTATTGTGCTTTTCCAGTGATGCACGCGTGGTCTTAAGAGTAGTATTGATCTTCTCAACAGCCGTAAGGACAGAGTCCAGTTTGTCACTAATTGAGAATGATGGAGCAGGGTTATCGGAGGAGCCAGCACCGCCAGTAAGCCGATCGTGGTCCATGAGGGGCCTCTTAGGTGCGCCCTGTATGATAGCGCATGGGCGATCCATGCCTCACCCCCCCAATGACCCTGGTGGAAGAGACGCTATGTCACCACACAGGCCCGCTTGGCCAGTGCCCAAGAAAACAGGGGGTGGGAAGTTTCAGCGTGGACAACGATCTTTGTTGTGTATGGTACTAGATGAGCTCTTGGTTGTCATTGCTTCAATGATGTGGCAACCAGCAAGTCAAAGGCCGGGGACGGGCCCACTCACCAGCCAAGTCAATTGAGCGTGGTAGCACAAACTGCCCCTCAGGGCTCTAATTGGGCAAAAAGTTATAGGCTTTCCAAAAGGGGAAGGTTGGGGGCAGCAGCAGGCCCCTCATGAGAAATGCCACATCCGCAGGCCCGACCATCGTTTGGAGAACACGCAACCTTTCCCCAAAGTGCATCCGGAAGTGGCAGCCACCGAGCCTCTGGATGGTAAAGACATGCAAACTTTGAAAAGCGGACAGTTTTTTTTAACACACAACTACATTTAAATACCTGTAAATGAACTAAAAAAAGATTTCTAAATATGTGAACAATTTGGAAGGTCAAATCAAACACATTCTGGGCAACTCACTTAATCTCCCAGTGGCTAACAAAGAATGAATATAAAGCGCTCTGATACCTTCAGGTCAAGTCTGCGCTACATAACCCCCCCCCAAAAAAAACACACTTTTTTTGTATTTCTAAAGTGTAATGTAAACAAAGATTTTGATAGAATCAAAACAAATCAAGACCCTTTACATGGTGATGTGCAAATGATAAATATTTGCTCAAACCCGGTTTCCACACATTATTGTTTGCGCGCTATATAGTTTTATCAGTAAAACTGCTTGTCATTGTAAATTTATTGCCCATTTTAATAGAAAAAGTGCTTCCTATAAATGACAATGTGCTAATACACCATGCTTTAGGAATACATTTTCTCCATTGTACTCCAAAATGCATCACTGGCTACATACCACACCTTTGCCACTCCCCTGCTGAATGTGTGTGGTTGATCTGCTACACTTGTTCTTTGTGTCATGCTTGGACGTTTCACAATCCGTATAACGTCAATGATGTAACATTGAAGGCAGCACCCCCACTCTAAAAATTGTTCGAGCACCACCATAGCAATCTCTATTAATTCAAAGGAAATGTGTGTGGTCCTCAAGCTTGGCGATGAACAGGCAATGAAGCAGGGAACAAAGGGGGTAAGTGAAACTTTTAATAAATGCTATACAGGTGTAAATGTTGTTTCTACTGGACTTCCACAGACAACATATTTCTCATGAAGGCTGGCAACATGTCTTCACAGTTATAGACACCTCTGTGGGTACTAGAACTCACTGATGGCAGAGGGCAGTATAGCAGAGGTCAGTAACAACAGAAACTGGAAGTCAGACAGAAATCTCAATTCCCACAGCTACCCACATCAAGGGCTCACTCAGTCTGACTTCTTGGCATCTCTACCTGAAGCGGGTGTAGCACTCATAGGAAATCTGCATTGTGTGTATCAAATAAAGAAGATCCAAGTACAAAATTGGTCGGTCCAGCGTTTTTGGCACGAGGAGTATACATGATTTATAATGTAAATTAGTTGATTACGTCGCATTAGTGCTATATAAATGTGGAAAACAAACATTTATCAACTGGTTTATCAAAAGTGGTCCTTCGTTGACTGCTCATTTGGGAACCTGAATGGAAACCATCGGCATTTTGCTTTTTTTATTATCTAGCAAACAGATGCCATTCCCTGTAGATTGGAATGGTTTTACAGAATGTGCTAATTAAATTACATCACTGGGAATCTTTGTTTTATCTCCAGGGGTTAACGACAGCTCACGATGAGCCTTTAATGAGATATGTGAGTTCCTATTTTAACAAATGTTGCATAGAAAGGTAGGTACCGGACGTTTCTTTGTATTTATATTGGTTTATATAGCGCTTACTAGGCCGTAGAGCATCAACACGCTTTATACAACACAGAAAATCTCAAAATTCCAGAGAGACAGACATGGGAAGATCACTATGCAAAGTGGAAGACTGTATACAGAGCAAAAGAGTACACTAACAAGTCTGTCGGAAGGCAGGCCCTATACCTGTCAGCTGAGTACAAAGTAGTATGTGAGGTCATACAGGTATGTATTATGGAGCATGCACTATGTAACCATAGTGGGGGGAGAAAGCCAAAAAGTAAAGTTAAAATCAGGCCACATAAAATATATTCCTTATGCAGAAAATAAATAATGCATCAGCCATAAGAAGGTTAATATTCTTTACTCGAACAAAAGGACATATTTCAGGGCTAACATTACAGCAGCTTGCAATAGAAGATGGCCATAATAGTGTGGGATCCCTAGCAATAGGCAGAAAAATATAAATCTATCTTCTTTTTAGCGATCCTCTCTGAAGGGTAAACCCCAAAACAGACTGATATCCAACATCCACTACTGGATAGAATGAAGAGATATTGGGAGATGCCATTCAACTTTTCTTGAATGTAATTCAATTGACTGATTTGCAGGCATTTCACTGCAGGACAAACACCGATATACTCTTGAAGCTTTATCATTTTAATTATTTTTTCTTTATTCGGGGGTTCCCCCGTACTACCGCTCCCCTCTATGCTCACAGCCATTTTGCCACCTCCAATTGCAGCGCTGTTTCATTAACACCTTGGCTGCGGCGCGAATTCCGCCGCGGTGCTGGACATTCCATTCTTGGGCGAGGTTCGGACGGCCCCCGGCCGTCGTGCGCACACGTCTACCGTGACTCATGACGGCCGGGGGCCGTCATGACCACCGAAGGGGTTAAGCGCTGCCAATCATGCAGCAAAATGTCTGTTGGTAAAAAAACGCAGCAGTAAGTCTGCATACCCTATTGATGATCCAGGTTTACTGCAAAAGGCTCATACGGAATAAATAATATGCTGTTAATGAGATGCTGGAGGTCTTGGGATGAGAGATTTGAGTGTACATCATAAAAGTGACAAATCATTTCAAGAGTTCTCTTGTGAACATTCCTTCCCTGACAGCATATTATGTTTTTAATGCAAACCACCAAAATTCCAGAATCTTCTATGTAATAAAGTTGGGTTTTATCTCTTTAAGTGCACACCCAAGCTTTTGAGGCATTTCATTTAAGACCAGGAGGAAATGAACTACCATATATGTGCACATAGCCTTGAAAATAGGCATCAATATGAACCCTTGACCTTCTAGGAAAAGGTGAAACTACTGCTAATTAATAGTCGAAATGGGTTTCCAGTTGAATTAATAATGACCCTGCTTTATAATGAATGAAAGGTTTCATCTGTAGTTCTGGATTTGTAGGTAAGAATTCTTGATTATAAATGGGAAACAATTGCAGAGTGTGAATCTTAAACTATTTCACTTTTAATTTCACCCATGGACCCTATATGTAAGAAATGTCAAAGTCTTTGATCTTCCTGCATGAAATGTCTTGTCCACTCTCTTGGGGAGAAAGGTATAAGAATCAATTTTTCTCCTTCCCAATCTGTGTTAATTCTCAACATACTGAATAAGAAGCCCACATTAGAGTTTAAAATAGGATATATTTAAAGTACATCTGCATGTTTTTTAGCAATCAGGTCACTTAAGTGGCTGTTTAGAATATCCATTTTTAGGAAGTTATCCTCTCTCTAAGGTAGGCACACATCTAAAATTACACTTCCTTGTGGTGTGTTCTGGGTAGAAACAGATAGGACTTACTTTGATTTACCTTGGGGTCTGTCTAGCGGGAGGTTCACTGCCCCTTCTTGTTCTTATTAAATTGTAGATTGCCCACCTGCTTTTTGAGGTGAATTCAAGCTGAAGGGGCATGTCCACATGTAGGGAGTTTGAATCTAATGAGGTAATTCTGGTCTTTGGTGAGGATGAAATCTTTCCCACTAATAGTACCAATTTCATACAGTACTTCTTTGACTTGCTTCCACATAGAGTGCTCCCATGAGAGGAAATTTCTACTTTTGTTAACACTTACACATGAATTCATGATACCCACAGACATGAGCTTCTCCTACAAGTAATTTCAACTTTGGTTTGGTTGATGCCAACTTTCCGCCTATTAGAACTGTTTGGCTTTCACCTTGAACACACATTTCTAGAAAAGGTTTTATAGTCCCATTATTGTGTATTTTTTTATTTTATTTGGATAAATCATAAAGCACGGCCTAGAGTTAAAACAAAACATCAAGGCACTGTGAGTAAAATGAAGAGTAAAGCATTGGCAGGAAAGGATTAAAAGTGAAGAACAAATTCTAGTTAAGCTTGAGCTTGCCGTAGAATTGGAAGTTATCAATATCCTGTAGAATTTAAGGCAAGAAATGCGACAAGCAAGACCTCCCAAGAGCCTTGGACTTGAAGGAAGGAGTACCGAATAAGTTACCTATTATAGAGTGGAGAGGTCTTGCAGTTCAGTGGAGTGAGAGAAGGTCTGAACTACATTTTGGGGCATTGTTGTTCAAAGCTTAGTGCTTTGTGGTGCTTCAAATTGTATCGTTCTTAACCTGATAGCCAATTAGGTGATTAGAGGATAAGTCTTATGGCTCCCAATGAGCTAGATATGACTCTCACTGGTGAACTCTGTAGGTCTTGAAGTTTCTTAATAAATCCAGCATTTACAGGGTCCAGAATACCACTGCCACAGTCAAAATGGGTGGGAATCTTCCTAATAACTATAGGTTCCTTAAATAAGAGTAGGTCTCATAGATTCCTGGTGAAGCTCAGCAGAAATTTAAGAAAGTTATAGAGCTAATGTGTGCACTAAAAGAGAGTCAGACCAAGTGCTATTTTAATCTCTTAGCTTTCTTTGCTGCAAAGAAGCTCCAACTGAGCAGTGCCAGGTTAATGCAGGAGGCTGGAATGCTTGTAAAGGATCCAGGAGAGCCTAGTGTGACCAACTAAATTATTGTTATATCAAGACAAAGCACCTTTATTTTTACGTAAAGCAGAATGACACAGAGGTTCACAAATGTTCTCTGTGTTTTATTTATTCCCCAGAAGATCAATGCAAATTAGGGTGCCATCCTCATAGATGCAGAAACTATGACAGTATGATGTCCTGAGAACCCCCAGAAGTAGCATATACATTTTTATTAATCTTGGAAATAGAATTTAGCATTGAGGGATTCCACAAATTCCCTTCATAGGTGAAGTTCAGAAACTAACTTGGTAGAATTTGAATTGGTGATCATACAAATGGAACGAGCATAGAGATTAGTATGCCATTTGTAACACTGATCTTAGTTGGCGGTTGAGTATGCTACAATCAAAAATATTTTAAAAAGGCTGATAAGTGAAAAAAATAAAATCACTAATAAAGCACAACTATCATACTCAGGTAATTTGAGGGTATTTTCCACCACTATGATCATAGCTGATTCAGTGATGTGAGACTGTCTAACATCAGATTTGAAAGGGTCCAGGACTGTAAGCTTGTCTAAATTAGTCTTAAGTTGTAAGGCCACCCAGCATTCTAAATTTTTGCCTATGAAGGATGGAGGAATATTGGTGTACAGTTTAATAGAATTTTATGATCAAAATAATTTTTTCATGTGATAAAGCTATCATTCTGGAATCTTTAAGAGAATTAGGTAAGCATTCCTTGAAAGAAACTCTGTTTTCAAAGAAACGACAAGATAATAAAGAGATCTATTGGTCTCTTTCAGTGTACATGGGGAGGAGCAGCCTGTCGCAGAACTGGAGAAACTGCATTGCTAGATTGAGAAAGAAAATTGAGGATAAAGGATTTTTGTAGTATAAAGAAAGGAATGGAGGATGATTGCTGAAGAACTGGAGGAAAAGATTCCCTATTGGGTAGGATGAACCTCTGATTTACTTATTTTCATTGGTTTGGAACTTCCTAATTTCAGTGCAAGAATAATGAAAAATTAGCAGGGGGGAACAATCTTAATTGTGCCTTGAGACAAATGACCACTATGAGAAGTTCCTTAGTTGCTAGGTGTGCTGCAAAATGTTGCAGTGTATTAATGCACCTGCTGCTGAGATCTGTACACTAGGCGAATATCAAATGGGTTAGCCTGTTGACCACAACTGGTTTTAGCCCTCAAGAAAGTGGAACGAGTGACTAGCAAATGCCTAGAACTCTCCTGCTATATTGCTATACACCCTAATGACTTTTCACCATATATTGCTGGTATATGAAAGCATTTTCATGCCATTTTCAATTTTTTGTGTTCTATGATTACACAAACTAAACTAAAGTTAATGGGACCAATTAAAAAAAAAAATCTGTAAGTCGTTATATCTTAGTCCTGCATGAGGAAAAATTGATCCTGAATTTTCATGCTTCATGTGGAAAGCATTTTCTCTGAGAAGATGCTGTTTATTCTTTATTTTGTTGTGACTTGCCCGTGAACAAGGCTCCCAGATTACTAAGAGTCCTGGGCGAAATTTAAATTACGGAATTCACGTAATTTTACAATTTTGCATGATGCTTGTTATGTGAAATTCCCCAAATTAAGCCATTATGGCACTTTGCAAAATTATATGTCATTTGTGGTAAATATTTACCATGAATGTGCAATTCACTTACATTAGACTGATTCTAATATCATTAGGCATAAAATTACTGCCTACGTTTTTTTATTTGCTTAATTTCATATTACAGTCCACTTTTATTCTATATGTCTGTAACCATACTTCCGCTTTCATTTGAAAGAGAATGATAGCAAGTTGTTTGCAGGAAGAATGATAGCGTGACCATGTATTGCAAGTGATAAAAAAAACCTGCACCCATTTTAAGAAGATTACAAATTACCTCGAAGTTCCATGCCTCATTCCTCTATATGGTCATGGAACTTCTAGGTGACTTGCGATATCCTTATAGTGTATAGTAGGGAGTACTTTATCTCATATATATCAAAAATACTATGCCTAAAGAGGACAGAGCATCATAACAGAATGAAGCATGCAGATTTGTTTTGTATTGATTGCAGTCCCATGAGCAACATCTGAACCTGTGTGGGTAGATTGTCTATGCGACAATTGTGTAAAACTAGCAAAATATATTAAAATGTTCAAGAATCAGAACCAACCCTTACAAATGTTTAAATGTGAACCAAATGTATAATGCCCTAGGTGTAATGTCTATAGCTAGCAGGGGGGTTAGAAACAACATTTGTTATCTTTGCTTCATGTTTTAATCCATGAAACACAATGTACCACACTCAGTAGTTGTTTATACAAATTAAACTTTATTCCGAAGCCAAGTATGCACATTGGGAATAGAAGATGAAAATAAATAGCATTTCCTCTAATGTGCAGGCCGGTGTAATTCCGACACACGAAAGGCTAATGAGATTAAGCGAGGTTGGTTTAAGGCATTTGCATTATTGGGTATTTAAATTCTACTTGGACGAGGATTTTTATCCAATGAGAAAAATAAATGCCTTTGTAATTAAATTGTTTATGCGTCCTTTTCTATAATCCTATTATTGCTCACTCACTGTTTAACTCATGCTGAAAGTACGTCTCCTGTTTACTAAACACTTCTTTTATACACAAACATACCTACCCTACAGTTTTCAAATAGGCCTCTACTTATTGCATTAAAAGGGTCTTAAATATGACGCTGCCATCCTATCTTCTTCGAGAGGAGAAGACAATTTGTTTTCATTATGCAAACCATTTTTCTTGAAAACTCTGTCGGTTTTTCCAAAAAGTGCCTGATTAAAAGTAAATTTTGCAAAATATGTATCTAACTCAGAGCTGTTCTAAACTTGGTTGCTAGACTGGTTCACTCTGTGGGTAGATGCAACCACATCACCCCAATAACTTGTAACCTCAACTGGACAACAATTACAGCCAAAATCACAATTAGATTTTCCTGCCTCGTGCATAGAGCTATTCTTGAAACACCTAGCCAATCTACTCATCATCTTCAGAGGTTCAAGCGACCTTAGAAGTTAGAAAACCCTTTTAGAACCGCCCTAATTCAGAACCATTTCAACAAAGAAAATCCTTCTGTGGGGCATCCTCAGAAGCCTGAAAATTGCTGTACCCAACATGGGAACACTGAGCCAACTCTCAGTCTTCTATAAGGAACACACGATTCACCTTTTCAGAAAATTCCCAAAATTACATCCCATATTGATTCTGAGAGCTATGGACTCAGATTATTAACCTGAAAGTGATTAAGTCACTCACTCATCACCAGCAAACTCAACAGCAATGCTCTCTACGCCGGCATCACCTAGAAACTCCTCAGGAAACTACAGAACGTTCAAAACATCGCAGTCAGACTTGTCCTCGACATCCCCCGTCGCAACCACATCACAGAAAACCTTCGCCAACTCCATTGGCTCCCAGTCAACAAGAGAAGTTGCCAACTGATGCCAATATAGTAAACATCAGAGCAAGATAATATAACTGCTCAAATGCCAGTAAACTTTGCAACAGTCTTAAAAAAACATTTGCTCCAACTGCCTGGTATAAATATAATTTTTGCAGTGGTCAATCACTGCAAATGTAATTGTTTGGTCTGACTTGTCAGCACAACTGTCTGCAAGATCTTTTTACCAATACTTTACAAATTACATAGATTGGGCAATGGCTTGACCCCAGAGGAATTCTATTCTCTCACTTCCTGCTTTTGGCCATTTGGGGTGTATCCTTCCCCTTCTATTGTAATGCATGAGGGACTATTTTTCAGCAAAATTCACTATCACTTTATGTTACATTTTTTACATCATACATGAATTGTACACATAATGTATTCCTTTTTTTCACTAAATCGGTTTTTATTTTCATGCCAGGGCCTACATGCATGCACACATTACAATATTAAAGTCACCCTATTTGGCTTTGCCAATGCTTGCTTCTAGGGGTTTGCAAAGTTACATACCTGATTGGCTCAAAACACCTGCTATTTTTTTTAAAACACTACAGGTAGCCAAATAACCTTCCTAGATATTTGCGGATAAAAGAGGCGCTACTCAGGATAATCGGCGAACTGGTACTACTTGGCAGTCGTCCATCCCGTCCACTACTCTGAGTACCCAACATGCCCGTGCAAAGATTCCAAAGGCTCACACTAAACTGTAGCCAAGCCGATCCACCCCCAGTGTGTTTACGTTCCTGGCTGCACAATGATATTCCAACCTCGTCCTGTAGCTCCACTCATGGAGTCGCCCAGGAATGCCCCAGTTGCTCTCCCCAGTACCTACTGGTGTTCTGTAGGAAGATACAGATAGCATCTGCCATTTTCTCCTTGGTTTCCCCGGTCAGGGACACCCTGGAGTAGGAAATGGTGGCTGAGGAGGCAGAACCCTGGTAGGCACTACAGAGAACAGCCAAGATTTTTTAATTACATATTGCATGGATGTTTGAAAATCTGAAACCCTTGCCTAAAACCCATGTCAGAATTTTCTAATTGTCCGTTCAATGCAACGGTAATTACATTATTTGCATGCTCACAGCTTTTGCACAGCTTGTGTTTGAAAATTTCATAGTACAATTGAAGGAAACCAGTGAAAAACTATCCAGCACTAGTGCAATTAATATTGTCTAGACCGAAAAAGAGCATTCCAACAGCACTAGAAAATAAATTCTCACCTAGAAAATGGTTGCTTATTTCTGGACTCTGCATGAAAAGAGCTGAAAATGTTTTAAATATCCATCTTTAATGAGAATGTCCAAATAATAGCACAGTAGGATGTGTACAATCTGCTGAACCACTCTCTGTTCTCCTATTGTCGGTTTCTTTATTCCAAATATAGGTACATAAATTGTACAAGTTCTGGGCAATTTTGCATCTGTGTGGTCAAATTGCAATGCTATTTACACCTATGAAAGTGCAAAAACGACATTTGTGCATGCTGGTCAATGGACTGCTTTATACATGTGGCAGGGGGACTTAAATATAGTCTTCTTTTCACTGGAAGCAAGGGCACGGATATTACGGCCTCAGAGATGGAATAAAAGTATGGAAGCCCCAATGCCAATCTGGCTGTGGTATTTTGTATCTTCTGCAGCTTCTTTAGGAGATCCAGAAGCCCTAGAACAAGGGAGCTGCAGTAGTCCAGGTGACTAAGTATAGTTGTTTGGGTCACCATTCGATGGACAGCCTTTGGCAGAAAGTGTAAGATCTTCCTGAGCAACTTTAACAGAAAGAAGCAAGTAGCTGCAACAGGCTTTATCTGGCCCGCTAAGGAAAGTTTTGGTTTAAGGTACATCCGTAGATTTTTTACTATCTCAGCTGGAGCTGGTGAAGTTGACCAGACGGCAAGCCAGAAATCCAGTGGCTGTGAGTCTAGAATACAAGATTGTTTTATCCACAGTACCTCCATCTTGTCAGGGTTAAATTTAGACGAACTGTTCACCAGGCATTCTGACCGCTGCCATATATAGATGAAATGGTTCTGTGGGCGCAGGGAACCCCTAAATTCTTACACCCCAAAAAGACACCTCAACCATAAACCTGTGAGTGGATGGACTGAGGACGGTGTTAAACCTCAATTTTTCATGAGGCAATATGTCCCAATATAAGGTACAACCCAATATATGAAAATACAGTCAATTAAGTAAGGACAGACTCAATGAGTGAGCACTAAGGTGGAATTATACAATTTAGAAAGAACTATTACAAAAATTCCAAAGGTTCATAAAATAAAGTAAATAAAATTGCAAAGTGCAGATGCATAAGGCTTTCCGTAATAGAGAAATACCTAATTATAGTCAAAATCAGAAATAATCCTAATGAGCTGTAGATATAGGAAACGATTTCATAGACTAACATTGAAAGTGCAGATTTATCATGGTGTAAGCAAAAGAATAAAAATGTTTGCAAATCAGAGCACAGTAAATAAGAGTGTCATCCTACTTTACCATCTAAGAACTAACCCACAACACGAATACTAATTCAGCTAGATAGGGCTGAAATTATCCGGAGATGGCTGAACAAGCTAGTTACAAAAAACTGTGAATATTGAATGAATACATTACAGCAGGCAGACAGAAGAAAGTCACAAACTCCTACCTCTGATTATTCTATAATCAGTAAAACCCACAATCAATTAGAATACAGTCTGCATCACTTTCTGCTTCTTACGATTCAATTCTTCCAACAGCTTTGATTATACGCTCAATCTTTGGCAACTTCCAGTTCAGTCCCATCTCACTTCCTCTCAGTTGATCTCCTTTCCTCTTTACAACCACAATTTTGAAATATGAATTCAGAAAACTTTAGCAAGAGAAACAGAACGATTGCACAAATCAACACATTAATTACAGGGGATAGTATAAACCTAGACATACCTCCACCCAAGCTATCAATCCACTCATCAACCTTACTAAAACCCTTTCCAATTTCACTAACCCAGGAACTTACTGCTTGCCACAAGCCGTATTATTCTAAAGTTTGGACTTCACAAGAAATGTTAGTAATGTTGGAGACATAGACGTTAATAATCCTGCTGTTATCTGGGATGTAGGTACAGCACTTTCTCACCTTCAAAACCCTGATAACACTGCCTTCCTCCGC
This sequence comes from Calotriton arnoldi, assembly GCA_963921515.1. Classification (NCBI taxonomy): domain Eukaryota; kingdom Metazoa; phylum Chordata; class Amphibia; order Caudata; family Salamandridae; genus Calotriton; species Calotriton arnoldi. The sequence goes on from CAWUFW010003960.1 coordinate 485,051, forward strand.
AAGAAGGATATCTAGCACTAAGTGGTTTTGCATAATCATTGCACACATAGCAATCAATTCTGTGTTAATGTGTGTTAATACGCCAGCAGTGTCATAATCAAGCAAATACACAAGCGTAGATAATCTAATTTTCACATTATTTATAGGCACACCAATTGATGGAATCATAGCTAATATATCTAGTACAATATGCCCAAACCTATGTTTCAACTAACAGCATTGCTCACCTCATTCACATTATAGCCTTTAGGAAATACTAAATCCAAATGGTAAGAACCAGACAATTACTTGGCAAGTTGAAATAAGCAGTCCTACCATACACATAATAAATTCCTCTAAGAATCAGTACTCCAGCAACCAGGAAATCACCACCAGCATAACTCCTTTCACACTCAATTTTTTTCACAAACTCTATTGATTTAACGCCTGTGATTTCATGATGCACCATTCAAAATTAACCCTTTCTCTCATGATTCATTTTCAATATTGGACGCAAACTTGAAAACCTAAATTCCTCTTCAGCCTATATCTGTTTTCTAATTTTCCTTTCATTCTTTCAGTCTCTCCAAATTTTCACTCTACTCTCATATTATTTAAAAATAATCAAGCTCCTCTTCACTCAGACTTCACATATTCTCCATTTTAGTTTGTTTAGTATTATATTTAGTTTGTGCAACTGTATTCAAATATTTACCATGGGTTAGCCTATTTCTAGTATCTTCAGAAACTGGAAGGTTTTCCAGCGAAAAGTTAAATTCCAACAAGTATAGCGACAAACTCCTGCTTATTAAATACAGTAATAAAAACATTACAAGAGAAACTGTAGGCGATTAGTAGCTGTAGATATGTTGCTACTTCACCTGCAGAAGACAGAAGAAAAGTACACACCATGCAATCCTTGACCCACATAATGTCAATATATTCACCCAACATATTTGCATAGATATTTTCCTTAAAACCGCTAACTAATCTTTCTCTATGCGTCAGTGTGTTATGTTCAATTTTATTATGTACTCTCGTCAGTTCAGCCTGTGTGGAAACATATCCAACCAAAGAAATAACACAACAATAGGCCAGGTGGCACTGTTAGTGAAATCATGCTAACATAACAATTTTACAGCATCTGCTGTATGCCATTTCTTTTGAGATCAAAAAGAAAAATTAAAGAATTTGAAACTCAAAAATCAGTCTTGGAGAACCTTTTTTTTCTTCAAATAATCAAAAATCAATGTTCTTTCTTTTTTCAGTTTGTTTCATACGCTCAAGACTTATTTCCTCATCTGGATACTTTGCAAAGTTCAAAATTTCATGACCAATAGTATTTGGAAAACATTCAAGGTGGCTCCTATTTAAAGAGAAATTGGCAATAGCTTGTTGAGTTATTAAGGACATCTGAACCATACATCCATGGGTGGATAGGTCGGGGAAGGTGTTAAACCCCTATTTCAAGAGCCAATGTGTGCCAAGATAAGGCACAACACAACATATCAAAAACAAATTACAGATGCTAAAGTCATTGCCATGAAGAGTTTCATTCAGTAGGGTAATACATAATTATGGGCAACATTAGAAATATTCTAAACCCCACACAGCAGCAAAATCAATAAGCAATCAGACAGCATCCCCAGTACTATTGCAAAGTCATCCGATTCACCCCCAAATTTGAAGGTTTATATATGAAATCTCCACATAGACTAACATTGAAAGTGCAGATTCATCATGGTAAGAGCTAAAAAATAAAAATTTTAGGAAATCAGAGCACAGAATATAAGAGTATCTTACTGCCTTATCCCTATCCCACTAATGAATAGAGGGGGCGGACTTTATCGGGAGAGGGCAGAACAACACTGATCTATTGTGAATGAATGCAATACAGCAAGCAGGCGGAAGAAACCTTGAAAGTTGTAGCATTACTGAGCCCATGTTAGAAAGTCTTCTTCAAGAACAACACTATTCAGAAATTAACAAACATGACTTTGCTCGACTGTGTGCAGCAGAAATAATAAACAGTGACCGTGCAGTGTGAGGCATCCATTTTGAACGATTGGCATTGAGGCCTAACTGGGGAGTAGTTAGTATAAGCCTTTAAAATGCACTTTAACAGGTCATAGTAAAATAATTTCAAAGGCAATAGCATCAGATGTGAACACATGTAAATTCAAGTATAAATCCATCTCTTGCACATTAATAATACATAATTAATAAATGCACAAAACCTCCAACAGTTCCAAATGGTTAGCACCCGCCCTGTTCAGAGTGATGATAAGCTGAGTATCATCTGCATAGTGCATGCACCAGAGGCCGAAGGAATTTAGAAGTTTCAGCAATGGGCAGAAGTAAATATTAAAAAGCATGGGGCTAAAAGCAGAACCCTGAGCAACTCCTTGGCTCAAGGTATTATAGTCTGACATGAGAAGAGTTAAGTATGCGCCTGAGACCTATAAACCAATCCAGTGCCCTGCCTCATACTCCGATCTCCTCTAGCCAGGTCAAAAGCATAAAATGAGGCACTGTGTCAAATGCTGCGGACAGATGTGATAATACCAATGCGGTATATTCCCTCTCGTCCATCAGCATTCGAAGGTCATCTACCACAGCTGGCAGAGCAGCACTCATATGTGCTGTCTGTGAAATTATATTTTTACAGAAATCATTTGTAAAAAGGCTGACAGAATTCCTTCACCTTTTTTCTGATAATGGGTGGTACTTTTCTTTCAGTAGGGCACTCCTATTGTTTCAGAACTTAGAAAATGCTTGATTCGGATGCATGACACTATCTTTTTTTTTTTCTTTTTAACGTGGAATCTACTGCAAACTGTATTTGGTATGTATAACTTTCCATACGATGTGTAACTTGTCTCATGTGGAATCATATGTTAAAGCGTGGCAGACAACTTTCCTTTGAAAGGATAACGCTTATGTCACTTTGCAGTATACCAGTTAATAAAAATGGTCTCCTTGACTATAAAATCAAAAAACTCGCACTTCAATGGCAAGTCTGCTCAGGCCCAAGTGTGTCTAAGGCACTATCTTCAAATGCACTTGAGATGGCTTCTAATCAGGGGATCCTCGCTGTCCATCTAAATAGTTATATTCAAATCACTTAGTTTATGATAATTTAGCGCTGCTAATTAGGATATTCCTGACTCGTAAGGGTAATGCGTTAAAGTTGTGCTGCACCAAACAATCTCAATTTACATATTTATTTGTGCATTTCAAGTTTATTGTACGTATACATGATAGTTTTCATAACCCATCAATTAAATTTCTTTTCTGCAAAAATATAGGTGCATAGTAATATATACAAAAAAAGTCATAGATAATGTTTGGTAACGTAGGTAAAGTTATTGAAAAGCCAAGCCATAATATCACAAATATAATGAAATACAACATATTAAATCCCTTAGCTCCACAAACATTGCTGGTGGTGTTTGCTTCATTAAATTTATTTTGCATTAAATTACGTTTTGCCTGAGGCTTATTCCTGAGTGCAGCAGCTAAGTTGAACATTACAGAACACCTGGGAGATGTTCGGGGAAAATCCAGGTTTTTAAGCTTTTCAGAATACGCAAGAAGCTGCAGGTAGGAGCAGATCGAAGGAGAGGGCAGGCCACATTTGTTACCACACCTGCATGGTTCTTCATTCAAACCACTGGAGTATCATGGAATAAAAGTACAGAAGATGCCCATTAATCTCTGTAAGCTCCCATCCTACAGAACATTGACCTCACTATTATGTTATCACCATAGGCCTCCTCATGATGGGAAGTGTACTGGAAAGAGCAGGACTACCATGGCACAAGTGGGGTTCCCAATGGACAAAAAGAATACTAGTAGAGAATATGACAAGGAAATATTTCAGAACTCAGCAAAATCTAATTAATTCCATCATGGGATCAAAAGAGATACATTTGGATGGATAAGTTCCTGCATGGAAAGTCAGTTTAGAAGTGGAAAAAAACAACAAATAGACAAAATAATGTAGAACAAAAATGAAGTAAAATGTTGAAATCTGGGTGTCACAATCATAGAGAGTGAGTCAACACCCCCTACAAACAGAAGATTACCATTACGGGAAGAAAGGGTACACTGCAGGACCAAGGCAAGGAGATGTAAAATGGAGTGTTTGGTCTGTTGATGCCATTCAGCAGCAGCAGAAGCATTATAGGTTACTTAGAACCGTACTCTTGATGTAGCTACTCGTTGTAGGAAAGTACTAAGTCTTACATAATCTCATATTTGCAAGGTCTAACACAGATTCTCAGCTCACATCTATAAAGTTCTAAAGGCAAAAACCTGAAGCCTATTAATTTTTGGCAAAGAAATTTGGGGTTGGAGAGTATACACGAGGAGTAGCAATAATGTTGTGGCCATGTCACACACTTGTCCAGACAGGCTCATATATTTTAACTGGATCACTGGGTATTATGAAGTATTAGAAGCAGGATTCACTGCACTTCAAGCCAACTAGGAAAATGCCCCTGCTGCTACAGAGATTCAAGTAAAATGCATTGGAACATTTACACTGAGGCATGGAGGCTTGGACTATAGCCTTAAGGGGCAGGGAGAAGGAACAGCATAACACTAAGGGGCCGTAAAGATACAGCCAATGTCTGCTGAAGACCTAATGCTGAATGGTAAAGAACAGCATCGTAGGCGGATGCAGAGACACAACAGCATGTTTAAATACTATTGGATACTGGGCAGAAAGACAATTGTCATAAGTGACCCTGGAATAATCAAAGAGAGGTATGGTATCATTGGGGATCCATGCCCTCATAGGCATGAGAGATACTGGCATGGAAGCGCAATCTAGAGGAAGAACATTGGCTAAAAGCAAAAAAGTGTTTTGGTCTAAAAAACACACACAACGCCATAGTAGTGTCTGGCACTTAAGAGGACTACTTTATGATTGGATGTGCTCATTGTGAAAGGACAGAATGCCATCATTAACAGTGAAGTTAGCCAATGGCTGAAGTGGGCTGAACCATTGCCCCAGCGGTGTGCGGAAATGGGCAGAAGCAAAATTTGAATGATACAATACCAGACCAAAGGATGGATTGGGCTGGCAAAAAGCCCCTACAAGTATATTATTCATATAATTTTAGTAAAATCAAAAAGTCTTGGTTAACACCATATCTAACTTCATGACTATCTCCTCTCTCACTTATTTTTGTTTTCTCTTTGAATTGTTTTCCTCAAGTCTCAGGTGAATCTCCTCCTCCACAGATAGACTGTGAGTCATATAAGAAAAACCTTGTGTAAAACAGGCTTCTCCAAAATTCCAAGCCCTCTTATTTAGTCAAATATTGTTCTAAGGTCAGTGGCTAGTCATTAAAGGTTAATAAATACACCAGGACCTGCCAGTGTGGTACCCTGTTAAATCTCCCTCCCTGGCACTGCCAGGCGCTTTTGATTAATGTCCCCCTGTGTACACAGAACTGTAATCACTGCAAGATCATTTCTTCCCGACTTCTCAAATACCGCGACACATTGTGTCCGAGTATTAGTTCTGCTGATCAGAGTAATATCAAGCAGCATTAACCCCTACTCTCGTTTTCAGCAGGCGCAGAATAATAAGGAGCTTATGTCAGTATTTCTCACAAACACTTCAATTAAAAGCACTGAACAATGGTCGCGTCATGCTGAAGATGGGTTCTGCCTGACTTGACGCGAGACTTGTCAGGCCGGCTGTATTTATACCCAATTATCGAGCTGTGACCTATGACCTTCATAGGAGGCAGACAGCCAAAGCGCTGCATTAAACCCGCTGTCGAAATTCAGTCCGCTTCTTTTAACGTGATGAACTCCGCGCGGCGTGGAGATGGGATTAATTTGATGAAGTCCCTTTTTACTGGCGTGCTCGGAATAATGTCATACAGTAAGATTTTCCAGACTGGCCCTGCCAGTAACCGAGTGGCAGGCGGAGAAATGTGGTCTTTGATCATTTTTGTGCATGCACAAAAGGAATGCTCAAACTTTTTTTCCCACATTATAACTTTTAAGACACAAGTGAAGCATTGTGAATTAACAAGGATTACAAAAAGAACTGACTTAGCCCCTTGAAATAGTTTTTGGAGTAGACAGGACTGTAGTGAAGCTCAAGAGTCAATGCATCTGCGATCCATGCTATTAAATACTGAACACCCACCAGTTAAGGTCTGTCTAGTTGTGTTCTTTTCTTTAATTAACTTACCAAACACGTGCACTCCCAAGCAAAGATGACCGCTGCATGCGCCCAAAGGCTATCATCCCCATTCGAGGACACTTACCAGGCGCGCAACGCCCATTGGGCTCAACGGGCTTCAGCCCTCCAACCCCCCCCCCCCTTTCCCCGTCGTGTCTGTCAGCCCGGGCGAGACAACTTCCCGGGCGCACACAGGTACTTCACAGGTCTTTAAAAGACCATTTACGTGTTAACGAGGCTTTGTTGTTTTTTCACCCTTTCATCTCCACTCTGCCTATTGCTGGAAGAAACCCCCCCCCTCCCGAAATTTTTAGTAGCTCCCCCGAAATTTGGCTCTAGTTGCGCCTCTGACACTTACGTAGGCTATACAAACTTGTTCAAACCAGGGTTAAACATCTTTCAGTTACTGCTTTCTATGGCAGGAGATCATTGGTCACCAAATTAAGCTAAATAGCCCCACTTACACCTGAATTCAGATTAGTTCTGTCAGAAATTACGATCCTGATTAGTGGCAGTTCTGAACTGAAAAAAAGACATGCATTAGCAAAGTCAATAAGTTTTGTCTATGCAAGAACTTAGTTTTGCCATTGTTTTTTAGCCATGTGGGACAGCAGCGTGGCTGCTGTTCAGCATGGCTAAATGTTAGTGGAGTAGAGTGGCATAGAGGAGAGTGGTGTAGAGGGGAGTGAAGTGGAGTGGAGTGGTGTAGAGTGGTGTGGAGTAGCGTAGAGAAAAGTGGCAGAGAGAAAAGTGGCGTAGAGTGTACTGGCGTATAGTGGCATAGAGTGGAGTGGCCTAGAGTGAAGTAGATTGGAGTGGAGTGGGGTGGGGTAGAATGTAGTGGAGTGGCAAAGAGTTGCAGAGTGAAGTGACAGAATATAGTGGCTTGGAGGGAAGTGGTGTAAAATTGAAGTAGAGAGAGACAGAGTAGATTGATGTGGAGTGGCATAGAGTGAAGTAGCCTAGAGTAGAGTGGAATAGAGTAGAGAGAAGTGGCTTAGAGTAGAGAGAAGTAGCTTAGAGTAGAGAAGAGTGGCTTAGAGTAGAGAAGAGTGGCATAGAATGGAGTAGCATAGAGCGGGATGGCACGGAGTAGACAGCAGAGTGGCGTGGAGTACACAGGAGTGGAGTAGAGAGGAGTAGAGTGGCGTAGAGTGCATAAAGTGCACAGAGTGGAGTAGCGTAGAGCAGCATAGAGTGGAATGACATAGGGTGTCATGCAGTGACATTCATTGGTGTAGAGAAGCATGGAGTGACAGAGTGGAATAGAGTGGAGTGGAGCGGAGTAGAGTGGCGGACAGTGGAGTGATGTAGAGTGGAGTGGCGAAGAGTAGACTGGTGTAGAGTAGAGTGGCATAGCGAGGTGTGGAGTAGAGTGGATTGGAGTAGAGTGGCAAGAGTGGGATAGAGTGGCAAGAGAGCAATGGAGTGGCAAAAGTTGAATGGAGTGGCAAAAGTTGAATGGAGTGGCAAGAGTGGAATGAAGTGGCAAGAGTGGAATGAAGTGGCAAGAGTGGAATGAAGTGGCAAGAGTGGAATGCGTGGAGTGGCATAGAGTAGAGTGGAGAGGTGTAGAATGGAGTGGAGTGACGTGGATGGTATAGAGTGGAGTGGCATAGAGTAGAGTGGTGTAGAGTGTCGTGGAGTGGCATAGCATGGCGGAGTGTGGAGCAGAGTGGCATAGAGTGGCACGGAGTATAGTGGAGTCAAGTGGCGTGGAGTAGAGTGGCACCGAGCAGAGTGGCGCCGAGTAGAGTGGCGCCGAGTAGAGTGGAATGGCGTACAGGAGAGTGGAGTAGAGTGGAGTGGTTGGAGCGGCATGAAGGGGCATTGAGTAGAGTGTTGAGGGGTGGAGTATCGTAGTGTAGAGTGGCATAGAGTGGTGTACAGTGAAGTGGCGTAGACTGAAGTGGTGCACAGTGAAGTGGCGTAGAGTGGCATAGAATAAAGTGGCGTAGCATGAAATGGAGTAGAGTGGCATGGAGTGGTGTAGAGTATAGAGGGATTGCATAGAGAGTAGAGCGGCATAGAGAGGTGCAGAGGGCAGTGGAGTGGCATGTTTGTTGTGGCATAGAGTGGCGTGGAGTGGCATAGAGTAGAGGGCGTAGAGAGGAGGGGCGTAGAGTGGAGTGGCATAGAGTGCAGTGGAGTGGCCTGGAGTGATGTGGAGTGGCGTACAGTGGTGTAGAGAGGCATACAGTGGAGTGACAGAGTATAGTGTTATAAAGTTGACTGGGGTGGAGTGGTGTAGAGTGAAGTGGCCTAGAGTAGAGTGAAGTAGGCTTAGAGTGTATTGGCATATAGTAAAGTGGAATAGAGTGGTTCAGCGTAGAATAGAGTGACGTAGAGTGGGGTATAGTAAAATGGTGTGGTGTGGCTTAGAGTAGAGTGGCGTACACTAGTACAGTCGTGGGTGTAAGTAACTTATACAAGGAAAGAAAATTAAAATCAACGCAAAGGGATGAGGCATAAAAGGGATGAATGACAAAGGCAATGAAAATAAGCATGTGGCAGCTAGCATCATGAAGGTGTAAATGTGTTGTTAGTGTGCCACTTATACATTAGAACAGCTTAATCCAACCCATGTAAGGAAAATGCTACTTACCCAGTATGCATCTGTTCTTGGCATGTAGAGCTGTAGAGTCATATGCTATGCATAGATCGCCATCTGGTGTTGGACCCGGACGTTTGCACTTTGTTTTTGTTTGAAGAAGTCTTTCCAGTCACGAGGTAGGTGACTCCTCCTTTCGGTGATAGTGCGCATGGGCATCGACTCCATTGTTAGATTGTTTTCCCGCAGAGGGTGAGTAAGAGTAGAATAGAGATGTCCATGAGTAATTATCTAAGTAAGATAGTACTGGAACAGATACAGGTAACCGGGGAGGTGGGTTGGCGCATGCGACTCTACAGCTCTACATGCCAAGAACAGATGCATACTGGGTAAGTAGCATTTTCCGTTCGAGGCATGTGAGCTGTAGATCACATGCTATGCAAAGACTATACAGCAGTAACCTCCGAAAGCGGTGGCTAACCTGTAGCTGTTGCAGTGGTTTGAAATAGTGTACGTAAAACTGCCTGGCCTACATTAGCTTGTTGTCTGGCTAACACATCGACACAATAGTGTTTTGTGAATGTGTGTGGTGTAGACCATGTTGCAGCTTTACAGATGTCATCTATGGGAATATTTCCTAAGAAAGCCATAGAAGCCACCAGTTTGCGAGTGGAATGCGCTCTAGGGGGAATTGGTAAAGTTCTGTTTGCTTTTGCATAACATATCTGAATACATTTAACTATCCACCGTGCAATACCTGATTTAGAAATGGGATTGCCTTTGTGTGGTGGAGCAAAAGCAACAAAAAGTTGTTTAGTCTTACGAAAAGATTTTGTTCTTTCAATGTAATACATCAATGCTCTTTTAACATCTAAAGTGTGTAGAGCACGTTCTGCCGCAGAATCTGGTTGAGGAAAGAACACGGGAAACTCAACAGATTGGTTGATGTGGAAGGCAGAAACTACTTTAGGTAAGAATTTAGGATTAGTACGAAGAACAACTTTGTTTTGGTGTACTTGTAAAAATGGTTCTTCTATGGTTACTGCCTGAAGCTCACTCACTCTCCTGAGTGATGTGATAGCAATGAGGAAAGCTACTTTCCAAGTGAGAAACTGTATTTCACATTTATGTAAAGGCTCGAAGAGTGGACCCATTAGCCTGGTAAGGACAATATTAAGATTCCACACTGGGGCAGGTGAAAGTCTTGGAGGAATAACTCTTTTGAGTCCTTCCATGAAAGCTTTAATAGCGGGCACTCTGAAAAGGGACAGGTGTTGTCTATTTTGAAGATAAGCAGCTATTGCAGCAAGATGTAAGCGTATAAAGATGTACGCTAAATTTGAACGTTGTAAATGTAGCAGATAACAAATAATATTTTGAATAGAAGCATCAAGTGGATTGACATGGTTGTTATTACAATAAATAACAAACCGCTTCCATTTTGCTGCATAACAAGCTCTTGTAGTATGTCTTGTAGCCTCTTTAATGATATTCATACAGTCTGGTGGAAGATTTAGATAACCAAACTCTATGACTTCAGGTGCCAAATTGCAAGATTGAGAGGTTTGGGATCTGGATGTCTTATCTCTCCATGGCTCTGCGTGAGGAGACTGGATGTGAGATGTAGCTTTTGATGAGGAACTACTGATAGTTCTAAGAGGGTAGTGAACCAAGGTTGGCGAGCCCAAGTGGGAGCTACTAGGATTAGTGTGAGGGATGTTTGCCTGAGCTTCCGAACCACTAGTGGAATGAGTGGGAGAGGCGGAAAAGCGTAAGCAGGGCTCGAAAAATCATAAGAAATGCACTGGACCTGCAGGTCTGGTAACCTACAAAATCTCCTCGACCAAACTGAAATGCACTTGACCTCTGACTCTGAAAGCTGAGCAAATGTGACAAGTTAACAAGATTTAAAAGCATTTTTATTGCTCATTTACTTTGTGAGCAATAAAGATGCCTTTAAATCTTACTATCTTGTCACATTTCCTCTGCTTTCAGAGGCAGAGGTCAAGTGTCAGTTTGTCTTCCTACTCGCCAGAAAGGGCGAGTAGGACCTAAAAATAGCTCGTCCTGAATTAATCTGACTCGCAAATGCGAGCGGTCGAGTGAATTTTTCGAGCCCTGGTAAGCAAATATCCCTAACCAGTTTATCCATAAAATATAGCAACAATGGGGCGACCCTGTGTCCCTCAGAACCTGGGTATGTATATAATAGGCTACAGTTCATCCATAGAGCATTGCCTTTGGATAACGGGTGTGGATACCTGGAGGCGAAGTTTGGGCATTTTGCGTTTTGGTGTGTGGCGAACAGATTTATGTCTGGAAAGCCCCATATCTGAAAGAAGGGGAGGAGAGCTTGAGAGTAAAGTTCCCCTTCGTGAATTTGTTGTGTCAGTCTGCTGAGGAGATCTGCGATCTGATTGTTCACTCCTGGGAGGTGTTCCGGTAGGAGATAAATCTTGTGATGAATGGCCCATCTCCAAATATCTTGTGCAAGGTGTGACAGTTGGAGAGAGTGTGTTCCTCCCTGTTTCTGTATGTAATACATTGCTGTCATGTTGTCTGTGCGTATTAGGACAGCTTTGCCTACAAGGTGAGTTTGGAAGGCTTTGAGCGCTAAGAAGACTTCTAACAGCTCCAGATGATTTATGTGGAGAAGCTTTTCCTTTTGACTCCACAATCCTTGAATTGTGAGAGTTTGGAGATGAGCTTCCCAACCAGTGAGCAATGAGTCTGCTGTTAGCACTGTCTGTGGAATCGGATCGATGAAAGGCCGCCCTTTTTTAAGGTTGTGTGGATTCCACCACTGCAGAGAGCGATGAGTGCGGCCGTCCACCAACACCAGATCTGTCAATAGACCGTGAGACTGATTCCACTGACGTGCTAAACATTCTTGAAGGGGACGCATTTGCAGTCTTGAATAAGGAACTATCATGATGCAAGATGCCATCATTCCTAGTAGTTGCATGAATACCCGAGCTGGTAATGAGTGATTGGGTTGAAATTTGGAAATGAGAGCCTGAATATTGTGAATTCTGGTTGGATTGGGATAGGCTAGAGCTTTTTGTGTATCTACAGTGGGCCCTAGATATGCTTGTGTATTGGAGGGCTGAATATGTGATTTTGACAGATTGACTGTAAATCTGACGTTGTGCAGTAAGCGTACTGTCGTTTGAGTGTGCTGTAGGCACTTTGAGAGAGTGCTGGCTTTGATAAGCCAGTCGTCTAAAAATGGGAAGATGTGAACATGTTGTCTTCTCAGATGCGCAGCGACTACTGCCAGGCATTTGGTAAATACTCTGGGAGCAGTAGTTACTCCGAATGGGAGTACTTTGAATTGATAATGTTGCCCCACTATTACAAACCTGAGGTATTTGCGATGAGCGGGATGTATTGGAATATGGAATTACGCGTCCTTTAATTCTAGGGTTGACATAAAGTCGCCTTGGTGTAACAGAGGAAGTACCTGTTGGAGAGTGACCATATGGAAGTGATCTGATTGAATGTAAAGGTTTAATTCTCTGAGGTCTAATATAGGCCTCAGAGAACCGTCCTTTTTGGGAATTAGAAAATAAAGAGAGTACACCCCTGTCCCCTGATATTGTAGTGGGATGGGTTCTATAGCTCCTTTTTCCAGAAGAGATTGTACCTCTTGTTTGAGTAGGTGTAAATGTTCTGGAGATAGTTTGTGTGTTCGTGGTGGAATGTTTGGAGGGTTGCTCATAAGATCCAGGCAGTAACCAGATTGGATAATTTGTAAGACCCATTTGTCTGATGTGATTGAATTCCAGACTGGGAGAAATTAAGAAAGACATCCCCCGACAGGTGTGGGATGATCGGGGGAAAGGGGAAACAAGTCACTGCTTATTTGTGGCAGGGGAAGTACGGGGTGTATTACCTTTCCCTCTTCCTTTGCCATTGTTTCCATGAAATCCACGTCAAAAATAACCTCTGGTAGAGGGTGATTGACTATTGCCTCTATATGAGGTAGAGGACCCGCCAGTAGGGATGGACTTTGAGCCTCCCCTGTAAAAGGATCGGTGAAATGAGCCACGGTTGGATGGTGTTTGTAGCGCTCCCATAGATTTGGCTACTTCAGTGTCCTTCTTAATTTTTTCTAATGAAGTGTCCACTGTAGGACCAAATAAATGCTCCTTATCAAAAGGTGAATTTAAAATGGATGTTTGAACTTCTGGTTTAAAACCTGATACCTTAAGCCATGCGTGGCGTCTGAGAGGAATGCTGGTGTTAATAGCACGTGAAGCTCTGTCTGCTGCATCTAGAGCACACCTGATTGATGTATTAGAAATAAGTTTCCCTTCCTGAATGAGGTCATGAGCCTTGGATTTATGTTCATCAGGCAGATATTGCATCAGTTGTTCTGGCTCATCATAATGGGCTCTGTCATATCTTGCCAAGAGTGCTTGTGTGTTAGCTATGCGCCAATGATTGGCTGCTTGTGCTGCTACTTTCTTGCCTGAGACATCTATTAATTTAGATTCCTTATCGGGAGGCGGAGCGTCTCCCGTTGACTGAGAATTTGCTCGTTTCCGAGCATTTGAAATTACCAAAGAATCTAGTGGAAACTGACCTCTAATAAAAATTGAGTCTGAAGGAGCCGCCTTGTATTTTTTGTCCAGTCTAGGTGTGAGTATCCTAGTTCGCACTGGATCTTTGAACACCTGATCTGCATGCTTGAGCATAGGTAGTGTATGTGTAGTTTTTTTGTGATGCACTTAGTGTCTCAAATAGGAAATCTTCCTCAAGAGGCTCCTTATGGAGTTGCACCCCATGATACTGTGCAGCTCTATTAAGCAATTCTGTAAACCCCACATTATCATCTGGAGGAGAAGGTTTAGATGGGTATAGATCTGGATCGTTGTCGTTATTAGGATCCTTGTTATAATCTACCCAGGGGTCTGGAGCATAATCTTGTGGTACATCCCCGTGTGCGTCATCATCTAGATCCCCATCCCCATCATCCTGCTGAACTGATATATTTGATATTTGATATTTATAAATTTATATAGCGCCTGAATCACCCCATCAGGGGTATCTCTGCGCTGAGGCCGCTGATTACAGTCAGAAAGGTGAATCTTAGAAGAGATGGGTTTTTAGTAGTTTCCTAAACAGGGGAAAGCTCTGGCAATCACGTAGATCGCGGGGGAGTTCGTTCCAGACGGTGGGGGCGAGGTAAGTAAAAGCTTTGCCGCCCGACCGAGCCTTTTTAATTCTTGGAGTGCAGAGAAGTAGCTTGGAACCGGATCGAAGGGGCCGGGAAGGGATATATTTTCGCAGTTTATCCGATAGGTAGGTAGGCCCCAGGCCATTTAGGGCTTTGAAGACTGTGCAGCAGATCTTAAACTTCACCCGCTTTCTCACAGGGAGCCAATGAAGGTTTTTAAAAAGTGGTGCAGAGGCTGTTCTAGGGGGGGCATTTTCTACCAGTCGGGCTGCCGTATTCTGGACTACCTGCAGCTTGTTTAGGGAAGCGTCGCTAGCAGAAACTAACAGTGCATTGCAGTAGTCCAGACGGCTTAACACAAGAGCTTGCATCAGTGTTTTCCTCATGGAGGATGTTAACATGGGGAACACTCTTCTAAGCAAGCTAAGTGGTAACTGGTGATTGTGGCTGAGGGGAATTTGTGGGTGTTATAAGAAGGTTAGGGTCAATAGGTGGAGGAGGTGATGAAGGTGAAAGAGGTGGAGGAGAAGTATTAGTCCCCATAATCTTTCTCTTTAGAGGGATATGGTAAGATTCCTCAAATTCTGGTCTTCTTTTCCCTGGCACCTTTGCGTAAAGGTGTCCTGTTTTTGGGTTTATAACCAATTCCTTTTGTTTGGGGTCCGTGTTAGCAGGCGGAATGTCCAAACTAGGCTCCTTGTGTGCAAGAGGAACAGTCTTTTCCTTTGGGGCCATAATTTTCGGAGTCGAAGATTTTGGTGCCGATGTTTTCGGGGCCGAGGATTTTGGTGCCGAGGATTTCGGCTCCGATGATTTCGGATCCGAAATGTGTTTTGTGCCGAAGTTTTGGAGGGATCAGTTGGCTTATCTTTCGGTGCCAAAGTCTTGGGTTCGGGGCCTGAAGAAGGTCACCTCAGTTCCCGAGCCGGAAGGCTTAACTAGTTGTTTCGGAGCCGAGCCCAAAGGCGGGGCGTTGGAAACTTTATCTCGGTGCCGACCTTGGCCCGAAGGCGGAGGAAGGACCGGAGCCTTTTTAAAGGGTACTTTTTGGGGCAGAGGAGTATCTTTACTCACGGTGCGCTGACCGGGTATGATGTCTTCCTCGATGTCGGAGTCTTCCTCGGACACATAAATTTGTTGTTCCTCCTCTGCCTCGGCTCCATGTGCTTCGAGGATCTCTTGGTCGACATCTTCTCCATACAGGTCTGGAGCGGAGTCCTTGTAGTCTTTATGTTGATACATTTCGTGACGTCGAGCCCGACGGTCACGGAGCGTCTTTTTCGATCGGAAGGATCGGCAGGCTTCGTAGTTGTCTTCGTTGTGTTCAGGCGATAAGCACAAATTGCACACGTCGTGAAGATCAGTGCGGGGGTACTTGGAGTGGCACCCAGGGCGAAATTGGAATGGAGTACGTTCCATCTACTGCAAATTCGGTCAACGCGGCTAGGTCCAAGGGCCTCGCACGAGGTTTTCTGATCGAAGTTGTGAAATAGATACGATACGCGAATGGCAGGAATACGCGATCGAGAAACAATACCGTTGAGGGTAGTGGATGGCGCACCGAGGGGAACCCGAGAACGGTGTTGAACCGGAGCGCAGCAATTCACGTCCGAACCCGATGGCGGAAACAAACAATCTAACAATGGAGTCGATGCCCATGCGCACTATCACCGAAAGGAGGAGTCACCTATCTCGTGACTGGAAAGACTTCTTCGAACAAAAACAAAGTGCAAACGTCTGGGCCCAACACCAGATGGCGATCTATGCATAGCATGTGATCTACACCTCACATGCCTCGAACATTGTATTTTTATTTTTGTTGTATGACTAAGCCAAAAGATGCAGGTGTAGATAAACAATTACCAAAAATGTGTTTGAAAACAGAACGGATGGAGAAAGCAGCAGCAGGACTGGAAACAGAGGAAGTGTCCTGAAATGCGTATGTGTAGGATGATAAACAATTCAAAAATATAAACAATAAATATATGTAAAAATTGCAGCAGTGAAAGAAATAGTACCTGAATCACAGGAGCAGTGGATGGACATTAATTAAGATGAATCAATCCGTTCTTGGTCCATGCTCCACACAGAGAAAAGGAAGTGCAGGCCAATTTGGAGGCAGCAAAGAAGGGTGGCAATGTTGCCAACGAATGGTAAGCAATGGGCGGGCTCCAAACACTTTATAGTAAACAATATCCTTCCCAGCAGACAGCACATGTGCTGTCGGCAGGAGAGACCAAAAAAATGCCCCCCACACCATGGAAGAAAACTCCCAGGTTGTCAGGGTCATTTTTTTGTGCAAAAAGAATTCCCAATTTGGAAGTTTGTTTTTGAACAACAATAAAGTGTGGTAAGTGATCACCTGAAAAAACAGACAGCAGCTTACCAAATATTGGGTCCTCTGAAGGCACAGAGATTCTCTGCAGACCTGGAGGGGATATCCTAAAATGGTAGATAGTATTCCAGCCAGGGTAGTGGGGGAAATGCTCTCCACCAGTCTGAAGGGCGGTGCACCACCTGGCATATTTTAACCAGGCCCTAAGCCTTATATCAGGTCTTAGGATGTTTCCAAATAAGTCAACTAGTTGACGGTATTGAGTGTACCCACTTGTCATCACAAACTCAAACAAATCTGCTTCTTTACACAAAGCAACCAATCTGCATTTGATTACATGTTTAAACCATGAATATTCCTATTCTGATCCCTAAGCAGCACATCACAACCAATAATTGTTACACAAACACTGGTTTTACGTTCAATTGTTGAACATGTTTCATGTGCCATAAGATAGCATTTCATTTGAATCAGCTCTATCTGCCTTAAACTACCACATTAGCGTGCTAAGCAAAGAAAGGCGCAAAGGGAGGTGAGACTAAATTATATCTATAGCTTTCCTGGCAGGAGAGAGTGTAGTAAATGGAAGAACCATTAAGTACTATTGCTTTTTTCAACGGAGCATCTACAAAACCATGGCTATGCAGTTGAATTATAGGTCAGAAAGGGGGTCAGCTTAATTGAAAAGCTTTTAACAGGTGTTACACACAGACCAGTATATCTGATGTTAAAGAAGTACAGCGCTTCAAAAAACATGGTAAGAGGACGGAGAGGATTTTATTCTGTTTTTTTCCAATGAAGAAAAAATCCTAACAGTGTCTGGCTCCTCGCCTTGAAAAGAGTAGCATTGTGAGAGGAAGGAGCAATGTGTGTCTGTGCCTCAACAAGAGTCAGAGCAAATACTCTCAAGGCCTGTCACCCTTCTTCCTCTGAGTCACAACAAAAACATAAACAATGAGGTGGGGGTTGGTAGGGAAGGGACTAGGAGTACTCTTAGTAGTAGGAGAACTGTCAGCCCTTGCCAGGTCTCAACCTCATTCTCTTCATTGGTGATTGAGGCTGTTATGAGACCTGGGATGCTGTCAATGTGGCGGGTACACAAGCAGCATCATAGCCACCTTTTACTACCTGGGAGGCTGTTCTGACCCAATCAATTATTTGCCTTAATACTCAGGATATGAACAATCACATTGATCCTCAAAAGTCTGGATATTTTGTTTTCTGGTACTGACGAGGACAATGCTCTGCTGATGGAAAATAATGATGACCTGTGCAATACAGCTCAGACTTATCACTAGTTTAAGCATCAAGGACATTTCTAATATTGTAACAGGCCATATGATCAGCAATTGTATTTTTGTAACTTGACATTAAATCTCATGTGCTGCCAGCTGCTTTCCAAATTTAGGGACATTTGACCAGACTGATGGCTGTGCATCTACTACTACTAGTGAATGTACAGTTGATCATAAATATGAGATTGGCATTATTGTTCCAGGTGTCAGCCTAGCAGATCAGGAGCCACCTCAATAAATAAAATCAAGTCATATTTGAACATGTGTTTAATACCAAAACTGACATCAGGGCATGAGATATCATTACTACTGCCACTATTTTGCAGGGTTTAGTAGGTCACTTTCCATTGGCTCTCCTACCCCTGGTTATAAGAACTGAGGGCATGAATTAGAGTTTGGCAAGTGGTATACTCCGACAAAACATGACAGATATCCCTCCCACCATACTACATGTGCCATAGGATAAAATGCACCTATAATACAGTGGATGGGACACACGTCATGTTTGTGATACAGTATTCCATCTACCAAACTCTAAATGAGGCCCTGAGTGCTGATAGCCTCAGGGACTGGTAAATACTGGCTCTAGTGTAGCTAGCTACCAGCAACAACTGAATCCAGGTACTCATGCCCACCCTCACCTCCTCGTCTTTTAAAGCATGTATTTAAAAGTAAACAAAAAAAAAAGAAAAACAACAAATAATTAAGCTCAGTAAACAATCCCATTGTGAAATTATTCCATAAGAGAGCCATCTGTGTTAGTGGAGCACAGCCGATTCAGTCAGTAACTCCCAGTGTGTTCAAGTGAATACGGCCCAGTACAGGCTGCAGGGAAACTTCTGTAGTGTAGTGCCTAAAGTCTCATCTACCCGATTACAGAGACTTAAGTAGATTGACCAACTGAGTCATTGCCATTAAGATGGAATTGTATTCATACAATAGGAGGTGCATTGGTAAGTCATTGCTCATCGGAACAGCTTTTGAAGGCTTCAGGACTATTTCATACATGTCACTGATATACATAATTAAAAGTAGTTCTTAACATGGACCTCTTTTTTAGCCATCTTGTGATGTACAAGATTTTATTCAAGTTTCTTTTCTGTGTTATCTTGACCTGAGATGTGGTTCCTTTGTAGAGACTCATCATGATTAACAAGAGTTTTCCAGCCATCTTCAGATTTCTCTGTCTCTCTGTAGGCCAGGGTGAAGGCGGGCCTAAAATCCAGGATGGATACAAAGAGGAGCATATGTTTGGCCTTCTTACATATGAGAACAATGCATAGAATCACACAGATTTGGTCTGTTGTGAATAGGACTGAGTGGAATCAAACGTGTATGAGACTGAGAACCTTTTGCTCTTCCAACCATTTCTCAATTGAGGTCAATGCTAGCTTTGTGTACATCTTGCAGTCGATATTCGTTAGACTGATTGGTCAGTAAAATCTGACTATGTTTATAGTCCAGCTTTTATAAAAAGTACAGCGATGTTGTGGGGCCATGATCCTTGGAAGGTAACGGAGGCTGAAACATTCTAAAATTAACTGAGAAGAACAAAGTACCAACAGTTGGTTACGTCTTTAAAAATATTACGAGAAATGCTAATGGAGAAAGGGACTTTTCCTTCCTGCAGAATTTGCAGATCTTGTGGCATCTTTGTTCTAGAAAAGACACAATCTGGATCCCAATGGTCAACTTCCTCTCCACTACATGCAATGCTTTGAGTAGTACTATGCTGTTTTACTGTTTGAACTGCAAGCATTCCATAATCGTCATCAGTAGTAGTTTCTGACATATTGATCTTGATCAGCAATTATTTTAACATCAGGGTCTTGTTTGATGCATGATCAACATTTTTCTGCAAGACTCTTAACTTTCAACGTAGTCCCCCTTATGCATACCACCATAATAATGAAATGCGTCATCACAAGATGACAACTGATCATAACGTTTTCGGTGCTCATCTGCATTTCTTCTTTTCTGTAACAATACACAACTAGCTTAGCGTTCTGGGGAACACCTTAAAGATCAGGTTCCTCTACGTTTGTGGGTGACCACTTTTGCTGTGTTCATCTGGCTCATCTGACATTTTAATCCTGAAAAATTTTAGTTCTGATGCAAACAACAGTTCACAACTATTTTATGGGTCAATGAGGTGGTGAGAAAGCCATTTGAGTTGCTACCAGCTGCAAAGATGTGGCAGGACAGGATTCCGTTTTTGGTGTGCATTGTTCAAATGCCCACAATGTTTAAGCAACAGATTCAAGCAGTGCATCTGCATACAGAGAAAATGGACCACACACTCTGTGGTTTATAATCACAGTTGCAGATATGGGTCAGTTTGTGGATTATGTATTTTTGACAATAAACAAGCATTGGAAATTTAGAAATGACCAAGTGACCGACTGCTGCATAGACAAGACACATCATCATTCACACACTGTAAGCTGATTATTTATTATCATCTCATGGACATCTTACATGTTCCTCCCCTTAACTGCACTACAGACTCATCACAATAGATTCTTAAACTACTGTTAAATAACATGAATCTGTTTACATGTCACCTAGTCGTACAATAAAATGGTATTCAATTGATAACAATATCAATATCAGGGATTACAGAGAAAATGGTAACCACAGAAGACAATAAGCCTCCCCCGCCCCCCCCAGGGTTAACCACACAGATCTCCATTCTCTCTTTTTCGCACACATTTGTGACTAAAAAGTTTGCAACCTCCTTGGACTTGATCTATAGGCACGCTCACATGTGCAGAGCTAAGGCCAGAGTAAGATATGTGGGGGTTAATGCAAGAGATGAAATCCAAACTAGATCCAAACCAAACACGCTGTGGTAGTCCTGTAAACTCAACTCACATTGCCAGCAATACAGGAACTGAGGGCTGTGATGGCAGTTAAACTTGAGAAGTTAGGAGGAATGTAATTGTCTGCTATAAAATATGCCTGAAATAGATTATCGGTTGTGATGATAAAATTGGAAGAGGTAGAAGAAAGGTTTATGTACAGTATGGTTTGGACTGTAATACATTTTTTTTACTTTGCTGATCAGGAACCGGCCTCTGCCAAAGACTGCTTGAGACAACTTTGTGAAGTGGACCACAGTCACTATCTCATGCTAGCCAGGTCCCCTTCAAACCCTGCCCAGTTCCTTAGTATTGATTGCTAACATCGTCTGTGTGCTCATTTTCTTGGGATCGCTTCAGAGTCCTAGATGTTAATTGGTCATTAGTGTGCCTCTTTATAATATATAATACATTAACCTTAATATCTCTTTAATTCATTAAGGCATTAGTATGAATCATTTTATCTATTTGGTGGCAAAACCTAAAATTCTCTCGTGTGAGATATTATTTTTTTTTTAAAGAACTAGACCTTCCATTTAATGTATTTTTATTATATTGAGCATTTTCTTTGTTGAAACAATGCATTCTTTATCTCAGACAACGTTTCTTTTGTGGTTGTTGTTTCTACAACTCCCATCATCTCATGTGCTACCTTGAGTTTGAGAAGTTACCAAACAGCTATAACTATAGCACATCTAAGCATTAAATCTCTCAACTTCTTCTTCCAAACTATTTACTATATCTAACTAACTATGAAACACGTGTGTGGACAAATAGCAAATGACAATGGACTGAGTTTTAATGTTAGTATTTCACATGTTGTGTCAGTGAGCTCTAGGAACACATTTCAGAAACCTCATCTTCCCTTTTAACCTAGACTAGCTGCTTACATTCCATCATAAACCTAATTTTCATATACCACTGTACCATAAAACAAAAATATCTATATTATTATGAATAAATGCCACAGTCGTATTTTAGGCTGCTGGAAACATTAGTAAAACATAAGTAATAATAAGCACAAATTACATAAGAGCTTTTCCATCAGTTGTTAGATTCCATACACCAACACATAGTTTTGAATGCTCATTCTCACTTACTATAGGTTGGTAATATTCTTACCAGTTTGTCAGTTAAAATCAACCACGGTCATCTCTTAATTCAATACTAAGCAAAACTGTGTGATCTGAAAATAATAAGTCACATGCACTAGTTAGACTCAATGCACAAACAATGACTGATGGGTAACACACACAATATATAAGCAAAATATTCCTACTGACAGATTGGCACATTATTGGATCCAAAAACTGTCACTTAACACCAGCATGAAGCTATGTCAAACAATATATTAGTACTGCTGGCAAAGATTGGTACAGTATCCACGGACATAAGTGCATTTGATTGTGCGAGGGGTAGTGGATTATTTTAGGTTACAGCATCCTGTGTTTTGAGAAAATAACATACTGTCAAAGTGATAAATTGCTGCTGCCTGTTAACAATGGTTGTTGGATCAATGACCAATGTCAAACCTATCAAGCTGCAGAAGAAGGTCTTATGGCATACAGTATCATTATATTAGGCAATTTAGGAGAAGCCAGTGATCTGCATGAAGCTTTTTATGATAAGATATTCATTAAACCATTGCCTAAGACTGTGATCTCAGTCACACTTGCAAAAAATGAAAAAGACAAGCTGCAGGGATCACCAGGCACGTCGAAGGTGTGGTGTACAAGTGCATTACTAATGGCAATCTCAATGAAGGTACAATAGATACTGCAAATAAAACAATTTCCAAAAATGTATGCGACTTTGTACAATGGATCAGTAGTAACTATGTAGTGTTTTTGAGATTTGTCTGACTGATTTGACTGAAGTCTGAAATTTCTGTGGACAGAGCAAGCTTCCATATACCACCTAGCAACTCCCTGCTTAGGATCAGGAGAAGTGGATGCATTTCAACTTTATCACCAATCAATGTGCTTCTGCACGCATCGCTGCAATGGACGTGGGCATTGGTTACACCCAGGTTTGGTGTTTGACAAAAGGAAACTTGTGGTCATGTATTTAATTCTATGCAATCAAATAACAGACATTATAGGACTTATTTTGGCGAGTGCAAAGTAAACTTACTTAATAAATGTTTCTTTATAATCTGCAACTATCTATGGCAGCAAATATTCCAAGGTGTACCATGTCTTAAGGGAATAAATAAGACAATGGTTGTGCTAAGTGTGTGTCCTGCACATACCATTTTTAATGCCAGTAGAGGGGTCTTATTTATTTATTTCTTTATTTAGGTTCTTCAATCTTCATACCTTTGTAGTGTCGTATTTGAGACGACCAGCTAGAATAAATTAGCGGACAATATTAATGGTCTTTTCAGAAATGCTGCTTGAAGTCATTTTACAAGCAGAGATTGATGTGCCTGTTAGATGTGTATCAGCACTACAGATCCTTGGTGCATGGAGCATGATTATTTCGTGGTGGAAGACTTTTTGAATCTAGGGTTGGCTTCTTAAAGTTCTGTTTCTGCCAGACAGCTTACATTTTTAGGTAAGTATTCAGGTTGTCAAATCAATCACTGTATAAGTAATTCATGCAATCTTAAAGGAGGAATGAAGACCATGAGAAATCACCCTAGTGAGGAAAGGACTGGTGCAAGGCGTTGGGACCTTTTTATTTTGGAACATAACCGGCTGCAGAGTGGAGGACTACTTTGAGTAGAGCTAGGCGACATATCTGCTCCATGCTCTGAAACTGTAGCAGAGTGTCAACAACCATCAGGCCCTTACATTAAGGACTGCCCTGTGAGGATAGGTCAGGTCTTGTTTTGCCCTTAGGTTGAATCTGCCCACACCATCCTGTGCGTCTGTTGCCATAAATAGCTTCAGATTATGAAGAACCATTAACACACCCAACTAGACTATGGGAGTGCAACTGTAATAGGCCTACAGAAATCAAGTACAGCACCACAAAAGGTAACCGCAAATGCTGCAGTGAGATTAATAACAGGAATGAGGCACTTCGACCACAGCACACCTTCTCTAAAGTCTCTCCATTGGCTCCCACTATATGTCAGGATCTAACTGAAAATAGCATGCCTAGCGCATAATGCCCTGCATCATGATGCACCCAGGTACCTCACAAATAAGATCAAGATCTCAGGAGGCAGCCCCTACTACGGAGCGTTAACGTCCTCCTGCTCAAACCTCCCAGTTTCAAGAAAAAGAAGACAAAGCATGTATATATGTATATATTTTTATTTTTTATTTTTTTATTACGAGGTTGACAAGCAAATTAAAGTAGTCTCTAAACCGGACCTTAAAATGGGTACCTAGCATTTTCATTCATCACCTTTTTGTTATAACTAAAAAACTTTGCATTACAAACAAGGCCGGACTGGCCGCATTGGGCGTTTCCCCGGGAGGCTGGAAGGGTGGAGGCCGATTTTGCATTGGTGGGGGTCGGTTTTGTTACTAGGGGCTGGTTTTGCAGGGGTGCTGTAATATCGGCCCCCAGTAACAAAAGCGCCAGGGGCTGATCCGAGAAAATTGCCAGGGCTGCTTTGGGTTCCCAGACCGGCCCGGATTACAAATGTGTCCAATCATCTAATGAGTGCATTAATTCCTGTGATTTCAAAAACATTGATCTACACACCGCTTTAAACAGCTACAATTAAAGAAACACAACACAACCACCTATTGCACTTTCTGGTGTATCCATCTGCAGACGACTGGTAAATCCGACCACAGTGCACACTACCCCAAACGCAAAGCTGCACACAGGAAAAAGAAGCGTGAAATGTCTAGTGAAGACCTAAAATCAGGTTGTCCATCTGATCACTGGAACTTATCGTTGCTAACGACAGCAACTAACATTGACTGGCAGGACCAAAACAAAATGTGATGATGCCTAATTATTTCAGCTTACTAGCTGCAGTAAAACTGACAGGGCACACAGCTGACAGCGCATTTCAGTGAATCTTCTACAAAGAGTTTAGCTTTGATTTCACGGTTGAAAAGGATTAAGAGAGAACAACATTTATATTCATTTTCAGCACACTTTATGGACGCAAATGTTGTTGTTTTGTCATCTTTGAGAGTACATGCATTTTTTGAATAAAAATCAAATCACAACAAGGAGCTAAGTGACATGCTGTTGACACAATGACATTTACCACATGGTTTTGTGTGCGTAGATGAATTATTCGAGTTTTTGTGCATTTCTCAGACGTACGCTCTTAAATGCTTCTTATTTTCTTCATTGTAAAAAAGTCAATTATTTCTTTTTCATTTTTATAAAAAAATATTGACACCCACTTCACCTGCATTAACGTTAGTATACCTTGTCGCGGAAATGGAAAACTCTATTGGCCGCTACAACTCCACGACCAATGGAGATTTTTGGTTGTGAAGGCGGGACTGGCCAGATGTTAAAAGCCTTGGGGCGTGCCAGAATAGCCATCTCATCTCTAGTATTGCAGACAATCTAACTTTTACAATTAGAATCCTAGAGTCATTATTCTTGGTATGATCAAAGAATTTGTAAGATCTGGTGTGACCTTGGTCTTGAGGTAAACTAGGAAGAAATCCAAGGTGCTGAATCCTTCAGAGTGCTAGGTTGACCGGCCCGGGCAAACACCACCATTTAGAAGGGCTGTTAAATAACTGGGAATCCACCTTCCAAAACTTACCCTGATCGGTTGAAGAATCATTGCGCTCAAATGTGGTGGGCCCCCAGAGGCAGGGGAAAAAAAGATTTTAGGGTAGCACAGATATTCAGTGACAAATGTATGATGTTGCTGCAGCTCCCCTATTTCTTCCACAACATCCCTTAAAGTTAATATATCAGTATCTCATACTTCAGAGTGTACACTTGCTCTTGGAGCCTGCGCTTGTAGAGGGCGTAATATGACCAGATGTTAAGGGGGGGGGAGGGGGGAGTCCAGATCCAAGCTTTTAGGTCGCCCACATCTGGCTCCTGTGAAGGAGAAACAGTGAATTGCAACACAGCGTGTCCATCCTACTGGTATTAAAAAGGCAGGGACCTATTTGAAAAGATGATGCAAGTTATGGCCATTTCTATGCTCTTGGTCTCTAATGTTTATAAGATACTGAATGTCAATTATGTCTCAATAAAACTATCATATATACTAGCTTAAGAGAAGAAGCTGGCTAATGAACTAAGGGCGCATAAACCACAGGTCTGCTTGCAAAGCACTTGGTGTTCTGCACATCGACTGCTTCATAACCCAACCTTCATTTTGCACTGTGGCGGATGTGCTACCCTATCACAGTGTAAACTGACCATTCAGTAAAATCTGCAGAATTCATGTGATAGGACTCATATTGCAAATCCTGCTGAAAGGTCTGCAAATGCATGGGATAGCAGACCTCTATACCTGAATTCATATTTGTGGGTTTACTACCATTTTTAATGCTGCCCCTTAAAGAGACAGGCACTGCAATAAAAAAAAACATAAATGTTCTGTGAGTGGCATGGAAGGATATATGCAGCCATCCCCGGCAAAACTTTCTGTTCCTCATGTACAGCTTCTGTTTTGCAAAAGGACACTACCTCCTCCACGTACTAGTATCCGATTTATGCGTTGAAATCGCACTTACCACTTGGAAGCAACTGATACATTCAATTGTAATTCACAACTAGCAAAGCTCCCAAACCTCAATTAGTCACAAAGTGCCCATTGCAAGTTGGGAAGCCATTTACAACTGAAAAGTAGCTTTGAGTGAATTGCAACTTGCTTTATTGCATTTGCAAGTCTAACATTTCCAAAGGCTTAGCGATTGCAAAAACACTTCATACCTCGGGCCTAGATCTATTGTCAGAGAGAAAGATTTCGGCAAAAGCTACAAAAAGAAATGTATGTACAAACAAATAAAAAGAAGCACAAGTCTAGGAATGGCACCTCTCCGGTATATACATACATTCCACAACTAGTTACTCTAAATCACTCAAATTCCCCAATGGCTGCAACCTTTTCTTCAAAGCATACATCACACAGAATCCTCTCACTTACATGCAGAAGAAAAGCCTACATGGTAGAATCAGACCTAAAAACTACAGACCAAACCCTGGTACCTTGGAAGATGGCAAAACCCTACTTGCAGGAATTTCAACCTACACATTGCTCCCCTTGAAAGGCCTGCTATAGGCCAGAGCCTGACTTATCAAAGGACCAAAGATGTATTATCACATTACTTGTATACTAGAAATCTGTGTTGGTGGCCACGCTTATTATGCATCTTCAAAACCTGCTGCTTAAACTAAAATGAAGAAACAATCAAAGAACCAGCCTACAAGGTCAAAATCTAACCACTATGGAAGAAAAGCTTCACCAGACAAACATATCAAGAAAAATAAGAAAAAAAGACAGTCCTTTTCAATAAATGCAACCAAGTTCTAGTACATCCTCCTTCTACATGTCAGGCTTGGTACATGACTCCTGAAATTGAGAAAGGAATCAAAAATTTATCTTTTCAACACTAATCATTAATAAGGATCTCTTAGCCAGCCAATCCACTACAAACACCTTTGCCTACCTACAAAACTTGATTTGTTTGGCAACCATCACTCAAGACCAAGATTCTTTCCAGTCGCCTAGCAGTCTACGTAGCTCTCCATCGCTGATTACCTAGGGTTAAGCTTTACAAATACCTAAACAGACATAGATCAATGTTGAAATCCTGACTGTGTTAAAGTGAGAGGAGCTGTAGAAAAATGTACTATCTCAATGTAAACTATTGCCTCTTAAGTTGTCATGCTTATCCGGCGGATTCTGCACAGATCCATGTTTAAGGAGATGGCCAGGTCTTGGTCGACTTGCAAAGGTGATGCCGTGGCTGAAAATATGGTAGAGGTAATGCAAGAAACATATCTTCATTTGATTTTTACGCTTGTGTCAGGCGAGGTAAATATTCTGAATCACTCTGAGATGCATATGACAGACACTCTAAGCAGTCAATGCATGGCTAGGACATATAATGCCAAAACTTTAAAGGTGGATTATTTTTTTTAAAAAGCAAACCTTCTGCCAATCTCACCCTTCCCAGAACCTTATTTTTGTTTTATTCATCCTCTGCCACCTAGACCTACACTAGTAGGAAAGCTAGAGAGCCTTGTGCTATGAATCTGGTAGCGAAGAGTCAACGATGAACATATCCTTCAGAGGTATCTCCTTCCTTAAACCTCAAATCTTAAAAGGTTTTGAGAGGGCACGTTTCTGGCCTCTGACTATTATTTCTAACCCTCCTACTCCCCTCAATGTAATAGAATAATTTAGCATAGCAAAGAATCGCTGGATGGATGTTAGGACACGTGGGAGTCAGGAACGGGCCATACAGTAACATCATGTACTTCCACATGGAAGTGGAATCCTTAGCCAGAATATAAGCATAATTACCATACAAAAAGGAAATGGCATACTGATAAAACAATAATACAGTGAACATTAAATTGCAATCAAACTAAATAAAAATTGCACATTGCAAGATCAAAAACTTGACAATTGTTATAGTTTTAAATAATCATCATGAGCCTAAAGAACATGTTTTGTTTACACTGATGTAGGCCATGAAGCGGAAGAATCTATGATCTTAAAAATGGATTAAGAAGATAGGAATAAACACAAACGAGAGGTAAGGAAAGGCAAGAATGTGGAAAAGACTACACAACAAATGACCAACAACAGCTCAGCTGTATAAAATGCTGATCACCAATTGTAAATGTACCTACGAATTTCTGGTAAGACTTTCAAACTATACATCAACTTTTTAATAAAAAAAAAAAAGCCCACAGAGAGCAAATACCTAAATTGATCAATATAAGGACTATGACTAGCTGATAATGCTTACTAATTGGTACGAATATTTAACAGATGATTGACGTAAAAGGATATGGTGTTTGCACTATGCATGAGTGCCAACTCTGAAAAATTAAAGCTCTTAAACAAGTGGCAATTTTTCATTAGTATTCTTTACGCTCTACTTACCCTTCATTAATAAGTTGTGAAAAGTATATTAACATGATCTGTGGACAGAAAGGCGCACAGAAAAGAACACAGACCCTTATGGCAGAAGTGACAATGCATTTTGCTCAAATATGCTTGGAAAATGATAAAAACAAGTTGAACAGAAAAAATGAGCAGACAGAAGGGCAAATCAAAGGTCACTTGGGCCAAGCATAGCATTAGAGCTTTTAAAGGAATGCGTCTGCCCTTATGCAGCACTCCATCAGATGTCTCACCTCCACCCAGAATTCAATATGCATTATTGAACTGTTAACTAGTCATTGTGCTTATGATTAACAGCGTCTTCCGTGAATCAAATTATACACTGCAATTCAGATTTTAATGAGCTAATTAATCACCGTGATGCTCACCCAGTCAAAAGGGTAAAACAAGACGGTGCTGTCTAAGGCCGTCGGTGCAGCATGTCAATAGGGCAGTGACCTGTTTGAAGCAGAAGGATAGAGGGGAATGGGTAGGGGAAGATTTAACATGCATGAGTCAAAAAACAGTTTCCTTATCAATTCTATCAGGGAGGTTATGTTTATTTCAGAAACCAGTGCTTCAAATGTGCAGGTTACTGGTACTGATGGGTCAGCCTGGGTAGACTCACCTTTGTTGATTGGTGCTGCAGCGGACAGCGAGTCACAGTGGCGCTTGTCCGTGTGGCAGTCCGACAGCCAGCCACCTTTACAGCCCTGTACAGAGCTGCTGCCGACTTGCTGTATTATTCAGCAGCCATCCATATGCTCTGAAGACAGGGCTGCCAGTGTTCAGAGGTTCTGTGCCTCACTCTGATTAACAGTACAGGGTCTAGTCGGGTCCTGCTCTTAATCATTCAATAATAAATATGACAAATGTTTTTGTTCCAAATCATTACATTCTAAATAACATTAATGTTATTAATAAAAAAAAAATTAGCATTTCTACACATTCTTATGAGTATATATTTTGTCCAAATACTCTTAATCACTGAACCAGTGATAGGGATCACATTTCCATCAAAACCAGAAATATAATAAGATTGAAAATCATTACAAAGGAATTTTTGCAGAGCTATCTTAGCTACAAATCAATTACAAAAAGGTGTTGAAGTTCGTAATAACTTTCATGAATGGATGGATATTTGGATATGTCTTTGAAGGAATATTGCAACCAAAGCCATAAGTGCTGACCTCCCGGGATGCGTGCATTTATCAGGCTAAGACCAATCCGGGTTCGCCCGGCCACTTTGGTGACTCTAGATAACCTTGGGCCGATCGCACGCCCCCGTGGCTATACTCATAAGAATGTATTGAAATACTAATGTCTTTTTATTAATATCATTAATGTTATTTAGATTGTAATGAATTGGAACAAATACATTTGTCTAATTGACATATTTATTATTGAGTAAGCACTTTTTTTGCTCCCCATTGGACTAAACTTTTTAGAATCTTGAAACTTATCTGCCGGTTAGGTTACAACAACAGTGGGTTTGAGCATGAGGGCCTGATCTATCTTTATGGAACAAATCTTTTTATTGATTTAATCGGTGGGTGCTGTTACACCTGTACACAGCCATTCGCCTACAACCTCAGGGGCCGGCGGCTAACGGACAATGCAATGAAAATACATGTCTCATTACTATATGCAGTCCAAAATCCGTAGGCAGGCGATGCTCAAAGTTAGACACCTCAAATAGGAAGAACGTAACCATCAAACAGTGCAAGTTAGAACGTGCTGTCCCACCACAGTAAACAAACAGCAATTAAGAAAAACCCACCCTCCCCCCACCCTCCAAAAAGGAAAAAAAGAAGGGGAAAGAGAGGGGAACCGTACGAGGAACTCTAAAAGGTGTGCGGCGACTCGCAGAGCCCGTCACACTCACCCCAAACCCTACTACTCACTCATTTGGGGGCCGCTGAGTCTGAAGAGGAAGGTATGAGTCGCAGCACTTGCAAGAGTTTGGGGCAAGTGACCTCGCGGAGGTCTTTCGATAGCAGTGTTATAAAGGGGGCCCAGAGTTCGGCATATTTCTCGCTCTTGTGATCTTGACTCATTGATAGTCGCTCCATGGCTAGGGTCATCCAAAGCCTATGCAGCCAGGCTGTGTGGTCCGGCACCGTAGTAGTACCCCAGTGGATTAGGATTGCCTGGCGCGCTGCAAGCAATGCTAGTGCCATCTGCCTGCCTCTAAGTGACCGCAGTGGGAAAGTGAGTGGATTTGATAGCCCTAGCAAAGTGTAGGCTGGGAAGCGGGGGATCTCAGTGTCGAATGCAGCGTCGATGTCGTTAAGCACCTGGTCCCAAAACCTCTCTAGACTCGGGCAATGCCAAAGAAGGTGCGAAAGGGAGCCCGTCATGCCACAGCCCCGCCAGCACTCTTCTGTGTGATTCTTGTCCCATTGGTGTATCCTCGCTGGCGTGAGATACCAGTAGGACGCCACCTTAAATGCAGATTCAGCTCCAGCAGTGTTGTATGCCTTAAGGTGAGCCCTATAGTGAATATTGTCCTACTCCTTGTCTGTAAGGACCCGTCCCAGTTCTGCCTCCCATCTGGCCTGACCGCGGGATCGTTTCCCACACGCGCGCGGGGCAAGGAAAGCATAGAGTTCTGAAATGAGGTGTTTATCGTCTGTCTTGTTCGCTATCCATTTCTCGAAAGGGGTAAGCTTACGAGAGACGTGTGGGAGGAGGGCCGGGGATGTAGCCCAATGTCGGAGCTGAAGATAGAAGAACTCGTCCGTCCGGGGGAGGGTGAGGTCCCGACGCACCCGCTCAAATGGAATAATGCCCTCAAGATCAAACAGGTGACCCAAGCGCTTAAAACCAGCCTCCCTCTAGCGCTGGGCAATAGCAGTCCTACACCCCGGGGGGAAATCCGGGTTGTCAACTAATGGCGTCATCGGGGAGGGAAAGGTCGTCAGGCCCTTCGATAGTGCCACCGCGTCCCAAACTTTCATCGTTGCTGCCGTGACTGGAGATGAATAAAGGCCCCAAGAACGGGAGCGGCGGGAGAGCCAAATTTCACGCCAGACATTCGCCCCAGCTACTGCTTGGTCCATAAAGGTCCAGTGCTTCTCAGAGAGTGGGCGATTCCATTCCAGCACGTAGCGAAGGTGCGCAGCCTGGAGGTATCTGTGGACCATCGGCAGATTTACCCCTCCATTGTTTTTGGGACGTGACAGTTGTGCTACAGAGAGGCGTGCCTTCTTATTACCCCAGATAAATTTGTTCATAGCGAGCTGTATGTCGCGCAGGGCTTTAGGCGGCGGGGTCAGCGGGAGGGTCTGGAAGAGGTAGAGTATGCGCGGCAGAATCGTCATTTTGACCGCCGCAATGCGCCCGAACCAAGATAAATTATGTTTAGTCCACCCATCCAGTTCCCTCCTCATCTGGGTCACCAAGGACGAGTAGTTTAGTTCTAGTGTGCGAGGGATCGAGGGGGTCAGGAGGATGCCTAAATAGGGCACAGGATCGTTGGACCAATGCAAAGGGAGGGACTGCCTGAGGGCCTCCGCTTGCGCGTGCGGCAGGGATAGATTAGGACCTGGGACTTGCCAAGGTTGACCTTGAAGCCCGAGAGCCGTCCAAATGATTCAAGTTCGTCGACTAGTGTAGGGAGCGAGGTGAGAGGCTGTGCGAGGGAGAGGATGACATCATCCACGTAAAGGCTAATCTTATGGCTATCTCCTCCAAACCGGAGGCCATGGATGTTAGGGTGGTCGCGAATTTTCTGTGCAAGGGGTTCCATATAAAGTGCAAATAAAAGCGGCGAGAGTGGGCACCCTGCCTCGCGCCCGGGCGATCCCAAAAGAAGACGATGACACCCCATTAACCCTAACAAATGCCCGGTGGGCGCGGTAGATACACTGTACCCATTGGATGAAACGGGGGCCCAGTCCGAAACCACGCGAGACGTCGAAGAGATATGTCCAGCATACTCTGTCTAACGCCTTTTCGGCATCAACAGCGAAGAGTACTGCTGCCTTTTGGGAGCGGTTGACACTATTAGGTGGAGAAGGCGCTTGGTGTTGTCACTGCCTTGACGCGTGGGGATGAATCCCGCCTGGTCTGGGTCGATTAGGCATCCATCAGGGGGTTCAGTCGAGATGCGAGTATTCCCGTGAAAAGCTTCACGTCGACATTGAGCAGCGAAATCGGGCAGTAGGAACTACATTGCCCCGGGTCTTTATTAGGCTTGAGAATTACGGAAATCGCCGCCTCCGACATAGAATCAGTCACTGCCCCACTGTCTAAGAAGGAATTATAAAGGCGGGTTAGGAGGGGTGCTAATTCATGACAAAATGTTTTATAAAACAGGGCAGGAAAGCCGTCGGGACCCGGCGATTTGCCAAGCTTCAGTTGGGAGATGGCTGAAATCACCTCCTCCAACCGGATGGGGTCCTCCAACTGTTCTGCCTGCGCGGTAGGGAGGCGAGTGAAGTTGCTGGACTCCAGGTATTCCCGTGCATCAGGGGGATCATGTGACTCCGCGCTGTAGAGTGATTGGTAGAAGCGGCGGAATTCCTCTACAATCTGAGAATCCAGGTGCACTTCCTCGCCAGTGGGCCGTTTCAGAGAAGAGATATTCCCCGCTACTGCCCTGGCACGCAGTTTCCGTGCTAGCATCTTCCCACACTTGTCACTGCCCAGGTAGAATCTGTGTCGGAGGCGCAGCAATGCAAACTCCGCCTTATCCAGGTCCAAGCGTTTAAGAAGCAGCCGCTTCTTCTCCAGGGATTGCCACACCCTCTGAGCCCCCGTGCGTTTATGTATCGCCTCTAGTTCTGCTACTTCCTTTTCAAGGCCTGAGCGGGCTTCCCTATGTCTCCGATTGTCAGCAGAAGAGATGGCAAGAAATTCTCCGCGGATCACTGCCTTGAGGGCTTCCCAAACGGTAGCCAGGGATGTCTCTCCAGTATCGTTATGTTGGAGATAGTCTAAAAGCTTGGTGCGCACACCTTCCACAATGTGAGGGGAATGTAAGAGGCCTACGCGCAGCAGCCATCTAGCAGGTATACGCTCTACCCCTTCAGGACTCAGGGAAATGGAGATGTGCGTGTGATCTGATACAGAGCGTGTAGCTATTGTGGTGTCGCTGACCCTGGGGAGGAGCGCACAAGAGACCAAAAACATATCCAAGCGTGCATAAGATTTATGTGCTGCAGAATAGTATGTGTAATCTCGGAGATCTGCATGCTGGAGGCGCCATACATCATGAAGGCCATTATCGGCCAACCATTGCTTGCCTTCTGGAGAGAGGGCTCCCACCTGAGAGTATCGCTGCCCCGAGCGGTCCCAGTCATTATCCATGACCCAGTTCAAGTCTCCACCTACCACTAAAGCAGCATCCGGGGAGGACAAACCCTCTGATATATGGCGGCGGAGGAAAGCCTCCTGATGAGCATTGGGTGCATAAATGTTAATTACTGTGAAAATAGTAGACCCCCATTGAATCCGGAGCGCCAGGACCCTACCTCTAAGCTCAAAAAAAGTAGACAGCACCTTACCCTCAAATTTAGCCCCAAGCAGGATGGCTACCCCATTCTTCTTCATTGAATCAGACGACCAGTACTGACGGGGGTAGCGCCGCGCGCGCATGCAGGGAGTATCTTTAGCAAGCAGATGAGTCTCTTGGAAGAGACCGATGTCTCCGTCCGACTGTTCCAGCAGGGAGAGAATCGCTGCGCGTTTTGTAGGGTGGTTGAGGCCCCTCACATTGAGGCTCACGATCTTTAGGTGTCTAGTCATAGCGGGTGGGAGTTAGCCTGCAAAGGGCCATCGTGGGCGAAGGGCGCGAGGCGCGGTGTGTGGGTCAGAGGGAGTGCGGGCCTGCGAGCGAAGGATGGAAGTGCAAAGTCTGGTACAGGAAACACCAAAAAAAAGTCCAACAAATACAAAAAAAGAAAACAACCCGCAGAAATTCAATCCCAAGAAATAACAATAGACTGATGTCCGTCTGAAAGGCAAAGCCTAAAGGGAACATGGCCCTGAGGGAAACCGCAGAGCAGAGTACCTGGAAAACCAAGAGCCGCGGAGAGGCAGTCCGTCAGATCAGGAAAGGTGGTTGTCCCATGTGCCCCTCCGGCTGCGCTCCATGACATCCATCCCCTGTGGTCTATGCTGGAATGCTCATGGGGAACACGAGCGATCTTGGGACTGGGAGAGAGAGGAGAGCACGGCCTCGTGTTCCTTCGCCACCTCCTCCAGGTCCGGGCTTCAAAGAGGCCGACGCCTTCCCGACAGTCTGCCAACGAGGTGGTCGTCGTGGGGCCCAGGCTTTGGGGTCGGCTCCCCGCGTCGAGTCCTCAGCGTTTTCTAACCCCAACAGATCCAGTGCCTCCTGCTGTGAGCGGAATTGTCGTAGCTTCCCCTGGTGTTTAAAGATTATGCGGAAGGGGTGGCCCCATGAATACGGGATTCCATTGTCGTGCAGATAGGAGGTGACCACACGAAATTCTCTCCGTTTGGCCAGAGTGGACGCTGCAAGGTCCTGGAAGAGGGCTGGAGAATGCCCTTGGAACTGTATCGGTTGGACTGCTCGGGCTTTGCGTAGGATCCGCTCTTTGAGCTGAAAGTCGTGCACACACACGAGGATATCGGGCGGGGGTGCTTTCTCTCCTCTAGGCAGGCCCACACGATGAACTCGGTCCATCTGGATTTCTTGCTGACTGTCGTCTCCCAGCACGTGTCGAAAGAGGGCCAAGACGTAGGATCGCATGTTATCTCCTTCCGCTTTCCAGGGCACCGCACGGATGTGGATATTATTCCTCTGTGAACGATTTTCTAGATCTTCTGCATGTGCCTGTAGATCCAAGTTTTGATCCTGCAGCCTCAGCACTTCCTGCTGTAGTTGGTGAAGATCTTCCTCTCGAGTCAGCTCATGTTCCTCAAGGGTGGCCACCCTCTCGCCCACTTCATCTACATCTCGCCTAACTTCCTTGAGATCTGCCGTGAGTTGTCCCTTTAGGTCGAGAATGTCCTCTTTAATGGCGGCAAACAGCTCCATCATAAAGGCTTTCGTGGTCGGGCCATCCGCTCCCTCCAACGATTCCGAATGCCCCGGCGCTCGGGGGCCCGCCTGTGCCGCGTCGGAGCCGCCAGACTGTTTCAGCAGTAGGTCTTTGAGGGTCTTCTCCCTTTTCGCTCGAGCCGCCGCCATGTCGTCGCGATAAGGCCGAGGTGGAAGCCAGGGAAGGGCCGTAGAATTGTAGCTCTGTAAGCGTGTTATGCTCGGGCCCACACCAGCCCTGAGATCGAAGTAGGAGCCCTCCTTCAGGTGCCAATAGGCTGACGATCTGCCTCGCTGTTGCTGGATGATGCAGGGGGGGTTGCACCCAAGCTAGCCTCTCCGCCTCAACACGGCCCGGCGCTGTCCAAGCTAGCCTCTGGGCTGCCAATGCCCTCGCACTCCCCTTGCGAAGTGGCGCGTGGAGAGGCCTATGGCGGTCCAGGTCTTCAGACCGGCGGGGGGATGGGGCATGGGTAGCAATGGGGTCCACTCGTGTAGGGGTGCACGGGTTGCGTGTTGTTCTTCCCCAGGCAGAAATACTCGCCCACTCAGGAGGCACTCAGGGAGCAGTCGTAAACCCTCTATGTCCGGCCCTCGTTGATTGGTCCACGATGGGTGCACCAGGCAACCACTACTTTGTTGGGCGCTACTGCCCGCGTAAAGCCGGTCTGAGCTGTAGTCCAGCCGGGACGTCGAAGGCAGCTTTCGGCGGCAGCTGGAGAAGATATGGGATGCCAGTCCTGCAGTGTGAGCAGACGCCGCTCCGCAGTCAGCGATCCAGGTCGGCGGCGGAGGCCGAGAGGAAAGGAGCGGCGCGCCGCTATGCTCCCGCCCGGCCACGAGAGCTACCGCTGTGATGGCCAGCAGGTGTCAGGCAAAATCATGCGGGGTCACAGGCGGCCTGCAGGCCTCACTCACCGAGTGTCCAGCTGATGGGCACGGCAGTCACCCGGCAGTCCGCATCGTCAGTGGGCGCGAGTCCTAGTGCCAATCTGAATGGTCCGATGACCAGAGTTCTCGCCTGGGTATCGTGGGTGGGGAGCCGGGGTCCCGGGCTCGATGGTCTCTAGCGCGTAGGCCCAACGACAAAATGGCGGGTGCGCAGCAGGCCCTTCCCTGGGAGGAACAGCGCTCGTGTCTCGTGGTGGGTTACAGCCCTCACTCCGGGCAGAGCAGGACGTCCAGTCGTGTGTGCTCACCGGTCCTATGCTGTGAGTCTCAAAGCGCTAAGCACAGCCGGCAGCAGCAAGGAGGCTCCGCCACGGCAGGACGGCAAACAAAATGGCGGGTGACCCACTGATCTACCTTTAACCAGTAATGATTGAACTCCCATTCTTAATCATATTCACAGTGTGCATGTGATGCATGGCCGGCCCGCGGGCCTGCAGGCAGAAAATCCAGGTGGCCGCATCGGAGTGGGAACCGTGACTACTACAGAAGTATTATTAGTAAAATGTCTTGAATGCTATGTGTTCATGTGTCATTGACCATCTAAATGCACAGCAGTGCGCCTTGATCATGCAGCGCTGGGGCAATATCTCACATACAGTCCCAAAAAGACATAGCACATGCCCAATATCACAGAGCTTGTCACATATAGAGCATTGGCTCAGCTTCACATAGCAGACTTCCATGGCACCATATCCTATAGTGTATGCCTCTTATAATTCAAGCCAACAACAAAACTTTGCACCCATAATATCACTGAGGGCGGGTAAATATACGTAGCTCTTAACCTGTGGTATGGGAATGATGGTCTAATGTGGCATGCCTATATAAGAGCAATGAACAGCATGAATGTGTTGATTGCTTGCCTCAATAAAGATGAGGCCTTCAAATGAGGATTGCTTGAAAACTGCTATTCTGTGGTAGAGGGTGCCCAGAACTGTGCAGATACTGATTGGTGAAGTGTGGTTAAAAAGAGAAAACTGGGTAAGCAGTGTTGTGCAAGTGTGTTTGTTTATGTTGCTATGCGGGTATTGACACCCTCACTCTTTTCATGGTACTATAGACAGACAGGAGCTCAGTGGCCCCTCACATGACAACAACTTATAGTGAGTTTCTGAGACAGAAATCATAATAGTTTAATTTTACCATTAACTATAATCAGTGTTTAAGAATCTGCAAGGGTTATTAGGTAATTTCACAATTTAATCAACAGTGGAACATTGTGTCACCCAAATGCAGGAGATATATGTTAAGGGTAAGGAAACTATGGAGACCCATAACTCAATACCTAAGACTTAGAAAACTTTCAGAAAAGGACTAACATCCTTCCCATTCCATTGCAGTACCAGTGGCCAACCTGGAGCATGTATCATTCCCAATCCAAGATGGCACAAAGTTGTTCTTCCAGGTTAAGGTGGAAAGTGAAAGTATAGAACCCTGTGCTACCTAGAACTCTTTGCCTGGTAACTGTGTGCTTTGTTGGGTTTCTCCATTGTTCAACCAGTGTGCACCTGGCTCCCCCTCCATTTGCACCTTTATTGTTTTTGTTGATCCCTTTTGGTGACCATCTGCTTTTCTTTCTGCAGCTGCATCTCAGAAACCTGATGCTACTAATCCCTCCCCCAAGAATTTGAAGGCTCTCCTCACCATCTCCTCTGAGTGCCACAGGAGTTTTAGTCATGTTGTGGGCCTGCAACCTACAGTGGTGAGTACTACACATAGCATAATACATTAAGTACTGTGGATTTCCTTAGATCATTGTATCGAATATGTACACTGTTTCACCATAAGCGGTACAGAGAGAGTGGTGGTATCCGCTCCAGGGTTTCTCCCTTCCTTGACCTTCACCCCTGTTTCTCTGAGAGTTGTACGCATAGTACTTGCTTACAAATAAGAACTTGTACTCAGGCTCAAGGAGAGGCACAGAGTCGGCATCGATATTTCAGGATCCTGACAGAATCTAAAGAAATATAGATTTATACTGAAAGAATTGTCAGTCTCAGTCTCAGGCCTAAAAATCCCACTTGGTCAGTAGGAACAGTCTAGCCTGAACTGCCAGACTACATCCCATGTATACAGTAACACCAGCAACCAAACCCAAGACCCATTTTTGCCTTTATCGGCCTCGTCATTGAGGTGCAGCTCAAGTCTGACTGGAGTGAGAATGGGATCCATAGCTGACCATACCAATCACGCTTAGAGCATTTCTCTTAGAAAAAAAATAGTGATAAGTGGAATGCTTGAAGTAATCGCAGTCACTGGTTCAGAGCCGCATTCCAACCTAATATTTTTTGCCCATTTTGCGACTGCAGATTGATACCAGCCTTATGGAATCCATGCGTGGTCCTGCTCCAATAGGAACAGTACAGTTCAGGCTGCATGTCCAGGTCCCATCGTGAGGGGAACAGAATCAAAACAGAGTGGATTTGGCTTCTTTGGGCCTCATAGCGAGGTGCATTTTCAATCCAGTGCCGCTATGGATCATGCAGCACTGGGCCAAGATCAGAAATGACTGGGCCAAGATCAGAAATAGCTGGGCCCAGATATGACAGAGCTGGGTCAGCATCCCACTGCACAGGCACTATATAGCATGACTGTGGTCCAATATCACACACTGCTGACCTAAGATCACACATCAATGCTTCCAGATTAGACAACACTGGATTAAGATTAAACATTGATGGGCCAAGATTAACCTGCTGGACCAAGCGCAGTCCTTACCTGCTCAATGCCACATAAAGTGGGTCAAGGTCACAAAGCACTGAACCAAGCTCACATAGTGCTGGGCCAAAATCACACAACACCAACGCATCATCATACAGTGCAAGACCAAGATCAGAGATTTCTGGGTTAAACCGCATTGATTATCATCTATCAGATTTGAACTGAAGCTCATGAGAATTAGAAATGATAGTGCAACTTAACCTGTAGGTTTAAATTCAATTGACTGTGTGCATATTGC
Organism: Calotriton arnoldi; assembly: GCA_963921515.1. NCBI lineage: Eukaryota > Metazoa > Chordata > Amphibia > Caudata > Salamandridae > Calotriton > Calotriton arnoldi. The sequence continues at coordinate 524,395 of CAWUFW010003960.1, forward strand.
TTAGGGGCTTAGTGGTACACTAGTAATTAACTGAGAAGGCACGAGGCTAAGATCCCATACTGCTGACACAATGTCACACAGAGGCAAGCTAAGATCACACAGAGGTGGGTAAAATCACACTGCTGACCCAAGTACATGCAGCAATGGCACCAACAAAACGTTTGGCTAATGTCAATGTTCATCTACTATGAAAGAGCGCTGCACAGTATGCAGGGCTCCAAATCAGGCAAAACTGTGCTGAAGTCTCCATGACCGATAAATGATGGTTTAATTTACCACTTTAACTGCAATTTCCTGTGTATTTCAGGTCACAAGAGTAAACTAGTTTAGGATCAACTAAAATGATCTTTCATGCCACATGTGCCGAGTCATTCTGCATCTGCGAGACATTTAAAATAGACTAATACATTTATCATTCTGCGAATTAGTAAAACTGTCGCTATATCATCATGTCCCACCCAAACCCAGCACCATCTTCACCGACAGCCCCGGCTCAATTTCATCAATACCTGCACATTTTCTTTTCTTCAGTTTAAGGCAATACAGAAACCGACCTGTTGCTTCAATTTGACAGCAAACAGGCTTGCCTGCTATGTGTGGGACTAACCCTGATTAGCCAGTACCCTCAGACACAAGCAGGTTAATGGTGTCCTGCTGCATCAGAATGCTTCTCCAAGCGGGAGATGGCTTATCATATATTTAACATATGGCCTCACAGAAGTGCCGGCCTGAACCCAGTTACCCAGATCTTATGCCGCTTATTCACTATTTGGAGGAAGACTACACAGTCAAAAGGGCTAGAGGCAGCCACTGCCTTCCTACCCCTGTCCTCCACTAGGCCTCTTACTTCACTTTTTCCTATGTCCACCAAGAGAGTTAGGGGTGAGTTCACCACAGGTCCTGTCTCAGACACAAAGCATACCAAGCAGACTGCAGAAGTGCCTCGGTCCAAAACTGAATCTTTGCATCCATTTCAAAGGCACCCAGAAGACTGTAGGCTGTAAACACAGCCGTACAGAGCCCCAGCAGAACCACAGCCAGGCCAGAAGTAGGCCATATATAAGGGTTTGTCGGAAGGCAGCTCTTGACACTCAGGATTCTGTGCTACCTGGTCCTAGCATTGCATCCCCCTGCTCTTGTGAGACAAAGTGCATGCAGTTGGACTGGATCATATTATTTTTTAAAGTAACTCCACAGCACAGAACGCATCCGCAGAGGGCAATTGTAGAGTTCTATGTGCATCACTGGAAAGGGGAATCTAATGTTCCCGGGCAGGCTGCTGAGTAAATTTAATCCTTAGATCAAGTATTACATGAACCTGCAGTACGCACAATATCCAGTAGTCAGAGCCCCCCCCCCTCCTAGATTGGGTAGCCATGCCACCAGTATCTCTCAAAAGGAGAGGGGATATTGCATTGGATTCTGTTTAGGGGGCTCTGCCCTTTAAAAAAAATGAACCACCCGTGGTGAGTGAAAATATTTTATAGAAGGGGGGGACAGAGCCCCATTGCAAGAGCCTCAACGAGGCCACGGGGACCCCTTCCCCTAGGGTTCATAAAAAAATAAAGGGGAGTGGGTGCACAGCCCCCTCCCCGAACTTCAAGAAGGCTCTGGGGACCACATCCCTGGGGCCAATATGTAAAATCAAGGTGAGGGGCCATGCGGCCCCCTTCCCTGAGGGCATTCCCCAGGGCGATAATATTTAAAAGAGGAAGGGGGCACAGAGCCCCCCTCCTCAAGTCTTGAAAGACCCCAGGCATCCCTTCCCCTGGGGCCGGCTCACTCACTGCGTCCCGGAAACCCCACCTCAGGACACAGTAGTTTCCCTGATCGTGCGGACACAGAGCACTTGTCTGCTGCCACCGGGTGGGTGCTTTAAAAATGCTCCTGCTGAGTGGGAGTATCCGTTTGTTTCCCTACCCACGGTTTTCAGGGTAGGGAAACTCAGATTGCTCCCGTCTGGTAGGAGCATACAAACCTAGCTGCTCCCGCCATGGTGGGAGCAATGCCAGCTCTGGAGGGACCCAGGATGTTTGCATGCAGGGAGCTAGCAGGGGCTCTAGGGCTCCTCCCGCAGACCCCAACAGAGTATTTTATGGTTGCCCTGGGTGGGCACCAGGGCACACCCACTTAAAGATTTGGGGCCACTAATGTACTGGGGACAGGGGGGCATGCAACCCCCCTCTGTAGTGTTGGGGTTTCTATATTCTGTGGCTCGTGCAGCTGTCAAGTGTGCATTCTGCATCCCTGTTTAGAATGCCAGTCTGTTCTTTGACAGTTGCTTGTTCGACCCACGATCGGATGGCTGCTTTGTTCGTGGGTGGTGTATATCTTTGCAAATAAAGTATTTACTTCTACCTACCTTGTCTGGAATACTTTACAAATTTGGCGACGAGCTGCAACACCACCCTGACGGACCCCGCATTTGAGGATGAGTCTATATCTTCAGGATCCTCATTTTACTGCCTCTGGATCAAGACCTTGCCACGCTACACCCAACGGTGATTTTCGCGTCTTCATGGCACTTTTCTTGTGTGAATAGAGCATTTTAGTGCTGTTTGGCAGTGTTGAATGGCCGTTGCCTCCTCCATTGTGCTCCAACGTCACCACCGCGCGCATTCGTCTCTCAGCATCTGCGGTTGACGTCAGATGTCGTAACCCTGGTTACGACCAACGCTCCTTTGGATTCCACACATCGTAGGCGTGCCTACAACCAACGCTACATTATGCCATCGTGTTACAGCCTGGTCAGCTTTCCAGCATTCCAGTGTCGTTTTACGTCTCACGTTACGTGACGCCATTTTGTTTTTTTTTCTTCGATTATTTCTTCATTTATTGATCCAGGACTTCCTTCGCGTGAACACTGAACTTCATGCTTCTCAGGAACATTAAGCATTTATTTATTCTACATTCCCTTCACGCGTATACTGATTGTCATGCTTCACACGTTCAGTAAGCATTTATTACTCAAGATTTCCTTCACGCAAATGCTGTTTCACACAAAGAGTAAGCACTCCTCTTTTCTCTCTTCCTGTGGAAATTTACAGTGACTTTATTTTTGCCTTTTATAATTTCTCGTCATTCGTCTCTGATCTCAAGTGTATCAAATCTCTTATGGTAATCAAAGGACGTTATTTGTGACTAATATTTTTTAACGTCGTTAAAGATTATTCTATCATCTGAGGGTGAAGAAAGGACGCTGCAAGTATGTACTTTTATTTTTTTTAATTTCTCTTTACCTTGCTACTTCTTTTCAGTGAACTAGTCCCTCTCATTTGCACATCTTCCGCCTTTCCACCATGTGTGCACAAAATTACGCACTCAATCCTCCTCAATTGTTTTGGCCTGAAGGTGGAGTTCCCTGTATGAAGTGAGTTGAATGGAAACCCTTTTTCTTAAACTATATTGAGACTTTAGACGACCAAGGAAAAATGTCTCCTGAGCAAAAAAACAAACATTTTATTTACATTGTATTGGTCCTGAGGGTCTAAAAGCTTTTACTCAAATGTCAAAACCTATTGGTGGTGATCAGGACTCTAATGTTTTTGATTGTGTTATTGCAGATTTTGATAGGCATTTCTCTCCCAAAGTCTGTATCGGTATTGTTAGGTACAAGTTTTTACATAGAAAACAAGAGTCCAATGAGAGTGTTGATGATTACGTGGCTGCCCTTAGAACATTATCTCTTGATTGCCAATTTGGTTCTCTTCAAGAGACCAGATTGTCAAGCATGTCAACGATTCTTCTATCCAAGAGAGGTTATGGGTAAATGGGGATTCAAATTTGCAACATATTTTAGCATTAGTAAGAAAAGCTGAAATGTCTAGCAGAAGTGCCAAGGTAATTCAAGCTGAATCAGTTTCCAAACAAGTTGAAATCGTTAGTAAGGTTAATCCTAGTTCTCAGCCTTTTAAGAATTCTGGTAAAATGGATCACAACCAGATAGGTAAAAATAGAGAAAAGTCTAAAACTCGTTCTAAGGAAATCTTGAAGTGTTTCAGGTGTGATATCCCTTCTCATATTGCCAACAATAAGTTTTGCCCTGCTCTAAAACAAAAGTGTTCCCTATGTGGGTTATTTGGCCATTTTGCAAAGGTTTTCAAAAAGAAAGCCAAACAAAAAGTTAAATGTGTTGAAGATGGTGATTACAGTGATAATGATGCTAATTCTTCTTTTGCTGATGAGAAATGTGTCCTTAATATTAAGGACAAAGTTTCTGAGAATATTTATAATGTTTCCAACAAAAAAAAACCTTTGGGTGATATGATGATTGGAAGGGTGGATATTCAAATGTATGCGGATTCCGGATCTCCCTATTCCATTGCTAATGAAAGTGTTTGGAATTCCTTATTTTCTTCCAAATTAGGTGCTGATCTCGAGGAACCGGATATTTCTTCAGAAGGTTATTCTGGGGAAAGAATTGATTTATTGGGGCTCAGAAATTTAGTTTTCAGATTCAAGAACCGTGAAAGTCTTGGTAAATTGTATGTCTCTAAAAAAGGACCTTCTGTTTTAGGCTGGTTCGACCAGGGCAAACTTGGCATTTTATTAGATCCCAATAGTCCTGAACCCGTAATGGTTCTAGCAGAAAGTGAAGTTACTGGTAAAAACATGCTCAAAAAGTTTCCTAAGGTTTTTAATGAGAAAATTGGTAAGTTAACTGACTTTGTGCATAAAATCATCCTTAAAAAGGATACGTGTCCTAAAATCTTCAAGGCTAGAAATATTCCTATTACTGTCAGGAGGGAGGTGGAAAAAGAATTGAACCATCTAGTGGCTGAGGATATCATTGAGAAAATCGAATCCTCAGAGTGGGTTTCTCCTGTTATAGTCAGGCGTGCAAATGACAATATTCGTTTATGCATTGATTTAAGATATCTTAACAACAATATCCTTGTCGACCAGTTTCCATTACCACGAATTTCTGAGATGCTTTCGTCTGTTAAAGGCGCCAAATTTTTCTCGTCCATTGATCTTTCAGCAGCGTATCACCAAATTGTTTTACATGATGACTGCAAAATGTTAACTGCTTTTATCACCCCTGTTGGCTGCTATCAGTACAAAAGGATGCCTTTTGGACTTGAGTCCGCTGCTGCTGTTTTCCAGCGCCTTATGTATTCTTTATTTGGTCAACTGGAAAATGTCCAATGTTTCCAAGATGACATTCTTTTGTACGGAAAGGATAAAACGGAACATGACTCCATTCTTAACAAAGTTTCAGAGACTTTAGACTCCAGGGGCCTTACTGTAAAATTTTCTAAGTGTAAGTTTGCGGAAACCTCTGTTACTTATTTGGGTCATGTTTTGTGCTCCGACGGTGTTAAACCTAAACCTGAGTTGGTTGAAGCCATACTTTCTGCACCTGCTCCTAAGAGCAAAGATGATGTTCGTTCTTTTCTGGGCCTCACTGAATTTTACGCAAAGTATATAATAAAAAAATCCTGCAGGGTGTACCAAAGCAGGCAACTTTTGAACAATAAGTCCAAATTTCTTTGGTGTTCTGATTGTGAGAGAGAGTTCAAGGATGTCAAATCTGCCATTGCAGAGGCCACTACTTTATCGGGTTTTGATCCCAATCTCCTGAGTGTGCTTTCCACTGATGCCAGTTCGAAAGGCTTGGGTGCTGTTTTATCCCAGATACAAGATGGTGGTGGTGAGGCCATCATTGCATATGCTTCAAGATTTCTTACTTCTGCTGAGGAAAAGTTTTCTGTCATTGAAAAGGAAACTTTAGCCGTTGTTTGGGCTTTGGAACATTTTAGAGCTTGTATCTGGGGTAAATTAGTGTCATATTAGAAGTGACCACAAACCTTTAATCAATCTTCTTACCACTGATGGCATGATCAAAGCTTCTGCACGCATTGCCAGGATGTCTATGCGTCTTTATGATTTTGTTTACAAGATTTTTTATGTTCCGGGCAAAGACAATGTCTCTGCTGATTTTTTGTCCAGGATGCAGTTGAAAATTAAAGAATGTTTCCAATTCTTGGGATGATTTCCATATTGCTCTAGTTCATGATGAAGGCATTCCTTTTATCCGTAAGCAAGTCTGGCTGGAATCCTATTCGGAAGATTCTGTTGTGCAAAGCGTTTTGTCTTTTATTAACAATGGTTGGCCTTGCAAAAGCCTTTTAAGTCCCGACTTGAGGTGTTTTTGGGAAGTGCGCAATGAATTCTCCTCCGCTGGGGGCATTCTTTGGAGAGGGGATAAAGCTGTCCCTCCTTTCAAGCTTAGAGACTCTATTGTCAAGTTGTGTCATGAGGGCCATTGTGAAAACTAAAACTGTCAAGAATGGTTTCTGGTGGCCTGGTTTAGATATTTTTGTGGAACGTATTGTCAGAAATTGTGTGATTTGTGCCAATGCCGACAAATCTCTTAAAAGTTTGCGACCCAACATGTGTACCTCTTGCACTCCCTGTGGTCCTTGGGAAACTATTGCTGTTGATATCATTGGTCCCATTGGCAATGAGTCTAAGTACATTATTTCTTCTTATTGATGTATTTTCTAGGAGGACCATTATCAAGATTGTTGACAAGGTCGATACTGATGCTGTTTTATCTTTTTGGACACCATTTTCACTGAGGAGGGTCTTCCCACTCAGATTATCTCTGACAACGGAGTACAAATTGTTTCTCATAAGGCCCAATTTTTTTTTTTAAAGGCTTGGCCTTAAGCATCGCACTACTTCTTTTTACAACCCCCAGCGGCAATGGCATGATTGAGCGTTTTGATAGGGTGCTCAAAGGTGTTATCCAATCTGTTGCTACTGAGGATAGTAAGTGGGAGTTATGCATTTTTAAAACCATTTGGACTTATCGCACCACTATTAATTACATGACTGGTTGTACCCCTTTCAAAATTATGAGAGGTAGGATTTCCAGAACTAAAATCAGCCCTGCATGGTTGGTTCCTAGCACAGTCTCTGACTTAGACTTGGAGGTTGTTAAACAAAACATCAAGAACACTCATGACAAGTACAAAAGTTCTTTTGACTTCAAAAGAGGTTCTAAGGTCAACACCAACATCGAAATTGGCACGCTTGTCAAGGTTAAGAAACCTTGGAAGGTGAAGAAAGGTATTAGTCAGTTTTTGGTCCCTTTGAGGTCACAAAAGTGTTGAAAAATGCTGTCATGTTAAATGATGGTAAGGTTTGGACTCTCAAACGTATTGCTGTTCTCAAAGGTAACACGGATGTTTATGTTGATTCTACCTCTTGTGTAAAGGGCAATTGTTTGGATGATGTGTATTCTTCTTGTGCCTCATCCTCCAGCATTGTTTCTGCTGAGGTAATACATGATGTACCGTCTACTTTGGGAAAAACAGTCAAAAAGAAAGCTACATGGATGTCGGATTATATTTCTTGAATATTTTGTTTTTTCTCTTTTTTTGTATTTTGGGGGAAGGTGTGTAGTGTTGGGGGTTTCTATATTCTGTGGCTCGTGCAGCTGTCAAGTGTGCATTCTGCATTCCTGTTTAGAATGCGAGTCTTCTCTTTGACAGTTGCTTGTTCGACCCACGATCGGGTGGCTGCTTTGTTTGTGGGTGGTGTATTTCTTTGCAAATAAAGTATTTACTTCTACCTACCTTGTCGGGAATACTTTTCACCCTCCCCTTAAAAAAATAAAGGTCCTAGGGTATGGGCTTCCTGGGTCCCACCGCGGCTCCCCTCATGGACATCATTTGGAGGTAGTCAGAGGTCGCAGCTGAGACCTTTGGCTTGCTCCCCGTTACTCTTAGCACTTTCTTTGCGACCCCTGGCCTCAGAGGAGGCAAAATTCTGCCTCCTCTGAGGCCAGGGGGTCACAAAAAGTAAGTCCCAGGAGTAGAAGAGCATGCTAGAGGTCTCAGCTGTGACCTCCGACTACCTCCAAATGACGTCCATGCCTCCACTCCCTTAATAAAAAAAAAAAGCTCTGGGGAATGGGTCCCTGGGGCCGTAAAGGCTTGGGAAGGGGGCCAATATGCCCCCCCCCTTGAAAAAATAAATGTCCCAGGGGATAGGGTCCCCTGGGCCCACAGTAACTCCACCCCCATTAATTAAAAAAAGGCTCTGAGGATGGGGTCCTTGGAACCGTAATAGCTCGGGGAGTGGGCCACGCATTCCTGCTTAAAAAAATAAAGGATCCAGGGGATAAGTTACCCAGAGCTGTAAAAGCTCGGGGAGAAGACCTGCATGCCCCCCTCCCCTTAAAAAAAGAAAGGCCCCAAGGGCTGGGGACCATGGGGCTTTAAAGGCTCAGGGAGGGGGCTGTACCCCCTTCCCCTTAAAATATAATAAGGCTCTAGGGATGTGGTCTTCGGGGCCTGTACAGGGTATGGGAGGGGGCTGTGCGACCCTCTCCCCTTTAAAAATAATACAGCCCTGGGGGATGGGCTCCCTGGGGCCAGTAAAGACTCAGGAGGGGTGTTGCATGCCACCTCCCCAAGAATTATTTTAAAAAAAGGTGTCCCTGGTGGACACCAAAATTAATCATAAATAAGTGTCAGGATTCGCTTATTTATTATTTATTGAAGGAGTGCCCCATAATGCCCTGCAAGGGCCTTTGTCTTTATACTTTTTTGAACTTGGTGGTGCCCCTAGAATAGGGAGGGGTACCAACAAGCCTATTTTTAATGTTGTGGGGGTGCTGCAAGGAGAACAACAGCGCCCCAGTAACATTGAAAAAAGCAGTAAGTTTTCTGGGTCATTAAATCCATGCCCCTTGTAGAACAAACCATATTTTTTTTAAAGCACTGCTAGATTAAGCTATATGCTTTTCAGCTGAAGTGCAATGTCCTCTTGTGGATGTTTTTCCACTCAGAGACATGTAGGTTTTATATATATATAAAAAAATCATCAGTGCGTTTCTGAATCTTTCTGCTAACATTTTGTCAGCCCAGGAAATGCAATCATAAAAACTATGTTAAAAGAAAGACTCAGACATGTTTTTATTAGAACTTTTTTAAACAATTTTATGATAATCACTATTATTAAACAATTGCATTGTGTGAATTACTGAAATATATATTAGATAAAAAACATTGGTAATTTTAAGGGAAGGATGATTTATCTGCTTTATTTATATTGATATGGTCACCCTTGATAAAGCTAGTAGGCTCAATTTTACCTTTTGATGTTGTGAATCTTTGACAAAGTCAGTAAGTCTAACTGAGTACGGCCAGAACCTGAGAGACTAAATGCACGCTGAGCATGCCAGAAGCCATGCATGGCATGGGGTTGGTTGCTTCCGAGGGGTTGGACACAGGGCCTGGTCATAAGCCAGGTCCTGTGTCCAACCCCAAGCTGCACATGGCCAAAGGCTGTGCGTGGCATTGGGTTGCTTGCCTGTGAGGGGATGGAGGAAGGCCATGCGGCCAACCGCATGCCACGCATGGCCAAAGGCCAGTGCGCAGCTAGGGGTTTGGCCAACAGCGGAGGTGTAGGTTGGATGCAGGCCAGGCCCTGCAGCCAACGCCACGCCATACAAAGCCAAAGGCAGTGCGCGGTTGACTTTACGGATAGTGCTAAAATATTTGTTTAAATAAAAAAAAAACTAAGAAATTCACTGAAAAAAACAAAGGTTAAAGGGACGTTATAGTTAGGTAAAATGTCACTTAAACATACCCATTTAAGATAAGAAGACCACTGAAATCCACCAGTTATAGTTATCTCAAGTAACTATAACTTGTGCGCTAAAGTAACAACTTGCTCCCTCGCCATGCACTGCTTATGACTTCACACATTACATCGCTCATTAAATGTCTATGACATCATTGATAACATAAGTGCAACATTTGAAATGACATCATCGATTACAGACTGTGCATGGCGGGGAGTGAGTTATAGTTACTTTAGGACAAACAGTTGCGTAGGAAGGGGGGTGCGGTGGGTGCGGGCCGCCCCGGGTGTCATCACTGAGGGGGGTGACAAAATGGCAAAAATATGTGTTTTTAAAATAAAAAACATTTTTTGGGGCTCACGACACTTTTTTGAAAAAATAATATTTAAAACGAGTTTAATAACTTCGTCTGACAATTAAACTCAACAAGTCAACATAATACGTATTGAAACTTTTTAGTTCAGTCAACAAACGCAACGAAACACGGCTGAACTTGATGCTGTGTAGTGGAGAGCGTATGGATAAGGAAGGGGAGGGGGTGTTTCTTTCCGCTGAAGTCTGTCTCTGCAGTTTGTACTCGAGCGAGACGTAAACAACTGGTGACTTATCATCCCTCAATCCGCAACCAATCCTATCCGCTGCCGTGCCGGTCAGTCACCCCAAGTCATTCTGTTGAGTTAGTTGTGTATTATTACTGAAGCTTATAAGTGTTGTGCTGTATTTATTTTTGTTAAATTTTTTAGTTCATTGAATCATTGTGATCATCCTCTTCTCTATGAAATTGAGTTTGGTAAGTAACGTAAACGATATGATGCATGCTTTGTTCGTATTTGTACGTTAAGCCGGGGGCGACAAGAAATTTTCCGCACCGGGTACAACCTGATCTTGCTCCGCCACTGAGGACAAAAGTTATAGCTACTTGAGATAGCTTTAACTGGTGAATTTCAGTGTTTTGTTTTTACCTTAAAACGTTATGTGGCACTGTAATTTTCATCTAACTATAAACGTACTTTAACCTTTGTTTTTTCTGTGATTTTAATGTTAAATGAATTTGCTGGTAGTGAAGCCATACACGAACAGTATTTATTCTCCAGTTCATCTAAATGTGCTCGTGTATTGCAATGGCCATACAGGACCTCATTTAGATGCACTGGAGAATAAATACTATTTAATAGCATCTAACGTGTAATACCTGATGGGTAGGAAAACAATAGGTGGGGTCTGATGGCCGCTTGAAAATATGCAATAATTAAGAGGCTCGATTAGATTCAATCAGAAATCGTAGGCCTGTTAACAGCCACTGTTAAATTCAAGAAAAATTCACTGGGATTATTTGAATGTAATTAGCTCACATCTAAAAGTTCTGCACGGACTAATAAAACAAATATGCAGGGCTTTAAGTGGGCCGGGTCTCACCGGGGATGAGCACCGGCAGTTTTTTAAAAGGGGCCTCGAAACCGGTCTCTATTGGGCTCTGTTTTGTGCCCTGGCACTGGAAGTTTTATTCTGGACTGCAGTGACAGCAGGCACATCGATGTGCCGTGCTCACACTGCTCACTTCTCACTAGTGGAGAAGTTACGGCATGACGTCATGCCAGGTGAGCGTTGTAGGGGAAGGGGGATCCTTTAAAGAGTCATTTTCTCTCTGGATTTCCCTTCTCTTTTTGAAACTCAAGAGCAGCAACATTTCCGTGGTGTCACCAGGACTTTAAGTGGAAGCGTTTTCAATATTATATACAAGCCATAGTTGCTGCTTATTTATCTTATGCAACTAACAACCATTGACAAAGCCAATAGTGCTGACTTGTTGTAGGTGTGATGTTACTTGTTCTATCATATATCTGGATGCAATGACAGAAACAGCAAATTACAAAGTCGGGTGGCACACTATGCTAAGCATAAGATTTTTTAGCTTACGTGTTTTAAGCCACGCCCTTAATTACGTTGTCCACGCCCCCTTTGAGAGACCCCACAGTTTTTTCATCCCACTTAAAGCCCTGCAAATATGTATTTAAATCCGGAGGGGGTGCGAATACCTGCAGTATTGTTGACACTATTTCCACTGTTTGCTAAATTCAGTGAAAAAAATGTATTCTTCATAACAAGCATGTGCCTGTGTAGGCTAAGAACAGCCGTCTCGGAGGCCCAGCGCAATCCTGAACACTTCCGGGATTTGCGTCCACTTGCCAAAATGTGAACTTTATCGTAGCCCAAAAAATAGCAATTGACTAATTCTGAGGCCCTAACTAAATGGCTGACTCTCCAGGGGAAGCACATAACAAAAATGTATTTATTATGCGTGCACAGCAGGGTACGCCAATAAATTATAGTACGGGTGAATGGCCTAAGGCTGGTACTCGAAAAAATACCTTCACGGAACATTATTATCTGAATTTAGTACATTAAAGTTTTTCCACAAAGAACATGACTGCAGAGGGTCTTACATTATGTGCTTTTATCAGCACTAGCTTTCAAGCTCTTTCCCGGGGCTTCCTCGGCAATGTTATTTGTGAATCACTCCAAGTGCTTTAATATGAAAGTAAAATGAGAGGAGCATGAATGTTCAGCATTTCAGTCTTTTAATATCGTGTGTATGTTTAATTATTCACTACGTCTAGTCAGATCTGCATTTTTAGCGTAGGCAAGGGAAAAGGGCAAACTGGATGTGCCTCGAGGCCCCCTCCTGCCATCAAAACACATAACACGGTGACTCACTTTCAACCAGAAGCATCACTGGTGGCTGGAGTGAAAAAATATATATATCACGCAGTCTAATTCCCAGCAAATTAAATACACATGTGAACTAAGAGCTTCCAATTAACTGTTTTCAGTCTCACTATGTCTTGAAGGGTGTAATGTGTGGCACTGATGAGGATAAAGGTTAAGTATCATTGTATGGCAGGGCCACTGGAATTATGTGTCAGAGGCGCACCAAATTATGTGGCAGGGTAGACTAAATTATGCGGCAAGAAAAGGCAAATTATGCGGCATAATGCAGAACACTTTTGATAGCATGACTTCATCATTTTGTCATTTTGACAGATGGTAATGCTGCCTGAATATTTCACCTCATTAGTACCAGTTTAACAACCAAATACAGAAATAAGCAACTGTAGGATGACCACCAGTTAATCTTGTGAAGGGCCTTCCATTGCAACATTTTTAGTAACTTTTGATCCGTTTGAGCAAGCAACTACTTTTTTGTTGAAATCTGCAGATTATGCAGCAGATGGTGGATTATTTGGCAACTGCGGCAAATCTATAATTGTTCGAAAAAAGCCCCAGCACCAGAATAGCATAATTACAGTGGCCATGCTGTATAGTTAAATATGGTTGTCTACTTGGAGTCTACAGGCTGGCCAATCACTGGCAATCTGTAGTTTCTTTTTTGGCAGAGAGCAATGCGTCAACATCTGTTTGATCAGTTGCATGAAAACGTGGTGTAGGTGCATTTAAGAGATTATTTTGTGTTTATTGTCTTGTAGAGGGTTTTGTAGTCACCCAGTCACAGGAATGCAGGCAACATACTTCCATTGCCTGGGAAGCTGTCACCTCTCCTATTTAGAGCAAGGCTAAACCAGGGGCATCCAAAATGGATCCCATTTTGCTTTTGTAATTAATATTGTAAGCCACACTATAATGGTGAGCCACGCTTTAATGGTGCACCTCAGAAGACATCCACTCCAGCATTTGCAGAATCTCCTTTCTACACTGGCATCATTTAGCCCATATATTTTTTCACCTTCCTATAATCATGAGGTTACTGCTTAATTCGAGATCAGCCTAAAGTTCTTGAAATTTCCCTAAATACGCACATAGCCAGAATTTTACGTTTCCAAACCCTGAGCTAGGATTTTAGCTGTCCATGCTGAATTGGTAGTCTAGCTGTAGACCTGATTCTAGTGCCTAGAAAAATTACCTAATCTGGCACTATCTCATATGCAAAAAAAAAAAATGTGATTCCTTTCTACAGTTTTGCATTCTCAGATTGCATGCTATGCGAAAAAGCCTCCTCTAATTTCCTATAACCCTGCATGAAAAAATGACCTTGACTTCTCTGCTAGGCTTTTTCCCAGTGCTAAGCCTTTTTTGGCTATTTGGGGTAGTTCGTGCTTAGGCTCCCATAACTTTCTGTCCACATAAGGTATCCACGCCAAATTTGTGTCCTTTCCCCCCCCCCCCCAACATCCTGAGGATTAAAATGGTACCCATGACTCTGAGAAATTAGCCAAAATATGGCTAAATTTGGGGGGTTTCTGGAAAAATGAGAAAAGTGCTGCAGAAGAAAGGGTCTGTGTTTTTTCCCTGCAAATGCTATTGACAAAGTTTCGTGCTAATATTACCATATGCCCAGCTTTCAGGAGCAGGCACACGTTTGTCAGAAAACCACATTTTTTTTACACAGTCTTGGCATTTTACTGAGACTTAGCCTATTTTTCCTTTTTTTTTGTACTTTTAACCTCCTTCGCGTTAGTGGTGGAAATGGGTATGAAACCAATAATAAATCCTGGAAAGCTATACATTTCCAAAAAGTAGACATAATTCTCAATTCAGCAAGGGGTCATTTGTGTAGATCCTTCAAGATTTTCCTATAGAAAGTAACAGTTGAAATAAACAAATATTTAAATTGAATTGAAAAAAACAGTAATTTGTGCCTATGGCAGATTTAGAAAGCAATATACTGTTACATCCTCTGGACCCTTCTGGTTGCAGGGATATATAGGGCATGTAGGTTCAACAAGAACTCGAGGTACCCAGAGACAATAACTGAGTTGCACCTTGCAATGGTTTTTCATAGTGTACCGGGTATCCAGCAATTAATTTGATCAAATGTAAAGAGTGAAAAATAGGTATCAAGGAAATCTATGTATTTCCGAAATGGGAACACGATATGGAGTTTAGAAGCAGTGGTTATTTGCACTTCTTTGAATTTGAGAATACCCATACTTGCACGTGAATTAGAGGGCATATTTCAAAATGACTTCTTTTTTACACACTTACATTTGGAAGGCACAAATGAAGAGAAAGGCTATTGGTAATAAGACTTGTTCTACTATTCTGTGTTCCCCTAAGTCTCCTGATAAAAACGATACCTCACTTGTGTGGGTAGGCCTAGTGCTTGCAACAGGATAAGGCCAAAAACCCAACGTGGACACATCACATTTTTCCACTGATAACTGACCCTTTTTTTGCAATGTGCCTAGCTGTGCATTTTGGGCCGTAGCTCAGCCGGCACCTAGGGAAACCTAGCAAACCTGTACATTTTTAAAAACTAGACACCTAGGGAAATCCCAGATAGGCTGACACTTTTTTTTTTAACCCAGAATCCCTTGCAAACCTCAAACTTTGACTAAAAAAAACACATTTTCCTCACATTTCTGTGATAGAAAGTTCTGGAATCTGCGAAGAGCCACAAACTTCCATCCACCTAGCATTCCCCCATGTCTCTCGATAAAAATGGTACCTCACTTGTGTGGGTAGGCCTAGTGCACGCAACAGGAAATGGCCCAAAACATATTATGGAGACATCAAAATTATCACTCACGAAACAACCTAGTTTTGCAAGGGAGTAACTAACCTGTGTTTTTGGTCCCGGGCTCAGCAGGCATCTAGGAAAACCTACCAAACGCAGACAGTTCTAAAAACTAGACACCCAGGGGAGTCCAGGGAAGTGTGGCTTGCGAGGATCCCACAACATTTTCTTACCCTGAATCCCCTGCAAACTGCAGGTAAAAAAAAATCTAATTTTCCTCACATTTCTGTGTGGGAAAGTTGTGTGATCACCGCGTCGGCACAAATTTCCTACCACCCAGCGTTCCCCCAGGTCTCCCCATAAAAATGCTACCTTACTTGTGTGGGTGGGCCAAGTGCCTGTGACAGGGAAGGGCCCAAAACTTATTATGGATATATCAAAATTATCCATCACAAAACAACCTGGTTTTGCAAGGGGGGTAACCTACGTTTTTGGAACTGGGCTCGGCAGCCATCTAGGGAAACCTACCAAACCCAGACATTTCTAAAAGCTAGATACCCAGGAAAGTTCATGAAGGTGTGACTTGCGTGGATCCTCCAACGTTTTCTTACCCAGGCCTAGCAGAAATGGACTCATTTCAATTTCAATGTAATGACGTCAGTGCGCCATGCACGCCGATCGTCATTACATTGAATTAAAAAAAGCCTCGGGCGGCAGGGGAAGCTCTTCCCCAGCTCCCGAGACTGAAAAACAAAAAAGGAAACCCCTCTGCTGTAAACAGCAAGGGGATTTCCTAGTCGTGTGCAGAGGACAGAATGGTTCCGTCCTCAGCACACAACCACTGTGGCGGAGAACTGAACCGTTCCATCCTCAGCACCGAACTGGTTAATCTTCTGAATTTTGCTTCTCTTTTTTCTTTCTAATGACCCTTTCTTTAATTTCTATGCTATGGTTGCCACTTCTCTCTAAGCAGCGCCTACTGTAACTCACATGCATGTTTGTTTTAATCTCCATTATTGTATTTCTGCTAATTGCCCACAGCTTGTTTTAAAGTTTACAACTTCTCCTTATTGGAAAGAAATACCCTTGCAACCTAACAATGTTTAATCTCCTCTAGCTCATCTACTAATCCCACCACCCATTGCATGAACTCACATACCTTACCCCGCTATTAATTTAAAGTGCCACAAAGTAAATGGAGAAAACACATGGAATGGTTTCCTTGAGAGCACAAGCCTAATTCCAATAACCAACAACAACCAATCACCAGTAACCTTGGGTTACAGAGCAGCGTCCTGCCCAGTGTAAAGTGCTTCTACACCCCACATCAGCGTAGCAAGAGCTATATAAATGCAATTACAATACAATAATGTGCGGTACATACACTACTGAGAACTATGGCTGCACATTTCGTTCATAAAATCCCAGGTATATGTACAAGTTCAAAGTTCTGCAACATATGCATGGAATGCACTGTATTCACAAACACTTGACATACATCTGTGTTTTGTAGCACCACAAGTACAGAGTCTCGGCACCGTGGAGAAGGAATTATAGATTTTATAAAAATATTTTTGAATTCCATTTTGTCTGCTTCACAGAAATTAGACATGGACAGACGTTCCGTCCACCACAACCTATGTAATTGAGGATTTTCTGAGCACAAAATCACACTTACGGCTATTACAGCGAGATCACTCCGGTTTAAATTTGGAAGTGAAGTTAAATGTGAGAAACTTTAAATACATTTGCGGATATGGACACAATTACAAGTGCATGAGAGTTCCTCTCCTATGCAGTGCTGGAAAAGAGGGAGCTCAAGTCAGATCCCAGATAGGGCAATTACTATTGAGCTTGTTCCAGGATATGGGCCAGTCCCAGTGAAATGTTGGGACTGTGTCCCAATGCAATTTGCCGACATCATAACATGTTCAGTGGCGCCTGAACTTTGTGTACTTCAGAACAGCAACCTGCCGGGTGTGAGGAAGGCCTTTTATTTTCAGTTCCAGCTGGGCTAAACACAAATGCTTCACTTACAGGACCATCAGCTCTCTTTTTGTTTAAAGTCTAATCCGGGCTGGGAGTGAGCTGGAGCCTAAAACCTTTGAAGACAAAAAGACAATCATCTTGTCTAGTCAAAAGTGTTTCAGAGATAAATTAGGTTTTAGAATGATCCCCGTTATTCACTTTTTACCCATCCATAATTATATGTATTGGATGGCTGTTAATATCATCTGACAGTTCTTTCAGCTACTACACAGGGGAAAAGGATTAACAGGAGAGCCATACATAAAATGGACTATACTCCCTGTCAAAAATGAAAAAAAAATGGCTTCCTTTTACCCGCCCCAAAGCCCGTTGCTCCTTTTCTCCTCCACCCTACCAAAATCGTGCTTCTCTTTGGAGCAGAGTGCCAGCACTGTACTGTCAGTATGTAAACACGACTGTCAAAGCAGCTTGGAATTCCTTTATGACATAGAAATGATGGAAAACAGATTTTGTTTCCCACTGTTGCTACGTCATATCAGTGCATATTGATATTTAGAATCTGGTATTCATGTTAGTCGCACTCAGCGAGGGCCATACATACCAATGTGTCTATTACTACTTAAAATAATTTTAAGCAACCTTAGAAAAAGGAAATTTTGAAAAAAATAACCAGCAGGTGTATATAGTTTTTTGTATTTAGAATAAATCAATTACAATGAATAGAATCAAGGGAGATAAAGCCATTTGCTAAACCACATTGATTAAACAGCATAAAATAGATCTAAGAAAACCTTTTTGTTGCCTGACACTAAAAAGAAAGTCTAGTTTAGGTAACTTCATAAGAAGGATTCAAATTTGTTGTTTGTTCTAGCATCTGATGCTCCAGGTCAAGAAACTTCATTAATGAACTTCTCTAAGAGTCTATGTGTAAGGTAAAACAGCAGCCTATTGCCTCCTTGATTGTTCATACCTTTGCTTCTTTCAATTTTAGTCTCTGTAAACCTCACGTTTTGGATGCTTGGAGTACATGCTTATAAAAGAGGTAGAAGGAGCCGCTCATTCAATGTTGTAATCGCCAGTCAGATTGCTCAACTGCCAAAGATTTTTGCAAACCGTTTTGCTGATTTAGTGATAATGAGTGCTTTTTGATTTCGCTTAGAGAAAACAGAAGGGTTGTAAGCATATGGCTTTCAGTTTGCATGCAGCTCCTTCGCGCCAGTTCATAACTCACTAAAAATTGTAACAGATGGCCTTCAGATAACAAGGGTCTATGTAACACAAGCAGTAACCCATTGTGTTATCTGCATAAAATACAAATCTGTAGCCAGTGTGTTAGACAAAGAGCTCTGCAGCAGCTGCCTTAAATCGCATAAGAAATTTTAACATGTACACTGGTTGTGAGCAGTTAAGTAATCAAGGCTAGATGTACTACCACATTTGTCCTCATTGCCAATTTCTTTGGGAGAAGATATTTTAAGAAATAAATGTTTAAGTTGACTGTCAGTCTCTGCTCCTCTGACTCTGACCCTTGTGACTCCATCGGTTTTCAGCTCCCACTCCTTTTATTCCAATTTGTGGCATCCAGGATCACTTTTTTCCTGACACTCCCCTGGGAACTTCTGGTCAATGTATCCAGATGTCATGTATGTCATGTATGACTCTGTGAACTGCCTTTGAATAACTTTTTCAAGCCTTCTGCATATTGTTATGTAGAGCTTTTTTCTGAGTGACACATTATTAGTTTGAATTAATCATTTTAATAATGCATACAGTTGTAAGCGATGAACTAAGGATGTTGCACTTGAAACAACTTGATTATTTTGTTTAGAAGTATGATTAATGATGTAGTAAGGTTATGCCACATTTTCAAGTAAGACGCCATTTATTTAAAATGGAGGCAGGTTCTGATGTTCAGCTCGTCTTGCTCCTGTCATACCATCCCCCCCCCAATCAGTGACCCGCTGTAAGTCATCTCTCCCCACAGTTTCCACGAAGCACAGAGTGCTATGAAGGAAGAGGTGAACTGTATTAGACAACGTGTATTGTGAATGAAACTTTCCATTGTGTACCTGATGTATCATTTTGAAGGACTTCCACTGGAAGATCCGATGCAGGAGTGCAAAAGAACTGATTCTATGAGCTAGTGTTTGAGAAATGTTTAGTATTATGTTGTACATTTCAGGAGTGCAGTTAGTGAGGAAGCACGTAGAAGACTTCTCTTTAAGAAATGGGTATTTGTTAACAAATTTTAATAATTATATGTTTCTTTTTGATTTGCCAGTGCGACCTAACCATGATCATACCATGATGAATCTGCAGTTGTATTAATTGTTATGCATAAACTGTGTATAAAAATCCCTGGTTTTGAAGGTCCAGGGGCGATTTCTCATTTACTCTTGAGAGACTGTCCAATTATTTTGATACTTTCGTTTCCTCCCTAAGGATGTTTTCAGTACTCTGTATGAATTTAACAATTAGAATCTAGAGAGATTTAATTGCCTAAATAGGGATTTTACTATGATTTGAGATTCTGTATAGGAGAATTCATGTCAAGTTATGCATTTCCTCTGTATCATTTTTATTAACAATTCTGTAATAAATCTTTTAGCTCTATTTTTGATCAAGAACTCCGTTATTAAATAATCCCAATTTCTATTCTGATTTTTAATCTGCTAAATTAATGCTTGATAGATGGCGAGGGTAGAGTCTTACTGCTAGATCAATGAGAGATCCCCGAGTAGAACTGATTAAGGTAAAAATCGGGGTGCATAAATTATTGGGGTTCAGACGATTATTGGGGTTCGGCTCCGACAGGTCCATCAATGTACTCAACAATCTGCAAAACCACTAGCAGGAATTCATCTTTTTTACATTCATCAGTAAAGCACAAGCTCTATGATCAGAAGTACAACCAATGTGCACTTAGTACTCATGGCAGGGGTTGACTGCTGCCTCCTCAAACCTGCCTACCAAGAGCTGTTGGCCGTTGTGATTGTAGTTACACCTTCTGGGTAATTCTGTGCAGACCATCATAGATGGGGACCTTCACCTGATTCAGAATGTGTTGGTATTTATTGAAGCAGGATTTCCTTGACATGTATAAAGCTACGGCTGTATAAAGATACAGCTTTCCAAATAGGAGAAAGTAACTGACGAGTTTGAAAAATACGAAGAAACCCATTTATAAAGTGCAAGAAATTGGGTTGCTGGTTGACTGGGGTGTCAGCCTTGGTCAAGCAAGAGCCACAATCCCTTGCAGGGTGAACCAAAAAAAGGTACCTAATTTAACCTGTTCTTAACCCTGGGGAGCTTGGCACAAGAAGCAGTCAGGTTAACTAATAGGCAATGTGTAAAGT
Source organism: Calotriton arnoldi (assembly GCA_963921515.1). Classification (NCBI taxonomy): domain Eukaryota; kingdom Metazoa; phylum Chordata; class Amphibia; order Caudata; family Salamandridae; genus Calotriton; species Calotriton arnoldi. The sequence goes on from CAWUFW010003960.1 coordinate 544,814, forward strand.
ATTTAAGCAGTACACCAACATTAATAAAGTGACAACATGACACAAGAAAAATCTACACCAATTTAGAAAAATAGAATACATTTAAATAAATTATTTGACACTGAAACAACAAAACTCCAGCCAGTAGAACCAGAGTAATGATTTTTCAAAGCTTATAGTAAAAACTAGCACCTAAAAGATCAAAGCGTCAACCGCAGACATCTAGTAGCGTGGGACCGGATCAAAGTTGAAAAATATGCCCGACCGCGACTGAGCGTAGATCAGATACATGAAGTGGATTGGGCCCAGTCAGCGCTTACCTTCAGACGTAGAAAACTTTCTGAGAAAAATATTCTGTGAAGGTAAAGTTCAGCGGGGCAAGCCGGCAAGAGCTGACCGAGGAGGGAGCGTTGTCAGATAGAAATCTTCGCTGCTTCTACGACCCACAGCTATGTTCGGACTTAGTCTCTGAAATGGAAGTCAAAACTCTCCAATGGGACGAGGCAGAGGTCTGTAGCTGAAGACAATTCCACGAGGCCAGATACCCCCTTGGCGAAGTATCGCTGAAATGGATTTGTTGCTACAGAGAAGAACGTAATGGGAGAAGCCGTAAAGTCAATCCAACTGGCAATGCACCTTGGGCATATAGGCGAGCAGGTTGGTCCTGGTCTCCTCCTGGTTCTCAGAGTAGTATCTATTTTAAAAAATTCCAAGTCCCTTACTTTTGAATTTTGCCCATCTGGGTACCTTCAGCACCACTTCCAAGGGTCCAGTACTGGTGGGGCACCACTTGGTGGGTCAGGACTCATTCAGGCTGGGTTCAGGTATGGGTCCAAGGTGAAGGGAGCCTTTTGTGTTCCTGAGGCTCAGATGCGGAGGCCAACAAACTAGCCCTTTGGTTCTGGGTTCAAGTTGCACGTCCAGTCCTCTTTCCCCTGGCAAAATGGCAGCCGTGCAGAAAGTTAGCAATTTAGCAAGGCAGCAACAGGTCAGCAGTCCAGCAGAGTGGCAGTCCTTTCTGCAACACAATAGCCATTCTTGCGGGCAGAGTATCCACAGGTCCAGAAGTGTACTGAAGAGTTGGTGTCTGAGGCCCCCATTTTACACACTGGTATCCTTCTGAATAGTGGGAGAAGCTTCTAGACAGTGGCTTTGAATTGGCAAGGAATTTCCTGACTTTACTCGCCTGGCTCCAAGCTGGCTGCAGTGACAATAGGTAGGTGCCAGGTACTTTGGGTAAAGGCAGAGCACTCCCTATTCAGTTGCAAGTGGGGCTGTGCTCAGCTCCTCCCACTCATCCTATTAAGGCACAACAGCCCCTCTATTGTGTGACTGTCTGGGAGGAATTCACAAAGTCTAACTTACAGTTACACCCAGTCATGTAACCCAAGACAGGCTACAGGCACAAAAGTGCTAATGGCAGAAAAATGCCAACTTTCCATAAGTGGCATTTTCAAATTTGCAATCAAAAACCTACCTTTACCATTAAATTGGGTTTTTCATTACAATTCCAAAGACACCAAACATAACATAGCTACCTGCTGCCAATTGGAAATTACAGTTTATTAAATGTAATAAGGAATCCCCAATGTTAACAGTCACCCAGTCACCCAGGCACCCAACAGTCACCCAGGCCCTCGTCACTAGCAGGCTGGACTACGGAAACGCCCTCTACGCAGGAACGACGGCTAAGCTCCTGAGACGGCTGCAACGCATCCAGAACGCCTCTGCACATCTTATCCTCGACATCCCCCGACGCAGCCACATCACACCCCACGAGAGACCTGCACTGGCTCCCTGTCAACAAGAGGATAACCTTCAAGCTCCTCACCCACGCACACAAAGCACTCCACAACTCCGGACCAGCCTACCTCAACAGACGACTCAGCTTCTACACCCACACCCGCCAGCTCCGCTCGACCAGCCTCGCCTCGCCACAGTCCCCGCATCCGGAAAACGACCGCCGGCGGCAGATCCTTCTCCCACCTCGCCGCCAAGACCTGGAACACCCTCCCCACCATCCTCCGACAGACCCAAGACCTACTGGCCTTCAGAAGACTCCTCAAGACCTGGCTCTTCGATCAGTAGCAGCACCACCCCCCTCTTCCCCCAGCGCCTTGAGACCCTCGCGGGTATGTAGTGCGCTTTATAAGTGACATGATTGATTGATTGATTGATTATGGGAGGGGTAGGTCTAGTGAAAAACAAATTTAGGAGGTTTTCACTACCAGGACATGTAAAACTTAGAAGTACTTGTCCAACGTTTTAATTACAGAGCCCCCTCCCTGCCTTATGGGCTACTTAGGGCCTACCTTAGAAGCGACGTATATGTAATAAAAGGGGAGTTTAAGGCTTGGCATGGGAGCTTTAATGCCAAGTCAACATGGCAGTTTAAAACTGCATTCAGACTACAGTGGAAGGCCTGAGGCATGTTTTAAGATGCTACTTAAGTGGGTGGCACAATAAGTGCTTTAGGCCCACTGCAGCATTTAATTTACAGGCTCTGGGTATAAGGTATTCCACTCTACAAGGGACTTACAAGTAAATAAAATATGTCAATTGGGTATAAGCCAATTTAACCATGATTTAGAGGAGAGAGCACAAACACTTTAGCACTGGTTAACAGTGTTAAGTGCACAGAGTCCTAAGGCAAACAACAATAAGTTCAGCAAAATGGTGGAGGACAGGTAAAATGCTTGGAGGACCACCACCTTAAGGCTGACAGGTCTAATAGAAAGTAAATATCCTGACAATAAATTCATCCAGGCCATTACTGACAAATACAAAGTGTCTCAAACATCCACTGTGCCAGAAGAGAATACTGTAAGAACATAAAAGCCATAGCTAAAAACTAACTAAGGTAGAGCAGCATTACCAGGGAGGGTGTGCGATTGCAGCGCTGTCTGAAGGGGAGGGGGGGGGGGGGGAAGGGTTAATGTGCCGCTTCCATTTTGACCATTTACAAAAGGTACTGAGTGGCGGCCACTGTGGAGAAGCTTATGGAAGATGGATACGTACTATATTTGGTAGGCACATAATTAGGAAAGCACAGCAACAAATAACCAATGTTAATCGTCTTATCTCCTGCGCATATCCAGGGAAGTCTCGTCTTCTGAAAGCATGGGCATATAGCAGTGAATCACAATATACTGCATGGCAATGCTGAGGCATCCCCTTGTTGAGTAATAGACAGCCATTTCGTGCTATGTCTGGATCACTGGGGCGCCGGGTGTTTCGCTTTAGAAGTTGTACCACAGCAGCCGTACTAAACATGCAGCAGAGAAGAACAGAGCAACTCCGTAAATCACCAATCTGCGTGCCATGCTGCAAAAACATATTTAAAAATCCTAAGTTAAATTAAATGATATCTTGCAAAAATAAATGTTCGGGGGGGGGTGGGTTCATCTATATGTGCATTATATAAGTAGCTGAGATAATCACTCCATTATGCAGTCAATAAGGGTTTAAAATAAAAATGTTTGCTTTGCTTTAAACAACTCTCAAGATCAAGAACAATCAGGTACTGCGCAATCAAGAAACATAAATTAAGTTTATGTACTGCTAGTTATAAACGCACCTGCTGAGACTTAGAAGGAATCCTTAAAGCGCTGCACGCAATTTATTTTATATTTGGAGACAACCTGGTAGCAAGCTCAAATCCCCATTTATAATTCCCTTCTTTATGCAGTGTGGAGCTTTCGTCCCATAAGGCACCCTTATATAGTTTGATAAACAAATAACCAAATGTATAACTTTTGGCCGTTCTGCTTTCAAAGCCCTGCCAAATGTGAGGGAAGCAAAGGATGATGGAGCAGCCAGCACTGCCTTATCCTACCTAGCAGTAGGACCAAGATGGCAGAACAAACGAATGGTACCTAAGTACTGGGATAAAGAAAGAAGAATGAGTGTGATGAAATTTACCAGTAAGTTACCCACTCTTTACACACAGACGAATTACATGTGTAAGCCAAATCATAAAAAAGAAAAATGCTTTATTACCTCTTGTTAGATCATGTCCGCACATGGTTCACATCAACAGTTTTTAAAACACAAGAACATTAATTTAATGATTAACAATTCCAGTTTCAAGGAGATTACATTAATAAGCTTTTGGATGCAAAAGTTTGGTTAACATTTTTTCATGGTTATTATTACTACACGTCAACAAACGAAGCGAAAGCCAGATCAATCAGAGCTATACCCATTGGGGGATGGATCAGTTATCCATGGATTGGTTTCTGGGTCTCCTGTGTGTATGTTCAAGGTGTAGCAAACATATAACAAAAATATTAGGTAAGTCCTCAAACACCTGCCCAGGTGTCCTGCTTCATGCTTGAGCTCCCTTATTTGCCAAGAATAATTATAATGGTGAATGGGCTTCCAATATTAAACAAAGCACGTTGGAACATTTTTAATCATCTCCTTGGTACCTAGGCAATAGAATACTTTTTGAGATTTTTAAATTAGACTCTTAGGAACCCTATTCTCCTCTTATCCTACAGAGAGATCCAAAGTGTTTTCTTTAATATATGCCGCTTAAGCCCATTTGCCATCATAATCATTCTTGGTGAATGAGGAAGTCCGAGGATGAAGAATGACACCTGGGCAGGGATGCTAGGGCTTAACTAACAGTTCTGCGATATCTTCCCCTCACCTTGAGTATACACACAAACTGTACCAAATAAATGGATAAATGATCCTCCTCTGGGTTTAGGACTGATTGATCGAACTTTTGCTTCTTTATTTTTTGGTTGTGTGTCGGGAGGCGCGAATCCCGGAACGGTGATCTCTTTAGCTCCTCCCCTCATAATCGCTGAGGGTTTTTGGCTTATAGTAAAAATACATGTCTGCATTTTAGAGTGGCTGAAGGTCAAAATGGATCCAACAGTTAGTATAAATATTCCATAAACATATTAGTCTATAGGCGACGGATAAAAAAAACCCTCGTAAGAGTCAAGCATCTGATAGTGAAACATCCAAATGAGAACACAGAGAGTTTAGTATTAGTACTGTCTGTGGTAATAGAAACAAGTCACTACAAGCTAAGGAGTTAGAGGGCTCTCAAATTCTATAAAGCCCATCTTGGTGATCTCTGATGGCATAGATATTTTTCTTCATCGTGAAAAGGCTCCTTATTTTATTCCACTATTTTCTCAAAAATTGGAGAATCAATCTTCCACAGGTAAGCAATTGTTGGCTTTGCTGCAATCAAAATTGTGAAATGAGGCACCATATTGTGGAATTTAGGGAAAATTCATGATATGGTCATTCTCTTTCAGCAGGAGATTAGGAATGCGGGAGTGAACACTAAGACAAGTTACAGGTAGGCTCAACAAGGGCATAAGCTCTTCCCAAAATGCCTGAGTGACTCTGCAGTCCCAGCACACATTGAAGAGAGAGTGCTTATTTGTCCACAGGTCCTTCAATTACTAAAATGTCCCCAGAAATAGGAATGCTAAACAACATGGAATGTTATACCATAAATAAGAGGTTTTGTTGGCGTTCTCCTTTGCAATCTGTTGAGAGGCATATCAGAGTCAACATTTTGAAAACCATAAAGTCCAGGGATATTTGACCAGGCACTTGATTCTTTAAACAAAGAAGAAGGTCTGGCTTCCCACGCCAAATTTTGTGTAGATTTCTTAAGAAAAAACTTCACATCATACTCCAATACCATGCTTGGTTCTCTTTGTGAAATCTGATGAGGTCCGATTTTTGTTTCCTAGGGTGACTATCACACCAATATGTTTAGAGTGTAGGTAGCAATTAAATTAGATAAGCTCCCTGAAAAACAGAAACCATGTCAGCTAAGCTGCTCTCTACTTTTATGTGAAGGCGCCGCATATACGCAACTCTCATACTCTGTTGCATGACAAAACACTCTGTGGATCAGTGAAGTGAACCCCAGACCCTGTGCTTAGAACACTGTCAAGGGTCTGGATAAAGGCATACAGATAGATATGTAATAAGTGAAAGTAGAAAACTTGTATCAGTGCTTAATTTGAGCCGGTGGTTTACGGCACTCGGCACCGGCGCTTAAATGTCAACACTGGCGCTTGTGACATTCTGTCACAAGGTGGCCCTATCTCACTAAGAGATGACCATAACAACAGTTAATTATTAATTCAATATACATTAAAATGACTATTACCTGCCGCCCGAGCCATTCTTATAGCTTCAGGGGCCTGAAATACTCTGAATTGTCACGCTTGAAGGAGTGTGATAGTTAATAGTTGTGTAAGTACTGTCATTGGAGGCATAGCAGGGCAATGTGTGGTGCAAGCTGCAGTGGCCTCCTGACGAGAGCCCTGGCACTTATGTTTTTTACAAATAAAGCACTGGCTTGTATGCACAGATTTCAAATATTATTCATCTTTTTCAAAACCAGCTGGATTAGTACAGTTTCAATGAAAGTTGAATACATTAAAACTCACCTACTGAGATCTAGAAACAGATGAGAACACAGGAGGATTACTGTGGAGCTTGTCTCAAGATCTGCAATGCGTAGTGCTGTACGGCTGATTTTTAGCTTGAGTCTACTTCCTAGGGACATTCATTGGGCTTAGATGTGGATCATTGTTTGGTCTGCACTGTAAGTACATTTTCCCCATTGTTACCTACAGCGTATTTATGTCTGACTACTGTTATAGTAGACCTGCTTGTTTCTTGTTCGAAAAAAAGGATGCAATGCTAAAGTAAGTGCTGTGACAGACATATTTCTTCACACTGATAAAATTCACTTTCCAGCTTCTTCAAGGCCCATGAGAGAGGGATGGAGGGGAAGAATCTAGAAGCTGAGAGCAATCCTTTGAAAGCTGCCCATGGTCTGTCTACATAAGCTCACCATTGAAGGCTTACCTACTCTTGCGTCTCTAGTGGCATACTCCCTAAACAGATGGGCGATCTTCAAGCCTACATTACAGTACAGATGAACAGCACTTCCCCATCCTTCAGAAGCTGCCTGACCAGACTTTCATTGTTGAGGCAAGAAAGCTGTGTCTCCCAGAGTTCTATTTCAATCACACAGCCCAACCTTCACTGGTAATGCATAAAGTGTATACAATACACAAAACTGAGCTGCTTACTACTAGGCAAGACTACTATCGCTCTGCAACAACATTAGGAAGTCTACTCTATACAAGCTGAGACCTAATGATCAGCGGCCGGTATTTCTTTTTACACACACACTGTCAACACCCAACAACTTGCACAAAAATGAAGATGAGGCACCTCACAAGTCCCACGCAGGTACTAGAAAACCTTCAAATTTCTGGTCAGTGCGTGCCATTCCGGGGCTCGGGCACCACATTCAATACAGCCTGTCGCTGAACCACACAGCGTGACAGACTGTTTATGTGATAAATTCCTACAACCACTTTTCCTATTAGGAAGAAAACATTGGCAAAGCCAAAGGGCCAGTCTTGGCAAGCTGGCACAGTGGTTATTTTTTATTCTTGCAATTGTTTGCCACAAAAATAAAAAGGAAAAAAAAGTTGCTGCTTCCTAAAAGTAACAGTTACATGCTTGCTATAAAAAATTTACATTTAAAAGAAAATTTACCATTGTATACAAGTTTAATAGAATATTAAAAGTGTTTCTTAGCAAGCAGGTGTATTTAGATATACATACTTTTAGCTATAATGCACATCACATGAAAATATAATTTTTATTAGTGCCAAGAAAAGGCTTTGAATTACTGTAACCCGAAGACATAGTTCAAAGACACAAACATGACTAGAAAAAAACAAAAATGAATAAATGAATGGTAAGAAAAAGAAATGATTGGCAGAGTAAAGTATAGGCCTACTAGCTCTGGCACTGAAGTTCACTGCTTTTTAGGCATTTGTGCAGGGATTAACACATTATCCTGCTGATGATCCGGTTTCTTTGTCATATACTTAATAACTGCACCGTCTGTCCTGAAAAAGCGGATGACTGACCTTAAAATGCAGGTCCAACACATTCTCACGTACCCGCAGTGGGACCAGGAAGGGTTTATCCCCTCAGGAGGGCACTCACTTGTCCTTCCACAATTAAAAAACACTAAGTGATTTTCGAATGAGGTACACATATGATTGAGAAGTTAAGCGATGAGTACTGAAAGGCAATTTTTCTCTTCCACTTTTAAGTCACATGGCCTCGCCCTCTTATTTTTGCTCCCAAAAACGTAGCATGAAAGACATTTGTGGGAAAATTTGTCCCACAGCATAGGCACCACAAATAAATACTCAATTTTCCAAATTCAATTAATCAGGGATAAAAAAACAGCAAAAATACAATGTGTTTAAAAATTAATTGAGAAAAATATTTATTGTTAGGATTTTTCTTTAAATTGTATGGAGCTGTATATTTGCATCTAGTACTGCAGCTATGCGGTTTTTATCTGATTTTATTGCATTGATTTATTTATTTTTAAAACACACTTTAAAGTATTACTACCTTAAAAAAATGAAACATACAAATGCTGCAGAACAAAATGTGCTGGTATCGGAAGGCCCTCTTGCTACTGATAGAACAAATAGTTCATGTTGATTTTCATTGAACACGCTTCTCTTTAAGGAAACCTTTTTCACAGTGGTAATGTGCTGAACTTTCAGGTAAGCACAGTGCAGGGAGCACTTATTAGCTGTAAAAGTATTAGAAAAGGCAGCGAAGATGATGCACAGGTGGGCAGACCCTGCTTGGTGCAGACAGTGCCCACGCTGTGCCGCTTTCCACTGAGTACAAACAGCTCTGACCTGAACAGACCGCTGTGGGTCTTCAGTCACTTACTCACACGATGCTAACAAGCACTGCTCGAGGGCCCACTTTCTTAAAACCCAAAAACTTCAAATTGCCCTACATTACTGAAGGGAAATATAAATGTTTCAAGAGACGCGTGAGTGACTATAGACGTGATGCCTTAAGACAGGTAATGTCTAGGCCGCGGGCAGTCAAAGAACCGGCAAAGTGGAGATCTGACAACACCTCTCCTGTGCAAAAAAACAAATCAAAATCCGGCGACACATGATCTCTAACAAAATACTTTAAAACGTTTGGAAAAGAAGACCTAACTTTTTTTTTATTCAAGCTATATAACACACATATTACTTTTGGCCTTGCACGCAAGAATTGCAACCAGAGCAGAATGAATGCGCGAACAGTCTTTTTTTCTATAAACCTTAAGCCTTAAGGGATGGAATTTAAATTAAACCGCAGGGGTGCAGCAAGGGTGCCATGGGCCATAATGCAAAACAGGAAGATGGCCCCAGCACCGTGGATGGGTAGTAAAAGACTGCCATATTTGGGTGCAAGGGTCCGACATACTCCTGGACCGGAGGGCTGCTGCACTTTGTACACTATGAATCGCTCTCCCATTATTTAAGCAAAACTGGTACAGGTGACTGGCACTCGTCTCTGCCCACCTCTGAAAGTGTGACTCAGCTCCAGTGGTGAAATGCATATGTAAAAGCAACATGATGCAAGTACCCCTGAGTGTAGCTACCAACAGTGCAGTGGGGGCAGTGACACCAGGACCCAGGTGCATGACGGGCCCTCTGTATCGAATCATGGCTCTCATTCACTACCTAGTCTGAGGGTGAGGCGGCCTATCTCTCTTGCCGAGTTTTAGAGCCCATATTACCAATACTACTTCACCAAACCTACCAGGCTAACATCATGCAAGATGTGGTAGAAAGTTCTCCATGGGTTTCACGAAGAGCGCTACATCCATGTGACAGACGATACTGCGAAATATCACTTTTTTACAATTTCATTACTACTTAAAAAAAAACACAAAAATTAAAAATTATGGGAAGCCTAGTTATGATTAGGAACAAACCACATTCCGAGCCCAATGGGGAAGCAGACAGGCTGCTCTGGTACAAAGACCATTTTTTTTAATTAAATGCTGGAATTTATAAAAATGTATTCGTTAGGCAGGGGTGGTTTATAGATACTATCTTCATACTGACTCGTGTAAACTGCCTATGGAGTTGCCCGCTTTCAGGGCCGGACAGGCCTTTTATTCCCCCAGGCATTTCCCCAGTGGGCTGGATCGCTTGAAGCCCAGGGCCACTCCTGGTGCCTCACTTTCCCCATTTCTCAGCAGCAAGCACCAGAGGCTTCAAGAGAGATATAGACGGAGGTAGTGGGAAGGTAGAGAGACAGCGATCAGACAGGGAGAAAAGAGACAGGAGAGGAGGAGAGAGAGACAATGGATGGCTAGAAATTGAAAGATTGGGCGAAGAGACTAAGCTGGTTGGAGCATTGTCATGGCTGCCTTTGGTTCCCCTTTCCATTTTAACCACTTTAATCAATAGAATGTACTATTGTTAAAATATTTTTAGTTTTTATGCGTTTTGTATCAATTTTTATAACATAACCATTTCATTGTCTTGTGATAATTTTTGGCCGTAAATTGTAATTTGTAAAGCGTACAGGGGCATTTAACCATTGTTCGCGCTATGTAGCTCTGCTAAAAAAAAAGGTCAGTGTTACTTTAGGTTTATGCCCCCCCCCCCCACTAAGTACAAACTTGAGAAAAAAATCTAATTCTTAAAAATTGCAATTGAAGAGATTCGAAAGCCATAAGTGTAAACATACTTATTTTGCTGCTTAAACCGGGCTCGGTGTTTTGCCAAGGACAGTTTAGCCTTTCCGATATCCCAAGATCACCTGGTTTACTCAATATAAATTGGTATGAAAAGGCCCCTTCTCCATCCCACTGACACGTTGCTCCCTTTCTTTGAAATGTAATTGGAGGATAAATGCTGCAAAAGTGTATGATTCGGAAAAATGGCAGGTTTCATACCCATTTACCTCAGCCCACAACGCTGGGCCGTCCTTTCTATCAATGTCTGGAAAGGCAGCGGAGAGAGATTTTTTTCGTCACCTGATTTCGCACATTTATTTGTGTAATGTTTAGTTTTCAACAGGATGTCGCGTTCTCCGTTCCATGTTTTTAGACCTAAATCAGAGCACACCCTCACCCCCTTCCCCCCTACTATGTGCGAGCGACAAATGGGGGCAGGAAGCTCCCGTGTACGGAGGCCTGGAGGGCCTAGACGAGGCGAAGCCGGTGACCGCGCCGCAGTTTGCAAGACGATCTGCCACGTGCCGGGAATTGGGCATCGAGGCCGAGAGTGCATTCGCCATTAGATAAATGGTTTAATTATATCATAAGTACAGTCTACCGTATCGAATGTTCATGACCGGTGGCATAATCCAATACACGAGAGCAGCCGGCCTGCTTGATTACCTTTCACGGAAAACACAACGGGCATTTGTTGTTCCCTTTCTTTTTATCTAATGATACTAACGCGACAAACAAACAAATGGCACATCAAACTAAAGGAGCATCGGCGCAAGCCCTCTTACGTGATGACGCATAGTATTTGGTGTGTTTAACAAAGCTTGGGGACAACAGGTCTTCAGAGCAGACTGAATTGAAATGCTTTTTTCTTTCTGGTGTACAGGCCCAGAGAACCTTCCTTCATATATCCTCAATCTATGCCCACCGCCAAGCAGGCTGTGTTCTATACCCAATAAGTTTATTTGCAGCCCCTATCTCACTAGAGTAAAAATCAAGGAAACTCAACCCAGGCTCTGGAACGTGGGTAGAAACATCAACTTGGGTAAATATTCTCAATTACGCTTGTCCTCACTGATGTGGCACTATTGGTTCACCCACAATAGGAGGTAACAATTCTCTCACCACCCCATCTAAGGTACGGGTACCTCATCTCCTTCTGAGTGGCAGTGATTTTCCGCAAAAGTTCCCTACAACTACACTGGGTACCCTACAGTAAGCAAAGAAGTGCAATTCATTATGGAAGGAGTTGGGGGTATATATTTCTATTGTAATTCGAAATTTAACTTGTATAGCAAATACTACCCCTGACAATTGTCTCTTGAGCACACCACAGTGTGAATGACTCCCAGCTGGGAGGCAAAATTCAATTGGCAGTGGCTGACGGCCTATGTTTGTGAGTAGGATTGCATCAGTGGCCAGAAAACCTCCAATGTGGTTGGTTGCCTCTTGGGGCAGTGTCTGCTTAAAGATTTCGAGGGCCCCAGGCAAGATATATTTTAGTTGCCCTGATCAAAATAAATTTTTATTTACCCATTTACTGCTATTCACTGGCGTAGCAAGGGGGGGGCGGAGGGGGCGGTGAGCCCCGGGCGGCACGAGTTTTGGGGGCGGTGGCTAAAATCATCGCCAGCAAACCCCCTCCCCCCCCCCGCTCTTCAGCGCGCGGCAGAAGGCAGGGACCGCCACGGGCGGCAGAGTGCCTAGCTACGCCACTGCTGCTATTTGAAGTCTTTTAATGCCAAACAATACTGAATATAGTTTACCATTTCAGAAACAGGATCTCACAAAAATTGTTGAAATCTGTCTTGTCCAGTGCCCCAAAATTCCTTAAGATGACACTGGGTAGAGAGAGACAGAGTCATAAGTAAAGGTAGGCTGAGAAAGGGAGACAGGTTGTGATAGAGAAACCAAAGAGTCCGAGGTAAAATAGAGAGAAAGTTCACCTTTTCAGGGGGGACCTTGGAAGGCTGCCAATTGACCAATTGCCCACTTTGTCCATGCTTAAAAAGTAGCTGTCTTCTGGTGAATCACTGCACGTAACCCACTTACTGCCCAGAAAGACAAATGCAAGTCCAATATTTCTACTTCTGCCCCCAAAGATGACTGCATCAATTATTTAACAACTACAACGGTTCACAGAGGTATCACTAGAAAAGATTTGTGGCTTATCCCAAAGTAGAATCAATCTCAATTGAAAACAAAATAAATCAAAATCCTCTGTAGCATCTCACACAAATATATTTTTAACGTACATTAATACAGTTGATTAATATAGCCAAGGTGCTCAGTGTTCCAGTAATCACCAAGTGATATGAAGTGCAATACAAGTATGTACACAAAAGAATTGAAGACCTCTGAGGACAGTCAGTGTGCAAGAAATATCTTAGACCATGCAGATAACATACTTGTCAAAATTCATCATACTATCCAGCATAATTATTGTGCTAAAGTTCTTGTAGCTGAACAACACTGACTGCAGTAGAACAGTGCCTATTCTCTGGATTGACACATGGAAGCCATTCCTCTATAGTTTGTCAGTGACACTGTCCCAGAATCAGAATTATCCTGGTGACTCACAGGAATTAAGACCACGGTCATCGTGATTTCTTGCCAACCATCTTTTTAGTATCAATAATTTTCTTCTCACCTGCATATAGACAAATACGTTGGTCTCACATGTTGCAGTGTGAATCGTTGGTACCCTTTTTCAGGGACTCTCCAACAGAACCGCGGAGGCTGGCATGTTCTAGCTTTATTGTCCTGATGATGATCCTAGGAATTATACAAGATGGAGTCGAAATGCCATTGACATGGATTTCATAAAATGAAAACTTTTGACAATTTATCAAAAGGTTAAAGTAATGTTATAGTTATGTGACAATATTAGTGACAACGTAACGTAACATTTTAAACATACAAAACCACTGAAATTCACAAGTTATAGTTATCAGAAGTAACTATAACTCACACCCGCGGCATGCACTGCTAATTACCCTCGATATTATATCACTCATGACATCTTCTTTGACATTATTGAGAATATCACTGCAACGTTTGCAATGCAATTATTGATGAGAAAACTGCATGGCGGTGGCACTAGTTATTGTCACTTGAGATAACTATAACTTGTGAATTTCAGGGGTTTTGTACGTTTAAAAAATTACCTTGTCACTAAAATTCTCACCTAACTATAACATTACTCTAACCTTAGGTTCTAGGGTTTTTTAACGTAAAGTAATATATTGTTTACATACGTAAAGTCAATTCTCCAAAGGCAGCCAACCCCACACCGTGCATGGCCTTTGGAGTTGGTCTGCAGCCAGGCCCTGCATCTAACCCATTAGTGCAGCCCCCCTCCCCAAGCCACTTCGAGCCCCAACAACCCCATCCCAGAGGTTTTTTTTGTGTGGTTTTTTTTTAAAGGGGAGGGGGTGCACGACTCCCCTCTACAAGCCACTTTGGGCCCAGGGGGCCAAAAGATATTTGTAAAAGGAAGGGGGCATGTGGATCCCCTCTTCGAGCCACAAGGGGCTCCGGGGACCCAACCCTCAGGGCCTTTAGGAAAATGGGTGCACGTGCCCCCCCCTCCTGAAGCCAATAGTGGCCTCAGGTCCCTATTACCCGGGCCATTACTTAAAAATAGGGGGGGGGGGGCTCGCAATCCTTTCCCAGAGCCTTTAGAGGCCCCTGGGACCCCATTCCCTGGTGTCAATTTCCATTAAAAAAAGGGGAGGGGGCAGCACAGCTCCCTCTCAGAGCCTTAATAGACCCCTCGGACCCCATCCCCTGGGGTCGAATGTCATAAAAAAGGGGAGGGTGTCACGCAGCCCCTCCTCCCTGAGCCGTGTTAGGCCCCGGGGAACCCATCCGCCAGGGCCAAACTTCATTAAAAAGGAGAGGGGGGGCCCACTCTGCCCCCTCCCAAAGTCTTAATAAGCCCCGGGGACAACCATCCCTTGGAGCCAAACACGATTATAAAGAGAGGGGGCCACGCAGCCCCCCCCCCCCCCAAGCCTCAATAGGCATAGACCCCATTTGCCAGGGCTGATTGTCATAATAAAGGGAAGGGGGCTACGCGCCCCCCTCCCCAGGACTATTGTGGCCATGGGTACCCTATCTCAAGGGGCCTGTTCAAATTATAGGTAGCACCAAGTTGTGAGCTACGGGGCTGCCCCAGGGCCCCTGCGGGCCAAGTCTGCTCCATGCATACTGTGGAAGCCGGCATTGCTCCCCCATGCGAGAGCAGCTATCTCTACATGCTCCCGCCTGTAGGAGCAATCTGTGTTTCCCTGCCCACAGGAGTGCAGGCAGCGAAACAGAACTCTGCTCCCACCAGGTAAGAGCACTTTTATAGCTCTTGCCAAGTGAGAGAAGACATGCCTTCCCTGCCCGCACTTCTGCGGGCAGAGAAGGCATGTTTACTCCCACCCGGAGGGAGATTTAAAAATGCTCCCACCGGGCAGGAGCAAACAGATGTTTCCCTGCCCACATTGACGTGGGCAGAGAACCTACTGTGTCCCGGGGGTAGGCTCCCTGGGACACAGCCTCTGACCCGGCCCTGGGGGATGGGTTCTCCAGTGCCTTTTAAGGCTCGGGGAGGGCGGACGTCGCCCCCTCCTCTGATATTATACTTTGGCCCTGGGGATGGGGTCCACAGGTCCTCACAAAGGCTCGGGAGGGGGGGGGCACACACCCCCTTTGTTAGGACTCAAGACTGAGTCCCGAGTCCTGGGATGGCTGGCATCACATTATTGTTGATGTGGTGGCAGCCAATCAGATCTCTCCATGAGATCTGTAGGGTCCTTTTTTTTTTTTTAACGATTCTTTTTATTGAAATAAATGATGACATCTTATCAACCATTTTTCACAATAATGTCCAGAGATTAATACTTAACACTGAATCATGATTCAAAACGTCCTTTGTCATCTCTTACATATGTTGCTACAACTCCTATCCTATACTGCTAATCTCCGATCATGGTGGGGAGCTGGGCTGTCAGATTGTAGGGTCCTTTCTTAAGGGTTCGGTGTGTAACCCAACATCCATTACTTATATTGACTGGGAAGGGGCCTTCAGTGAAGTGGAGACTTTGTAACCTTTCTCCCATTAGCATTCCCAGACAGAAATCACACAAACTTACAGTTCCTAGGATTCTATGTAGGAGGAGAGTAAACAGTTTATTTTTGCGATTTATGGAATAATGGGACACTTGCATCAAAATAAACGTTGTCAGATTAACTTATTCCATGCACTTTCCTTCACTTTCCACATTCCCCATTTTCCGAATTTTGCAATACGTGGAAAAAAAAGGGGTCTGAACATCGACAAACCGAGTGTCTTAAATATCCAAAAGTCACAGAACATTCCCGCCTTTTTCTCCTGGACTCGTAATACGATATTATGCACTAAGACTAAACTTGTGCTTTGAAATTTTAAGAAGTTTTAATGAGCATGATGAAAGGGTCTCTGCCCACCTTCCTTTTTGCGCAGATGAAAAATCTTGACTTTCACTAGTTTTTGATGATGGCAGATCATTAATGCTTTAGAAGACCTTTACAGGGTTTGCCTTCAATTAATCTTCGCCGCTGCCACCAACTATAAAATATACTGAAAATTAACTGGCGATCAACTAAAAGGTATGACGACATCAACTAAAAGATCAGCCCTAAAAATGTATATTATCAAACAATATGAACAGCAGAACCTCAATGCTTGCCATATAGAAACCACAGGTATATTGGAAGTAAAAAAGATACATTGATGAAATTACCACTGCACAAGGTGTGCCCCAATTGACTGCTCTGCCTCCTTACAAATGGGGTCACTTGGATAAATGATCGAAAAATACACAAAAACGTGTTTGGTTGCAGGAGTGTAGATCCCATTACTGCAGCCATGGCTTCGGGACCCAGGGCTTTGAGAGCCCCACTGCTCCCAATTGGGGATGTTGTTTTATTTCCCAGCTAGGCTATAGGGCCATATTTACTTTGCTGGCACTAAAGTCAATGGCACCCTTTTCTACACCATTGTTTGGGTAAACGAGTGAGACTGCAGCTACAAGTGAATTTCCAGTGCCCTGACGCCAGCAGGCATTAATAGAGTATTATGCGTCTTTATATTTTTTTGTAGTCATTAAACCAATCTCATCTTACTTTCATCAAGTTCACTAGGGCAGATATAATGCCACATCAAACAGATTCAGAGTGCAGCATGTCAGGGCTTAAAAAATTCACAACAGTGTCCCCTACACGCTTTTGAATAATGGGCATGTGTAATGCAACTGGAAATCTGATTGGCTGCGTTCCCAAAGATCACTCAAGCTAAACACGCATCTAATGTACTATATGTCTGCTATAGAACAGCATACAATCTCGTGAGTAGCAAGTCCGCTGCAGCACCCCCAACTCAAGGCGCCAGCTAGGTGATGATAATGACAAACCGAAAAGAAAGAATGACTGTGAGAAGGAAAATAATGTATGTTTTTATGTGGCAACACTATATTGGAAGTTCTATTCTCATGTGAAGGACTTACCCCCAGATTGCATCTAACAGGTCCACTGAGCATTTGGGCATGCCTACGCTCCCACTGTGAGAAACTGTAGTTTGATATCTGTGAGATCTCAAGCAGACCAACCCACAGGACAGTTGAATTAGATTTCCACCTGTGTCTTATCTCACTCATTTGGGTCAGTGGCCATATATATCTAGGTACAACCCCACTAAGAGGACAGTGGATCTAGGTTCCATAGTGCTCCCTTCCACGGTCAGCTCTATTCTAATCTGTGGAAATGGTTTGTGGAGAAGGATACCTCAGGGGGGATTCCTGGTCATTCGAGGTAGCCTCCTAGCCCGTTCATTCCTTGGGTCTTCAACGGTCCTGTCCATACTGCTCAACAGGGAGTCAGGCCTTCCAAGCTAGTTTGTCCTGCCTAGCACTTCCTTATGTTCCAAACAGTATAACATCTAGCATACTTAACCATTCTCCTAAAGGAGAACAACCAATCAGAGTGGAGTAACACCAGTGATAGGGTTCCTGAGATTTAAGTTTACATGTAACATAACTATTTAAATACCAGAGCCAATATTGTAGAAAGGTACATCAGGCATATGCAAAGGCCTTCAGCCGAAAACCCACCCACAATTGGAAGGGAACCACCCCCATACGACAGAAGCCATCCATTGTGCTCATGGTGATCAAAGGCATTCTGAGATAAGGCACCATACACATTTATAATCTAATACGACCACACAATGTCCATTGGTATACATCAACGGATGCACATGTCTGCAGTGAAAATATGCTTCAAAGGGTATCATTCATTCATTCAGCCTCAAAGGGTATCAAGATAAAAAAAATCTAAACACCTTCCCAAATAGCACCAAGGTAGGCTGGTTAACTTAATGATTGTCTTTGGAAAAGGCATCGAGAATACATGATTGGAGAGAGAATTCTTCATTATTGCCTGATGAAGTAAACTTCCTGTTTATTTACTCATTTTGGGGTTCTATATAGCCTAGATTGTCACCTCAATATTCCTTTAAAGTGCTGCACAGTTCAAATTGCTAGTCCAGGATTATGGTGTTATAGGCATCCAGTCACCAACAAGACATGGTTGGGGGTTCCCCACTCCCGAGTACTTATTCAGTGGATGTTAGAAAAAGAATTCCTGGTTGGCTGAGTTATGCACCCAGGCCAGGCAGGAACCACCACTCTAGTCAGGGTAAGCTAGATACAAACTAAAAGATAACCTGTGCTCACCCTCCGGTAGCTTGGCACAGAGCAGTCAGGCTTATCTAAAGAGGCAATGTGTAAAGTATTTGTGCAAAACACACACACAGTAACACAAAGAATACACCACAAAAAGACTCCACACAGGTTTAGGCAAATATATTATTATATTCTGAACAAAGCAAGACCAAAACAAAAAAATTCAATGTATTGAATTTGAGACATTGAATTTTAAAAGAATAAATGCAGTAAAGCGCGTAGAAGAAAGTAGCGCTAAAAGGTCACTTTAGGTTGCGCTGGACCAGGTCAAAGTCAAAGTTCAGGCCGACCTCGTGGTAGCTCAGGCAGGCTACAGGACCCACACAGGCCCTGGTGAACACAGTACCTTTCCTGGTCACAAGCAACGAGATGCATCGATCTTCTCCACGCAGTGAAGGTGATCTGTCAGTTCCGAAGATGGGCGTCGGAGTAGAGAGGCGTTGAGCGATGCACCGGTTTCTGCCACGCAGTCCAAGAGGTGCATCAATCTCACCAAGCTGCAGTGGCGGCGATATGGTGTCCGATGCGTCAATCTCTGGAGGCAAAGCACTGGTTTCGATGCAATGTGCCGATTTTACTCCCACAACCGGGTCGATGCGCTGGTTCTGTTACGCACAGACAGGAGATGCGTCAAAATCAATTTTACAAGTATCTAGGCCACTTTCAGTGAGCCAGACACAAGAGCAGGGGTAGAGACTTTGATATCCCTGAGTCTCTAGCAAAAGGAGGCAAGTCAACAAGCCCTTGAAGATCACTTGGAGTGAAGGCAGAGTCCAGCTCTCCTTCAGCAGAGTCAGAGAGCAGCAGGCAGCAGGGCAAGAAACAGAAAAGCAGGACTTCCAGATCAGCATTCCAGTCGAGTCCTTTAAGTAGCACAGCAGTTCTTCTAGCAGATCTTCAGTTACAAGTCCATTAGTGTCTGGTGTTAGGGGGTCAAAGACCCAATACTTATACCCAAAAGTGCCTTTCAGAGCAGCCCTCTGAAGTGCATAAGCATCCCTTTTTTACCCAGCCCTGTCGGCCAGGCAATCTGTGGGGGGTAATCAGTCCTTTTGTGTGGGGACAGGATACAGCCTATTCATATCACGTATTAGCCACTCTCTTCCATCCTGCCTAGGCAAGGCCATCAGAATACAGATATATGTAGATGGGTACTCAGCCACACCTATACTTCCTGTGTTGTGGCTGTCTAGAGGGAATCCACAAAGTGTAGCTGTAACCCACCCCAGATGTGCATGGAGACAGGCTGTCAGGCACACAGAGCAGTAAGTGCAGAGAAATGTCCATACTTTCTAAAAGTGGCATTTCTAAAACAGTAATGTTAAATTCAACTTCACCAGTGAGTAGGATTTATCATTACCGTTCCAAACATATGAAGCATGAAAAAACGACTTCTTTCTGATCAGGAATTAGAGCTTAAAAGTGTATTAAGGAATTCCCAATGCTAGCCTATGAGAGGAGCAGGCCTCACAGTAGTGAAAAACAAAATAGGCTGTTTGTCACTACCAGGTCATGTAAACCATAAAGGTTCCAGTGTTTAACATTTACTTACATTGCGCCCTCCTCTTATGTAATAAAAGGAGAGTTTGAGGCTTGGCAAGTAGTTTTAAATGCCACGTCGAAGTGGCAGTAAACTGCACACACAGCCTCTGCAATGGAAGGCCTGAGACAGGTTTGAAAGCCTACTTATGGGGGTGGCACAATCTGTGCGGCAGGCCCACTAGTAGCATTTGACTTACAGGCCCTGGGTATATGTTATACTACTTTACAAGGGACTTACTAGTAATTTAAAAACGCCAATCAGGTATACACCAGTGTCACCATGTTTAGGGATGAAGAACTTGCATTTTAGCACTGGTTAGCAGTGGTAAAGTGCTTAGAATCCTATGACCAACAAAAAGAATCAGCAAAAACACAAGGCAAAAAGTCTGGTGAAAGACCACCCTAAGGATGACAGGTCTCCCAGTGGTCTACTCAAAAGTCAGTGTGAATAACTTAGAGTTTAGGAGGTTCCGGTAGCACGGATACTCGGTTTCTGCCCTCCGGGTCGGATTCAGACTAATCCCCAGTTTTGGATCTGGCACTTTTAGAGATACGACTCTGTGTTTTAGTGTCTTGAAACTTTGTTGGGTAATCCGAAGTCATGTAGAAGACTGTATACTTCTGGATGGTCTGTTATTGGAGGACAAGATTTTGCATGTAACCAAGCTTTTTATCCAATACCCTTTATGGACAATGCAGAGTACTTTAAACTTGATTCTTATTGTACTGGAAGCCAATGGATTGTTTTCAGTGCCGGCTTTTTTATGGTAAGACTTTTGGCAATTCAGGCATAATCGAACTGCCTGGTTCTGTGGTCACTACATTTTATCAGTCAGTATTTTTGAATAGAGTACTCTGCAGTAGTTTAGCTGTTACTGGTGGAGTAGATCAAGTTGAGTATAACGTTGCAACCTGATACCTTTAACAGTGTCATTGATTTGAGAAGTTAAAGACACGATGATGTCGAATAGAATCCCCTGTTCCTTTGCCTTTATGGTTGTTGGTTATCGACTTACCAGGTTCTTATATAGATTAAAGGAATGGAACATGCATTCGGAGGAATGAATGGTTGTCTGCCATCTGACCCATGATCAGCACTTTACTGGGGAATTCTCAGCAAGAAATAATATAGATGCATTTTTTTAAAAAAACAGAAACAGTACCTTGCACCCTGAAGGAGTGACAAGGCACTCGCATAGCTTCACGGGACATTTTATTCCTGTAACCACAGCACGATGCCTCCAGCCTGAGAAAGCATGGAAAACAAGGAGCTTAAAGTCAATTACACAAAGAAATAATTGTACAGGCAAGAAGCCACTGTGACCTGCCCGAGATTAATGCTTTCAAATACGGTCACAACTAATTAAAAGCAAGCTGCCTCTTAAGAATTCCGAGGCTGCGGAACCCACTGATGTGGAGGCCTTTCCTGTGGGCTCAGCCACGTTGCAAACAACCTCTTTCCTCCAGCTGTATAAGGGGGGCCGGTTAAAGAGGAAATCAAATGGAAATACAGACGACCGCAGTGTCCTGGCGTCGCTCTTCCTGTGAGTTGAAGAGCAAGGAAACAGTTCTAGTTCATTTACGATGGGTCTGTCATCAAAAGAAATGTAAAATGCACACAGCAGCAGCTTTATTGGAGGTTAGTGATCCCAGGAGTGATAAATATGTTTGTTTACTTAAAAGAGAGTGCACAACCGGTGCAAGCAGTATGCAACAGGTAATTAAGCAGATACAACGTGCGTTAAATATATCCGATGCTTTTTGTGCAAGTTTAGTAAGCCATTTCAGCACAGTAAACGCTGCAGGACACCAATCTGATTCTAACACCTATGGCATAAGGTCTGCAGGGCTCGGCAGGCAGGGCACAACGTGCTGGCAACAACTGCCAAAGGAGCGAGCTTATATCCTTATTTAATCATAAACAAATCATCACCTCAACAATGTGGTAGCAAGTCAATTGCTTCTTCCTCAAATGTCTCCTTCGTCCACCTCATGTGAGCAAAAAACCTTTGTAAGCCATCAGACTATTGCAATTTTACAACTAAGATCAGGGCTTTAAGTGGGATGAAAAAACTGGAGGGTCTCTCAAAGGGGCGTGGCCAATGTAATTAAGGACGTGGCTTAAAAACACCCAAGCTAAAAATCTGTGCTTAGCATAGTGTGCGCCCGAATTGTATTTTGCTGTTTCGGTCATCGCATCTCGATATATGATAGAACAAGTAACATCATACCTATGTGAAGTCAGGACTATTGGCTTTGTCAATGGTTGTTAGTTACATAAGATAAATGAGCAGCAACTATGGCTTGTATATAATATTGAAAAAGCTTCCACTTAAGCCCTGGTGACACCACGACAATGTTGCTGCTCCTGAGTTTCAAAAAGAGAAGGGCAATCCAGAGAGAAAATGACTCTCTTTAAAGGATTTCCCTTCCCCTACAACGCTCACCTGGCATGACGTCATGCCGTAACTTCTCCACTTGTGAGAAGTGTGAGCACGCGCACAGAATGTGCCTGCTGTCTGGAAACGGGTCTCTATCGGGCTCTGTTTTGTGCCCTGGCACAGGCGGTCCGTTTTTTTCCGGACTGCAGTGACAACAGTCTGATGTCACTGCAGTCCGGAAAGACTGCCAGGGCACAAAACAGAGCCCGATAGAGACCCGCTTTGAGGCCCTTTATAAAACTGCTGGTGCTCAGCACCGGTGAGACCCGGCCCACTTAAAGCCCTGACTAAGATGCAAATCCCTGTGTATTAAAACTGAAAGACGTATTTTTGCATCCTTGTGTGCATTGTGTAGAAAAGCATTA
The DNA here is from genome assembly GCA_963921515.1 of Calotriton arnoldi. Lineage (NCBI taxonomy): Eukaryota > Metazoa > Chordata > Amphibia > Caudata > Salamandridae > Calotriton > Calotriton arnoldi. The sequence continues at coordinate 567,483 of CAWUFW010003960.1, forward strand.
TTTATTTATTTATGTTTAGAGGCATTTCTTCTAACTGATAGATACATCACTTCTTCAAGGATGACGTATTTATGTTAAGACAAATTTACAAACATGATAGTTACTGCAGTACAGAAGAGGCTACTATTTAGAAATAGTGAACAGTGAGTGTAGGGGGCAGATGGAGACAAGCGATGAACATGTGTTGATCCTATGGAGCAGGCAGTGGTGTGACTGGGAGAGGTACAGTGGACTGAGCCTCTTCATTGCCAATAGGCACTCTGCTAGGTGTTTGTATGGTGAGCTGGGAGGCCATCGGGGTCAGTGAAAAGAGTGAAAAAGGATCATTTTGTTATAGAGGCGCAAGTGTACTTGAAAGGCCTTCAGCAGGTTGGGACATGCACTACTTTCAGATTATTCATATGTTCAGCAGTTGGAATCCAGCGTCTTTATTAGTGGTGAAGAACTACAGAGTCCTGCTTAAATTAAGGAGCACGTGTAAGTTCCGGGCTGTGGGAGAGGGTGTTAGGGTATCAGCAGGGAATATGATGGGTTGTGTGAGGTTGGTGGGACAGAAAAAGTGGAGAGGTTAGGGTTTGGCATGGGTGTATGTGAAGCCATGCAGAGTCTAATCGCTGTGAGGCAGTTGGAGATTTGGGGTTGAAGGTAATATATGAAGGATGCACAGACAGATATTTGCTTGTCAACAGCATATAGAAGCAAGAAGGTGAAAAAGGAAGTGATGTCTACAAAGGAGATGATCTGGGGGAGAAAAGTCAAGGATCCTAATTTGATTCTTGGTGCCATGCTGACCATCGAGATGGGCGAAGAGAAGGCAGAGCATCAGGGCACTGAGGAAGAGTGGTCCAAGAGGTAAAAGGATAATCATTTAGCAGCTTTTCTAGGGATTCCAAGGGAGGTTGATATCAGGAGCATGGCAGAGTGGTCAACTGTGTCAAACACTCAAAAGAAAGAAAGGAGAATGGAAATAGAAGTTAAGTTGTGGTTGTGAGCAATGGCACAGGACATGTGTGAGAACATTTCTTTAGCATGGACTTATAAAATGTTTCAATGTAGTGCAATTCAGAGAGTGAGAGCATAGCTAGTGCATAAGGGCCTGATTTTGAATGTGGCTGCTAGTTTGCCAGGGCTAAGGAAGGATGTTTAGATGTCTGCCCTTACCACCAGCGGCGGCTCCTCCACTAAGGTGGAGGAGTGCCGCCCCACTGCTCTTCGAGCAGTGAAGAAAGAAAAAAGAAAATAACTCTATGTTATTATCATTTTATTTTTCCGTACTGCAGTAGTTATACAGCACAGGGCGGGGCTAGGCTGTCGCTGCCCCCCCATTCCCTAGCAGCCGCCACTGCTTACCACAGCTTTTACATTTCAGAGTTTTTCGGTATGTAATTTGCAACCATAACTCCTCCTTTAACTATATTTGTTTAAATGTATTTCTAATTTTTTTGAACATGTTAATGTGTTATGAATAAAGCTAACCACATCTTCATTGTCACCTCAGTGAATATATGTATGCAAACTATTTAACAAGAAGAAGAGCTAATTCCATTCCCTATCTGCTGAGTAAAATCCCAAACTGCTATGTGTTATTTAGTTATTTGAGAGAAAAAACCCAAAGCAGGGATTTGTTTCTGGGGAAAAAAGCAGGGGTTCGTTTCTGTGAAATGGCCCGATATGCTGGATATTTCCTCCCAAATTGTGGATTGCTGATTTTGCTGTCTGGGACTGATTTGCCTCACATAGTGGACCTGGGCAAAAAATCAACGTAAGTGCAGCACTAAACAGGGCGGGCCCTTTGAGGTTCTAAAGGCAGACTTCACAGGAAGGATGGTCTTCCAGCAGGTCGTTTCTGACTGGGGAGGCAGCTGAGGGACTACTGTCGCAAACTCAAACGTTCCCCTCTTCCACACGAGGCGCAGGAGCCTTGAGTACAGCGACATTAACATATAAGTCATTTCACAGCAGAGGTCCTATTCAACCGGACTCTAAGGGACCCAGTGAGTCTTTTTCAGTACAGGTGTTGTTCATATTTTTTCGGTTTCCAGCGCAAAGAGTCCTGGGTAGGATGAATTGATAGAGGTGGTAATGAGGAGTGAATGAACATGGGCACATGCCTTCACTATTTCGGAGAAGCATGGATTGTCTAGGTAGTTTGGTAGGGCTTATTACCGTGGATTTTATTTTTTAACCATGAAACAAATGCTTAAAGATGAGTATTAAATTACGTGAAGATTTAGATGGGTTGTGCAAAGGCCATGTAACAAAATGTGCATACATCTTAAGTATGAAAAAAAGCTAAAAAGTGCCCCCGGTGCAAATACACTATGTTAACCCCTTTTCTAATGGAAATAGTCAATGTGTAAAAGATAGCCTGGGGAATTGGAGTTAAGTGAATTGATTTTGGAAACAACAATTTTGCCTTGGACTGGCTAGCGCCTTTAATTGTTGCCTGAGAGAACATGGCGAGCAATCCTTTACAAAGCAGAAGACTTTGTATGTGAAAAATAACTAATCAGTGAACACAAAAAGAAAAGCGAGACTTGGGTTATGTCACAACATTTCAAAATAGTTTCCAGAATCTCTCTTGAAGTTAAAAACTAACTGTTTTGACACACCTTGTATGTTCTGTCTCTGCACGCCCACTAATTAATTTCACAGCACAGTTCTCAAAATTATTAAACAAAAGAACAGAAAAACATAAACTAACACAAAGGCACATACAGCTCTAGGTACCTCTGGGTAAATGGGGAACCCTACCTATTACAAACTAAGGGCCTGATTACGAGTTTGGTGCAGTTGCGCTGGCTCTCCGCCGGCACAGCTGCCCCAAACCCGCGCAAGCACCGCCTGCCATATTACGAGTTGAACTCTTGCACAGGGGACAATCCTTCACTTTTCCCATGACGGCACCTGGAAAACAGGCACCGCAATGGGAACGGCAAAAAAGTTCTAGCTCGGCATGGACGGTGACGTCTATGCCATGCTGGAACTTTGGGGGAATACAGACAGGGGGGGGCACATATTGTGTCCCCCTTAATGTACCCCCATGGTGGGGGGTATGGGGGCCCTGTAGGGCCCCCTTTGTTCCCGCAGCACCAGCCTTTTCATGGCGGTTTTCCTGCCATGAAATGGCTGACGGTGCAGGAACTCATAATATGCTCAGCGGGACTGGCGCATGTTACATTATGGCACAACTCTGCCACCGCACGACTGTTCCATGGCGCAGCTGGTGGTCCTCCGCCGCAACGACTTTTCAAATCGTAATGCGGCGGACAACCACAGTCACTGTGAGTCTGGTAGACCGCCAGACTCGAAATCAGGCCCCAAGTCATTGCTAACATTCCTAATATCTTAGTAGGAGGCTTAGGAAATTATGTTGTGTCCCGCATTCAAAGTTTGTCATACCATGTCCAAACATGTTTGCGCTCAATTTGAGATACACCAAGACCAATCGATGGTCAATATGATGGTAATCCTGGCATAATTTCTGGCATACATACTATGCCAATAAAAAATTATTTTTTCAATTCGAAATTAGTTCTGATATCAGGACACACTTTGTAATACGAAAATTGTGCCTCTAGCCATCAGCGAAAATGTATTAAAGGTGACTGGTGATGACACAGACTCCTGCGACTGAGGGTGTGGTTAGTGGCTCTCATGCCCCCGGTCACATCTGAATGGGAAGAAGATGGGTGACGAGCGCCATCTTTGGTTTAGCACCAGCTGCTCTCAAAGCCTGCTTTGTGATATAAATTTGCAGTACTTAAGTTGAGCCGGTGGTTGCCGATCGGCACTATCAACACCTATTTTAGGGCATCAGAACAATTCATTATTTGTCCCCCGTGCTGCTGTCCCAGTTATTAAAGATTAGAAGCAAACAGCACTGGTAAATCACCATTGGCTGCGTTGAATTGGCAACGTGTGCACCTTGGACCAACTTGTGGCAGAATTAGAAGCTGCAGCTTAATAAGTAAAAAGTGCAATGCCAAACTTGAGCATTCATAGCGAACTCCATATATTGTGACTGAAGCTTTGGTTGCGAAAGATTGCATTAAGTACCCTGTAGTCAGGCACAACCAAAGCACAACTTTAACTACAATATATGGAGGTTCCTATGAATTAATGTCGTGCAACAGCAGTGAAATTGGGCCACACGAATGCTGGAAGCATGCGTCAGACGCCTAAAGAAATGTTTGGACATCTATACTTTTTTTATTCTTTCACAAATTAAGCAGTGCAAGTAATGCTAATTGGGCTTTAATGCACTGGGCAACAGGCCTCACACAGTTCAGATTACACATACTCACCCTCCACAATCACGGTCTGATAGTGGGGCCTATGAGCACAGGCCTCTCAGACAGCCGCACACTCTGTGGTCATCAAAGAGAATGACTGCAAGAACCGAATGACAGTCCTCACACAACTCAGCTCGCGCTTGTTAACCACGGGCCTATCGAAAAGAGTGAGAATGCACACTGCAGTGGTCTCACTTCTTAACCTTTGCAGCAGTGTATGGTCTTGTGGAGGCAAACACAGACAATGCAAAAGCTGCCACCAACACCAAATATCACTAATTTGCCTGGTTTTTGTGTGAGTAGCTTAGCCAATTTAATTTTTCTCCTTTAGGTTCTGGTACTTATAATCCCATTATATAGTCTGGACTACAAGTAACAGAATACAGAAACATCTATGACTGAATTAACTACTCATGCATGGACCTGGAAAACCTAAGCACCATCTGCTATAATATGGTACAGAAACACCCACACCAATATCTGGGTCCTATATTCTTTTGTGGCAGCATTCATTGATCTGTGTGTTGTTTCAGCCAACTTTAAATCTATATTTCTACGACATGAGAAGGTCCTCAAGCCACTACACACTTCCCTAGCCTTACTCAATCGAGTTGTTCATCTATTATCAGAATTGTGGTGGGACAAGTAGACCTGTATATCTGCTGTACGTCTACTTACATGCTTTTGGCGTTAATGAAACCCAGAACCAATAATTTTAACCACAAAACGACACGCAAAATGTTAAAATGTAGTTCTTGACATGCCAGACTATGAATCTGAAGTGCTGATTACGGTTTGAGTTTTTGATGTAAAAGGAAAGGTTCTACTTACTCTGGGAAAATGGCTAGCCATGTTAGGATTAATGTTGACATGTCATGGTAAAAATATTAAATACATCTACTAAAATTGCAAAGACATGAGATTAGCATTTATGTTTTTATATGACAATTTCTTTGATTTTGTTAAAGAAGAAGCACTAAAAATCTTTCCTTAGAATTCCCTAACCAAATGTAAACCATTCGAATTTTAGACGCTGCATGCCATTGCTTGCAATTTGTTACAGTTCTTCAAAGTAGATGGGGAAAATGTAGTTGACAATCAACATGTTTATCATCTACGCAAGGACAGAAACGTCAAATTCCTTCCTTTCAAACAAATCTGAGGTCTTTAATAAGATACACAAGTGAACTACGGGTCTAGGCTTCAAGAGTGGAGACAAGATGGCAGATTAAAGACCTTCACCTCAGAGGCAGATTCATTTAGAGGACATGGCAGAAAGTGGGACTCAATTGAGATCAAAATATAAGATCTTGGAATAATAGACTGTGTATGAAAAGACAAGTCTATCACTCCAATCCATTTTGAAAAAGCCCCTTTCCACATGGTTGAAAATATTTTGGATAAATTAACAGAATGAGAACGAAATGGTCTTGTATTAAATGTAATTAATATCGTGCTGCAGGACAGTATTTATTTGAAATGAAGAATTATTTAAAATATATATATATATATATTCCTTCAAGCGCTGAAGCAAACGGAACAATTGGATAACTTTCTTTAAAACCAGAGACCTCTATGTGATTACTAAAATAAAGAATGCACTAACTGAATTTTGAGAACATATTGTTTATAGTTTAACTCTTGCATACAGGTGGATAAAACCCCGAATTCCTTTGTTTTCTCCACTTTACTGTAGCCCCCTACGTACCCCCCTTTATGTTTTTAAATCATTTTCGTAATAAAGCATTTGTAAAATACCATCTGTTTGTAGTAAAATATACTTTTTTTAAAATTCAGATTCGAAATTTTGAGAAGTTCACACGTTCTTGTACATATCACTACAACAATCAGCTGCTCATGGGATCAAAGGTAACTCTGCCTTTCATTTGACATTTTTGAGGATAGTCAGATAGGATCTTAATGGGATTAAAATGATATCATACAAGTGGTTTATATGTTTATGGGCAAAAGCTGACGACAATACATCTTGGTGGCCTGGATGAGATTTCCCAGTCAGGATCAAGTTATTCACGTTGTTGAGCACTTGGTGGAAACAAAAGTTCTACAAACCAACTAAAGCTCTTCTAGGCAGAGTCAGACACCTAAAAAGTTATGCAGTACAATATTTTGTGCGTATAAGTATTTTCAAACATTCTTCAGTTGTTTCTCTGATATGCAAATCATAAAAGGTATCTCACATTCTCCTATTGACACAACGTAATCAATGGTGAATAATAGAATTGGAGTGCGAACCATCAAGAGAATATTACTGTGTATGCAGATGATGTAGCCGTATATACAAGAGCGTTTTAGTTAATTTGGTACAGATAGTCTCTAGGTAGAATTAATATTCTAACAATGATTGGCAAAGCATAGTTCTAGCTTTAGAGTAACAATGCATGCAATGTCAGGCTTTCATAAATGCTGCCTGCATGTGTAGTATGCATAAAATATGTTTTTCATGTAAAAGTCAGACCTATTGGCTTTACTGTTGCCAGGAAAAAGTAATAAAAAGGATTGCTTTCTGTATATAATGCATATAGTAGATAAAGAATTGAATGTGACAAACATTGTGATCATTCATAATACTATTCAGATATAAAATAGTACCTCTTAGATTCCAAAGGAAGGATTTCATAGAGGGCAAACTGATACACCAAACAGCCAATATCAGGTTAGTGAGCACTATTCTGATACTTGGAGCCAAAGCGCACCCCATCTACATTATAAACAATTGGTAAAAATAGGTCTTTCTGACAGTCTCCATGTCAAGACAGACCTAACAAATAAAATAAAAAATACCTCAAGAAAATGCACACATTGGACTAGTAGTTCCTAGCACTTAAAGCGGCTGCTTTTTAGGTCAAAGCCTACTATCTGATTGGCTTAAGACATCTTGGGGACAATCAGAAAGCTTCCCTGGAAATGCAATCCGCCTGTTGCTTACCATTGGCTTTGTGGTTAGTATCTCACATTTTCTGGCTTTCTATTTGCTACATTTGTTCTAGGCTGTCCAGTGTGAGTTTGTCCCTCCCAAGGAGTAAAGCCTTTTCACACTACCTCTCGTGTTCTTCCACAAGTGCTCCTTTCTGTAAACAGGCCTGTAAATCTTGCACTTTCTTATCTTGTCACATTTTATGTGCTTTCAAAGACAGAGGTAAAATCTCAAGCTCTGTCTTCTGATGAAGTTTGGCGTTTACTTTTCTTTCTCGAACTTCAGAGTCAGAGGATTTATGTGACAATCTTGATGAAGATTAGGGGTAGGAAAGGGCTTTTTCTAGCCTAAACCTTAAATGAACTATGCGAGTATTACAGAATATTTCAGAATTACAAAAGCACAAATGAAGGACATTTTTTATTATGTCTTAAGTGTGTTGGAAACAAATACTTTAATATGAACCCAACAAATCAATGCACTAGGTGATGCCATTTCCACACATTATCGTTTGTGCGCTGTATAGTTTTATTAGTAATACTGTATGTCTGTGCAAATTTAATGGTCATTTTAATTGAAAATGTGATGACTGTAAAGGCAGTGTGCTACCACACCATGCATACCTCACTATGCCACTCCTGTACTTTGCACCACTCCACTTTACACCACTGCACTCTGCGCCACTGCACTCTACTCCACTCTGCACCAATGCACTCTATGCCACTCCGGTCTAGAACACTCCACTCTACCCTACTCTGCACAGCTCCACTCTACAACACTGCACTCTGCGCCACTGCACTCTATGCCAATACACTCTATGCCATGGGTACTCACAAACTTTCTCTCGGGGGCCAAATTTACAGTGTGGTTTGTGGCCGAGGGCCGCACCGGTGCGGGCGGGGTCAGTGGGGGAGGGGGCGGGGCTAGAGCAAAAAAAAATAACTATGACCATGAGGTTGAACACAGGCCCCTGCAACGGACGCCTTCGTCCACTGAGCCACCAGACCCGGCATACACACATCTCTCTCTCTCTCTCTCTCTCTATCTATCTATCTCTCTCTCGCTCTGTCTCCTTCCCTCTCTCTATCTCTCCCTCCCTCCCTCTCTCTCCGTCTCCCTCCCTCTCTCTCCGTCTCCTTCCCTCTCTCTCTCTCCCTCTCTCTCTGTCTCACTCACTCTGTTTGTCTCCCTCCCTCTCTCCCGCCCTCTCTCTCCCTCCCTCTCTCTCCCTCCCTCTCTCCCTCCCTCTCTCTCCCTCCCTCTCTCTCCCTCCCTCTCTCTACCTCCCTCTCTTTCCCTCCCCCTCCCTCTCTCTCCCTCCCTCTCCCTCTCTCCCTCCCTCCCCCTCCCCCTCCCTCTCTGTCCCTCCCTCTCCCTCCCTCCCTCTCTCTCTCTCCCTCCCTCTGTATCCCTCTGTCTGTATCCCTCTGTCTGTCGCCCTCCTCCCTCTATCTGTCTCCCTCCCTCTCTGTCTCCCTCCCTCTATCTGTCTCCCTCCCTCTCTGTCTCCCTCCCTCTCTGTCTCCCTCCCTCGGTCTCCCTCCCTCTCCCCCTCCCTCTCCCTCCGTCTCCCTCCCTCTCTCTGTCTCCCTCCCTCTCTCTCTGTCTCCCTCCCTCTCTCTCTGTCTCCCTCCCTCTCTGTCTCCCTCCCTCTCACTCTCTCTGTCTCCCTCCCTCTCTCTCTGTCTCCCTCCCTCTGTCTCCCTCCCTCTCCCTCCCTCTCGCTCCCTCTCGCTCCCTCCGTCTCCCTCCGTCTCCCTCCGTCTCCCTCCCTCTCCCTCCCTCTCCCTCCCTCTCCCTCCGTCTCCCTCCCTCTCCCTCCCTCTCTATCTATCCCTCCCTCTCCCTCCCTCTCTCTCCATCCCTCTCTCTCCCTCTGTATGTATCCCTCTGTCTGTCTCCCTCCCTCTGTCTGTCTCCCTCCCTCTGTCTGTCGCCCTCCTCCCTCTGTCTGTCGCCCTCCTCCCTCTCTGTCTCCCTCCCTCTGTCTCCCTCCCTCTCCCTCCCCCTCCCTCTCTCTCCCTCTCTCTCCCTCCCTCTGTCTCCCTCCCTCTCTCTCTGTCTCCCTCCCTCTCTGTCTCCCTCTCTCTCTGTCTCCCTCCCTCTCTCTCCCTCTCTCTCCCTCCCTCTCTCTCTCTCTCCCTCCCTCTAGCTCGGTCTCCCTCCCTCTAGCTCTGTCTCCCTCCCTCTAGCTCTGTCTCCCTCCCTCTAGCTCTGTCTCCCTCCCTCCCTCTAGCTGTCTCCCTCCCTCCCTCTAGCTGTCTCCCTCCCTCCCTCCCTCTCTGTCTCCCTCCGTCTCCCTCTCTCTCTCCCTCCCTCTCTCTCCCTCCCTCTCTCTCCCTCCCCCTCCCTCTCTCTCCCTCCCTCTCTCTCCCTCCCTCTCTTTCCCTCCCCCTCCCTCTCTCTCCCTCCCTCTCTCTCCCTCCCTCTCCCTCTCTCCCTCCCTCCCCCTCCCTCTCTGTCCCTCCCTCTCCCTCCTCCCTCTCTCTCTCTCCCTCTCTCTCCCTCCCTCTGTATCCCTCTGTCTGTATCCCTCTATCTGTCGCCCTCCTCCCTCTATCTGTCTCCCTCCCTCTCCGTCTCCCTCCCTCTCCGTCTCCCTCCCTCTCCGTCTCCCTCCCTCTCTGTCTCCCTCCCTCTCTGTCTCCCTCCCCCTCCCTCTCCCTCCGTCTCCGTCTCCCTCCCTCTGTCTCCCTCCCTCCCTCTCTGTCTCCCTCCCCCTCCCTCTCCCTCCGTCTCCCTCCCTCTGTCTCCCTCCCTCCCCCTCCCTCTCCCTCCGTCTCCCTCC